>JAVDPK010001612.1:547376-613576 GCA_034780415.1 Cichlasoma orientale | reverse complement strand
ACAGCAGATTTTACCTGCCCCCCCCCCCGACACACACATACACACACATACACACACTTACTTTACTTTCTCTCAATTCCACAGGTCCTGCAGATTGTGTATTTAAGGCATTGTTTGAATCTTTTTCTCATTTTTATTTTCAGCTTCTGTGAAAAACCTGCTCAAACAATAAACACGTCAAAGAAAGAGGGATCTCAGGACAAACCTTTTCTGGAACACGCTCGCAGCTGACAAAACGCAAAGTTTATTGTTTTGCTTTGGTGCACCTGCGACTTCATTCACTTTGACATCTCACGCTGATCCTTACACAAGTACACGCATTCCTCATAACTAATGACCAGGACACAAACCAGGGAGAAATGTCTCAGACAGCAACATCTACTCCATAAGCACAATACAAATATGAAACACAAATAAATGGAACAGCTTTTTTCTTTTGCCTTTTATAAATGGATCCGACTGTCAGAACACCTGCAACCTTTGACGATTGAATAGCCGTACATAGTCACTGATTGACTGCAAATTCTATTGTGTAACAAAAGGTGGATGAAGAGCTTTCAAGTAGTTGAATATTTATCAGTATGTTGTCAAATGTCAAACACTTACTTGCTGTTTTTCTGTTTTCATTTGTCTGAATGTGTCTCCTCTGCTTTCTGTGTGTTAAACTCAGCAAACCTGAGCCCTGGCGTCATTCACGAATGAATCAAAAAGAAAAATAATATTTCAAAGAACGTGAAAATGACAAAGAAAGCCAAATTTAGCTGACCTAACCTGTATGTGCACAGCATGCAATCACACACAAACATGCTTGCGCGCGCACACACGCACGCACGCACGCACACACACACACACACACACACACACACTGCCGTTCATATTATGTAGTCACTAAAGGGCAGGGAGTTCATCTCAGCGCAGAGAGCTGACCATAGTTAAGTGTTCACTCTTGATGCTGGAGCTCAGTTGCACTGAAAGACTTCAACAAGATGCTGATACTATACAACAAAGCGTAGTCTACCTCCTTTTGCAGAACGAACTGGTAATTCCTCAAGAGGTCACAGTGGACTTCAAGTATTCCAAAGTTCAGGAAAGCCGTTGGAATTTGTGAGCTGATTACTCACTTTTACTTTCTGCAGCAACAAGACGATTTTACTTCTTTCGGCTTTTTAAGCTTTTTTTAAGGACTCTCTCTCTCTCTGGACCAGTTTACCAGTATTTATGTGAATTGGTGTGTTAATTATTTTATTGGAGGATGCCATAGTAACCAACATAGTCACTGGGCATTCTTTTTTTACATTTGTGTAATTAGAGAAGACAAATTCAGCAGGTAAGCCTATCAAATTCTCTAATATTTAACACTTCTACAAGAAGTATTCAGTGTCTTTTTCACAAATAGCATTTTATTCGATACTGTCACAGGTGCTGGAACGAAATTCTGTGGGAAAAGACATCTAGTGCCATTAACATTAAGTCACCTTCTAGTGTCCTGGTTGTACAAAACCATGGGGTTTGGTGACCTCCTTGAACAGGTGGGCAGCACAGGCCGCTTCCAAATCCTGCATGTAATCCTCCTCTGCGCACCTATCCTGATGATGGCCAGTCACAACCTGCTGCAAAACTTTGTGGCTGTGGTGCCGCCTCACTACTGTAGCGCTCACTCAAACCTCTCACAGTCCCAGCTGAGCCCAGAGGAAACTTTGCGGATCACAGTACCACAAGACCAAACAGGGAAACCGCACAGGTGCCAGCGGTATGCTGTTCCACAGTGGCACCTCCTGGCTAAGAATGAGACCTCCAATTTAGGGACGCAGGGAAAGATGCAGGATGATCTGGATGCTGACCTGCAAGGATGCATAGATGGATGGACGTATAACATGACTGAGATGAGCTCAACAATCATATCTGATGTAAAACTGCATTTTTCAGACTGTTTTGCCAGTCATCTTTTTTAACCACAGTGCAGACATTCGTATGAGGTAATGTGTATTAACTTGTGTGCAATTTCTTGCTAGTGGCATTTAGTGTGTGACCTGCGCTCCTTGAAGCAAATGGGACAAACCATATACATGGGAGGGGTGCTTGTGGGAGCTCCTCTCTTGGGAGGCCTTGCAGACAGGTAACATCAAAAGAAAGCAAACATCTTCCTTAGATAGTAGTATGAGTATTGATAATGTGTTATGATAAATTGTGAAGGAAAATGTATTGAAGCATGCGACAATAGCACACACGCGTACATGCAGGGCTGCTTGGTAGAGAGGAGAGCAGCTCCCTGAGCTCTCCTCCCCATCAAGGGCGCAAGCTTCTCTCTAACAAAAACATTTTATAGTGTCACTTTATCAAACATAAACAGTCTGTGTACTGCAGTTTGGCCTCCGTCATTGTTCGTCCAGTGCTGGCTCTCGTGACTCAGATCTTTCTCATCAGCGATAAAGCCATAAAGCACATCTTCCCCTGCTGTTTCAATTAGTCATACAGAGCAATCTTGTTCAGACTGATAACAGGACATGGTGACGTTTTAATTGTACGTGCTGTGGCAAGACCTTTAAGATTAAGATAAACTGAGACTAAGTTAGTCTAGCACTTTCTATCTGTTTCTCTGTGTCTAATGTATTATTTAATTGTTTATTATTTGGTTGATCCACTGTTTATTAATTAACTTATTGGAGTTTATTTTTAAACATTTGTCCTTTTAGTCATTGGGTAAAAAATAATCTCCAACAGTATGAAACTCAAATGATGTTTTGCCATCTTCTAGATACGGCCGACGCGCCCTTCTGCTTGTGTCTTACCTGCTGATGGCGATCTCTGGAACCTGTGCAGCTTTCTCGACCTCCTTCCCCCTCTTCTGCGTGTTCCGGTTTGGCTGTGGCATGGCTCTGTCTGGTGTGGTACTCAACAGCTTCTCTCTCAGTAAGATCTTTAGCTCTGCAAATAACAATTTACTTGACTGGCAGGATGCTGATGACATGGGGTCATAATCTTACTAGAATGTCTTTCATTTATCTGAAGTTGTCGAGTGGATCCCCACTCGTGTGCGAACTGTGGTGGGGACGATAGTCGGCTACAGTTACACAGTGGGCCAGCTGATCCTGGCGCTCACAGCCTACTTCATCCGGGACTGGAGGTGGTTGACCCTGGCTGTGTCTTTGCCTTTCTATGTGTTCTTCCTCTACGCATGGTGAGATGCCAAACATTGAACTGAAGGGTTTCAGCTATATTCACTGATGGATGTTAGAAGTTGGAAACATTTCAGTGTTAAAATATGTAGTTGTTGCTCTCACAGCAAACCCAACAAATATTTCTCATAGGTGGTTTCATGAATCTGCGAGATGGTTAGCCTTAAAGAACGAGTCCGATCAAGCTGTCAAGAAACTTAAAAGTGTGGCTCGATTTAACGGCCGACGTGAAGAGGGAGAAAAAATTGACATTGAGGTAAGGGAATGTTTATGCTGCGGTACTTCGGTATCTATGTTGTACACGAACAAACTGTGAATTGACAATATTTTCCCTTTGTGTACAGATGCTCCAGGAGACCATGAAGAACGAGCTGTCCTGTTCAAAGGGCTCCTACACTGCCTTGGATCTGTTACGCACACCCCACATGAGGAGGATGACAGTGTGTCTGTGCGCTGTCTGGTGTGTGTCCTGCTCTTGTAGGAAAACTCAGTGACAATTTTACAGCACCTTCCGTAAAACTGCAATGACACCCAGTGTATTTTTATACTCAGGTTATCAACCAGCTTTGCCTACTATGGCCTTTCCATGGATCTGCAAAAGTTCGGAGTGGACATGTACTTAATACAAGTGATCTTCGGAGCTGTTGACATTCCCTCTAAAATTGTCATAAATATGACTATGAGTTATATCGGGCGCCGGCCATCGCAGTGTGGTGCTCTTATCATTGCTGGAATCACAGTCTTGATCAACCTGCTGGTACCTTACGGTACGTTAGAACGCAGACATGTACACAAGAAAAGGCAGAGTGAGCCACATGCTACCAGTTTGATACACTGCAGAAGCAAATGAGTGACCTGCTGGATGTTCCACTCTTTTGCAGATAAACAGACTGCGCGCACTTGTCTGGCTGTAGTGGGTAAAGGTTGCCTTGCTGCATCCTTCAACTGCTGTTACCTTTACTCTGGAGAACTGTACCCAACCATCATTCGGTAAGTCTCACCTGGCAAAAACATGAAACTGCCAGTAGTGCCTTGATTTAACTGAAGAAATATGAACTCACTTTTATTCATAAGGGCGCTAGATACATTCCTGTATTGGACTTATTGTAAGTTAATATGATTAAATTTTGCTGAGCAAACTGGAAGATCCTGCAGTAGCCGGGACCCAGATTACTCGCAGGCTAACAGTATAATCAAGCAAAATAAAAGTTTACTGCCTGCAAACCACAGGAAAGACAATATCTGAGCTATAGTTTTATGTCACATTCATAGTCTGTACAGGCATTTATTACTCTCAGGCTCACACTGACACTGACTATAGATTCTTCACTATCACTGGCTAGAATCCCAAGATGGCAAACCACGAGCAAACAAATATCCTTCTTAAATAGGTGAACAATAAAATAACACCTCCCTTGATCTTATAGGCTATATGTACTTTACATTAGAAACAAAAAAAGCAGTTGCACATGGACATTTTTATTTTTTATTTCTCTCTTAGTCAGAATGGCATGGGATGGGTGTCCGTGATGGCGCGTGTAGGAGCTATGGTGGCCCCCATGGTGCTTCTCACAGGGGAATACATACCTTGGCTACCAGGTTTGATCTACGGAGGGGTGCCAATCCTCAGTGGGGTTGCTGCTTTCTTTCTTCCAGAAACACTTGGCATACCTCTCCCTGACACAATACAAGATGTGGAGGACAGGTAAGACTGAGTTCCAGGACGCAGCATGTGTTCCTTGTATTTCATCTCTGCATGTCCCAGAATCAAAACATTAATTTTAGAAACAGCACTCAGGAGGACTCAGGAGGGTAATGTATACAGCAAGAAAAGAGCAAATCATCATGGTTTACTCAAGCAAAAAAAAAAAAAAAAAAAAGCACATACAGCTAGCAGAGAGAGAGAAAAATTTATATATCCACATTTGCATTTTCTATTTTGAACACAGGGGATCTGGGAAAAGCTCCAAAATGTCACCAAAGGAAACAATAATCTTGGAAGACACCCAGGCAAACCTCCTAAAGCCTGTTGCCTGAGGGCATTTGTGCTGTACTTCTGATGTTCTTGTACTCCACATGTTAATGAAAGCAGAGTGAGTACTGCTTTCATCTCTTCTCTGTTCATTTGATTTCCACAGTCTTTGCTTTGCCTTACAATTGCTGGACAAATGCTGTGAATTTATTGTTTTTGTTCCGTACAAATTTGTTACATTACATACAGAACAACACCATGAAAAGAATACTGTGCACAATCAGATTTGTTTATCTGACAGTCGGTAGCTTTAGTGACTTTAATCTTACTTTGTAGTTGTTTTTTATTTTTATTTTGAATATGCAGAATGATTTCAAGACCATGCTTTCACGGGCATTTTTATTACTTTATATACAAGCCTGTAGTTGAAAACAAGGATTATATTTTCAGTTAAATCAAAACTCATAATCCCATTTAAATCTGTCTTTTTTAAATGGACTTTTGAACACAAATACTAGTAAAGCTTGTTTCAGTGTATTTTATTTGGCATGAGTCATCGTCAGCTGAATTAACTAAAACAAGTCAGAACAAGAAATCAAGGATTTCAATTTAAATAAAAGCAGCAGGAGGAGCCATCCAACAGAAGGCTCAAAACATATTTTTTAAAAAGCATAAATAAATAACAAGTACTAAACAGTAGGAAACTGCATGTTTTTCACTGCCTCAGCCTGAACTTATGCATCATGAAAGAAATGTGTTCTCCAACCTGATATCAGCAGATTTACCATGATTAATGTGAAAATGAACTCTTTTTTTTTTTAAATTCTCATCATGTTGCACACTCTGGATTCAACACAGCTCGCTCTAGTTTTTACAGTTACTCTCCAGAAGCGAGCCTTTGCAGTACACAGTAGTTATTAAACAAATTAAAGTTAATTTTATGAAACATTACTTTCTTTCTTTTTTTTTTCTTTTTTTTTTTTTACCGTACTTCATGGTCTTCTTATAATTTTCCAGGAACTGATCATCTGTATTTGCAATTTTTCTTGAATCTTTATTCAGTTGTCCAACTGTGTTTGGTTGCTTTGCCACGTTTCTCTTGAATCCCGCTGTTACGCAGATCGGAAGCGTTTCTGTTAAAGGAAGAAACACCACTGCTGCAGACTAACCACTCGCACCGAGCAAAAGATGAACTCTTGTGATTTAAAGACTTCTGCATCTTGCTGTTGTGACACCATCTAGTGGTGGATATGTGCCAGTGCAGGCGCTGCAGTTAACATCAACGGACCATCTGTACATCTTCATCCTATTAAAATAATGGCCTAAGCCTTTTTTTTTTCTTTTTTTTTAACAAAGGTTTATTTTTCCCTAAATCATGATATTTTCAGTGTTTGGTAAATTTTTTTAAAGCCCATTATTTTAAGATGGTGACAATGTGACAAAAAAAGGGGGGGAAAAAAGTCTTAGTCAGAGTGAGCCTTTTGTCTTCAAAGATTTAAATAATTTCTCAAAAGATCCATTTTCACCTTGACATTTATCAGAGGAGAGACGATAAAGCTGGAGAAAAAAAAATCAAGATTTACAACAAATAGATCCACGTTTATCCCCTCAAACATGTATGTTTTCAATTTAAGGATCGCCCCATACTTTCCCCTTCGAAATACTCATCATTCTACAATATCCAGCTCTTACGCAAGAAACGTGTTTTTATGTGTGTCTGGCACAAACTGCATGAGCCATCGCTTTAGAGAGTGAAACTGCTATCAAAAACAGTTTGGTTATAATATATAAACCCACAATCACCGTATTAAACAGATTTTATTTCACTGTCAGGTTTTATGTGCGCACTCCTGAGACACACTGTGTACCTTGCGCATGCCAGACGAGTCCAACCCTAAGCCAAGAAAAAAGAGATGAATCACAATACAGAGCAAAGCGTTCTGCAGAAATGACTACAACGTAAAATGATATGAATAAAGATTTATTTTCTCATATGAACAGGTGGATTCATTTTTCATTGTATTTTACAATCTATGACAATCTCGCAGTTTTTTTCTTTTTTCTAGCATATTTCAGGAATGACATGGGGGAAAGGTTCTCTTTTATTGCTGAATGTTAAATGAAATACACTTTCACTGACTGGAAAAGAATTGTCTGCTGCTTTTTTTTTTGTGTGTTTTTTTTAATCTCTTTTTTTTTTTTTAAACCATGCACCCATCTAACCTTGACCACAAGGACATGCAGAGGAGAGGTGTTCAAACATTTCAAGTGAGGGTGGGGTCAGGTGGGGTGGAGGGGGTCATAAGATTCAACAGAAGAGACTGATAGGACGTGCCCGGTAGCATCTCAAGTGGGTGAGAGGACTGGCAAAGTGAAGGGAGTGTCACATTTAAACTAGAGGAGAAGTCTTCTTTTGCATTTTTTTTCAAACGTACAAAATTAGACCCAGAGGTGAGAAACTCAATGAAATATCTTCAAGGTGTGACTGATGTGTGACCAGAAAACATCCTCTGTTACAGCGCTACTGTGCATTTACCATATACCAGTCAGAATTGCAGATCAGTGTTTTAAAGACAATTTTTTTTTAATCGATAATCACCTGATTATTCAGCATTCCTTTTTTTTTTTTTTTTAAATGAGGAGCAGAAATATACCAACAGCGATGAAACATCAACTGTCCTTTCTCTCGGAGCCAGGCTAATGGGTGTGACATTGAGATATCTTTTTACTTTCAAAATTATCATTTACAGGCTAAATTTTAAATGACTCAATCTGTCAACAAGACAAAGCAGTACACGTTACTATTAGAGGAGAAACTATTTGGATTCTATCGGATATTACTTGGAAGTGTGCACGTAAGATGGAGTGATCTAAACCGAGTGGTAAAATAATTCACAGACGCAGTCATTCAGTGGACGTGACATTAAGTGAACAAGAAAGGCTGAAAACATGAAAGATGGCTGCATAATGGCTTTAAAAAAATAACTCAGGTAAATATGCATCTGTATCATGTTATTTCATTCTACACTATAGGCATCAAATAGTTTTGTTTTTTTTCACACAACACACTACAGTCACCTCTTAGAAAATGATGTAATCAAACAGCAAAATAGAAAGTTTGCATATTTTTGCATCGTATGATCCTCCAAAGTTTCACAGCTAGTTCATTAATATTGTCTGGTATGTTCTGTACTGTTATCCACTGAGCTGCTTCCACCTGGCTTTCCTTTTCTCCGTATGGTAGTGATCAGGGAACTGGTAGACTGTGTGTTAACATATAGGTCCTCAACATCTGAGAACTTTAGTCTTAGGTAGACCTAAACTTGAGGAAGAGGGTGAGCTTGGGCTTGAAGTGGTGGGGGGTGGGGGGAGCATGAGGAAATCCTGAGACACTGTGTGGCCTTTAGCACGAGCCACAAAAACAGAATGGACACATAAGGATGATTAGGTGTGGGAGTTAGGGGCTTGAGTGAAAACAGATGTGATCTTTTTGTTTTGCCACTGCCTCTGATGGCAGGGGTCGCCCTGTGCCAAGCGGCTCAGTGTTTGTTGGCCACATACCAGGCTAACATGAGGAAAATCTGCTGGGAAATTAAAAAAAAAAAAAAAAAAAAAAAAGGCTGTAACTGGGGCAGGGTGGGGAGGGGCAGAATAGCTGTAAACACATCAAGCAACGACCTGCATAACATACCACCCTACAGCAGCCTTGCCTGCTCACCTACACTCGGGTCACTGTTCTGATAAACCACTTTTCTGCAAACCTCCGAGACACTTCACTCTCCTGAGACACCAGCAGACCCACACATTTGATGTCATCACAACAAACAGTGAAGTTCATCTGACAATCACAAACGTATGCAAGCCAACTGACATACGCGCACACATGCACACACAGACATTTATGCACACGCAATACAATCTCTCACTCTGTCCCTCTCTTTCTCCTGGTAGACATTAGTTAGTGGGCAAAAAGAATCTGCATTGTATTTATGAGGCGTTCTAATACATCCCAAATCATATAACCCTACAGGCGAATCATATTATCATATGTAAACATACACTTTATGTCGAAGTGGTTTATATCGTGTGATATGGAAGGGGCTATGCTCCAGTGAGGCTAGACTTCTCAAAGAATGCAATTTGGAAAGAAAGTGAAACAGGAAACCAGAGAGGAAAAAAAAACATAAATGTGTATAAAAAATGAGGCGTCCATATAAGAAAGGCTACAAAAACCTCCACTGGCCCTCTGGTATCGGCATACAGCAAAAGGCACCACAATATTACTCTATTTTTTTAACATTGTGAAAAAACTGGCACATCTTTTTATGCTGTAAATCAAAATGTACATATAAATAGAGTTTTCCCTATAAAAAAGTCTTTGCTGTTAGCTAGTAGACAACGTTTTGCTAAAATGAAAATAAATATTTCATTTGTTTAGAATATCTGTCAGTTATATAAAATAAAAATATTTCTTATAGATGCAGGTCTATACTATATTGATTTTTGTTGGTTCATTATCACTCTTTAGTGTGGTGTACTGTCCGGCTTGGAGCGTGACTGTGTGAGTCTCGTATGCGTGTTCCCATGCCCACTGTGCCGCCCTGACGAGTGAGAAGTCCGACTGTCCGCCGGCCTGTAGATGGTGGAAGGCTCGGCATTCATGTTCTGCATACTGAGGAAGGGCGTGCTCTCACCGTCCTCCTCTGACTCACTATCTGTTAGGCAGCTTCGAGACCCATAGTCCCGAGATGCCTCGTATCCTCGTGGGGCCACGTGGCCATTCAGTCTGGATCTCCGCCAGCGCCGACTACCAGTTCCACTGGACCCACTTCTCTTTGGTTGCTCCCGAGAGGACAGATACTCCTGGGTGGTCTCATAGTCTTCATCCTCAGCCAGCCGGTAGGGGCTGGAGGGAAGGCTTCCCCTGCTGTCGTTTAGATAGGTTCGACGCTGCTGCCGGTAAGGCTCCTGGCAATGAGCATCGTGTAGGGGCACCTGGTAGCGGCGCAGTAGAGGCTGGTCATCCTCCAGGGGGTAGGGATTGTGAACAGCGGGAGGGAGCGACATGGCATGGCTGGCATTGGGGGATGTGATCTGGAAGGTAGGCACCTGCGGGGGTAATGAGTAATGGAAATCCACTGGGGATAGGCGGGCTGGTGTTGTCAGGGCTGACACGTATCTGTGGTAAATACAGAGAGGAGGAGGTTATAGTTAATTAGAGGAGAACAAAGAATAGGGCTGAGAAAGAAAGCTGCACACGCAGTAAAGAAGTGTGAATGTGTCATAGGTGTTCAGTAAACTGCCTTTCAAGCTGCACATGGACTTAAATACGCAGTCAAAACGATTACTTTGCTATAGAGACATTTAGTTTAGATTTTCACCTGAGCGGCACTGCTCTCTGCTGCAGGTGGAACATTGGGTGTTGGCTACAGCTTTCCCCCCCCCAAATGTAAGTGTACTTTAGTTCCAGCGATTCTCTGCAGTCTAGATAATTATATTACTGTTATATTTGGTACTCTATTACTGCTCAGACTGCTTTTCTTTTTGTATGGAGAACTGAAATGCCTCTAATGGGAAATTAATGTCTCCATTCGCAAAAGCATCATGCAGTCTCCTCTGTGATCTATTCTGGATCCCATTCTTTTATTAATGCTGTTGGATTATATAACCCAACACAAACACAATACTGCTTAATGTTAAAGATAGTCAAAAGTAAAATCATCATTACTAGCGTATCAATGTTGATACAGAAAGCTTTTATAAGAATATAACTCAGTATTTAGTACCAGTATTTAGCCAGTCACTGTTTTACATAGCAGACTCTGAACAGTTAACATTTGCATTAGTTCTTTGAGAATCTCTTGACTGATAGGAGCAGCCAGGCTGCAGTCCTTTGGGCTGGAGAAGGATGAGGACTTAACTCTCTTCTTTAATGCCCCTAGGCTCTGGATCAACCTGCCCGACAAGATCACCTGGTTAAATCAGGGTTCTATTCTTTACAACACTCTTCAAAACAAACTCTCATTTAGCCATTTAATAAGCATACTATCACCATGCCTGTTTGCTGAAACCTATAGGCTACAGATGCAGAATTTTCTTTCATTTGCAGTGTTATAATAACAAAACAACAACAATTCAACCATTCATGAAAGATAGCTTAGAATTTATGTATAACCAGTGGTGACTCACTTGGACCAGAGTGTACAAAGTGTCTTTTTATTGCCTTTAGGAAACTAGGAAACCTGCTGTGTGAGACACAAGCCCGAGATTCCCCACAACACTACTCATTCAGCTGAGGCAGAAACCACAACCGTGATCAAAGCTGTACGGGCTACCTGGAATGACTCTGAGGACGTGGTTAAGTAATCTGGCTCTGCATCACAGCTTAGCAGTCATGGCCATATTTAGGCACACATGCTACATGCGGGTATTGTTAAGTACTCGAGCAGATAAACGGCAGCGCACGGCTTGCTTGGTTGGTTGGGCTTTCTTGGGTACTGACAGTCTGCATAGATTCTGTACACATGGGCTGCAGCCTCCTTGATACATTACCTCCATTTTGGCTCAGTGGTAAAGTGGTATAATCCGGCTTTAGTTTCTAAGTAGGCCCGACTGCTATGCATTTTAAATGCAGAAAGGTAATTAATTGTTGAGGTAAATCCAGTTGCACCTTTCCTTCAGGTGACTGCGCCACTTTGTATGATGCATTTCACTTAGATTAATTTTTTCATTTGTGATAGTAAAGGTGGCTTCCTGTCTGTGACCATTGTATATATTACCCATAAACACTCACACTTGATTTTTGAAATAATTAAAATAAAAAAGACTATTTAAATATCAGCGTCTGTTTCTTTTTGAACCAGCTAGCTCGAGTGTTTTCTAATGCTCACCAATCTGAAACGGATTAACTGATGGTGAGCGTTATCAAGCGTGCACAAAGCAAGACACTAGAATTGATGCAGATCCCGAAGACTGAATTGTCTTGATTGTTTCAGTTTCGGCTTGCCAGCCCCTGTAGTTACTTTTGGTAACAGAAAATGCGGTTCACTGTGGCAGGTCACAAATGATCTGTTGCTGTTTTAATAACAAAGTCGGAGAATAATTGGCCTTCTTCCATCACAACAGCTGTGATTTTAAACTACACGCAGTGAAGAAAATTGGTTACGTCGTTTGCTTGGAGATTTGTAACCTGTCACTTGCGGGTCTCATCTTACATCTCACTGACTGCTCATTTATTATTCCTACCAATATTTCAAACTGAATCGCTGCCCAAAAAAAACAAAAAACAAACAAAAAAGGCAAAAATGACACCTCTACGAATCCTGTTGCTTTACTGTAGAGCTGCTTTGTTGACAGTTCTGAGTATCAAGCTCACTGATAACAATGTTGCATTTCCTGCAACTTCATCTCAGGAAGAGTCAGCTTTTAATGTGAAGCTATGGTAGCAGGAAATGTTCAGTTTTCATTAGCAGCAACTTAATACAGCTTTTTATTTTCTGTAAATGTTGCAGCCACCCGGTGTAAAACACTGCATAAATACAATATAAATATTGCAATACTTTTACAGCAGGCCATAGGCTCAAATCACCATTGTGTTACCACACTGTTAGTGACTCAACAGACTTTTATTTGAATGAAACTCTTTAAACAAAGGCGAGTAAGTGTTTAAGCAACAGGAAAGCAGGACATTCTCATACGGAGCACCCTTTTAAAGCAGGTCTTCATTACTGTTTGTCACGTAAGTAATAATTTAAAAAAAAACCTAAATGTTTTCTTTTTCGCTATGTGAGAGTTGTGTTGATGCAGTAGAAACCAACCATGCTCCCAAATTCCCAAATTTCCTCTCAGCTCACTGCTAATCCGGGCTTGTTGAGCGATGGATTGTCAGCTGTGAATAATACTCGGATTCAGAACATCAGCAGAGAGCTGGGAGGGCATTTGGGAATTTTGAATGCCACAATCAGGCAATGTAACAATGTAACACTGACTGCTATTGAATTACAATACTTAAATAAAGAGTAAAAACCTAAAAACACATCATTTAGATTTAGGGTTTCTGATCTGTCACATGAGGACTTTAATTTCTCTGTGCCTCTGCTACAGACATATTTACATGAAGTAAAGCAAATAATATTACACCGCTGTGGAGGTTATGAAAGGCATATTTCTTCACTTCTGCCAGCCTGTTTCTGATTCTCCTCTTTGCGCTAACTTTCACTAATCCTGTCCTGTGTCCGGTGTAGTAGAGTTGAAATCGATGTCTTATCTGACTGTGCAAAATGGCAGACAAGTGTATTTAACAAAATGTCACACCATCCCTTAAATAAAATAAAATAAAATTAAAGGGAACAGTAGCCAATTAGAATTGCATACTGGCCTGGGAATAATGTAATATCTGTATGCACAGAGTTCCCATTGAAATAAGCACTGTTTCTCACTCTTGCCTACCTTAGCGTATTTCATCATCATGCCTGCTGTGTGTCAGTTTCCACTGAGTCTCTCAGAGTGCCCTGACTGGCCTCTCGAGGCTGAGAGAGAACCAGCAGAGAGAGGAAACTTCTCAAAATATTCATGACAAACCCAGTGCCATATCAGCCACACAGGTCTGGTTCCCACCTGTCGCTGTGAGGAGAGTCTCCCAGCGAGTCGAAGGAGTCCCCGTACTGCAGCCTCGGCCGATGGGGGTCAGAGTAACCACAGTGTGCAGCTCGCCGTGCTCGAGCCTCCATGCACGCAGGGCTGCTGCATTTACTGGTCCCCACGGATGATGACATCATTCCCGGCGAGTCAGAGAGGATGCTGTCAGAATGTTCCAGGCTCCATGTCCGTTCCTCATGTCTGACAAAAAAAAAAAAAGGTGTTAACATGCACACACCCCACAATATGTCCAAGTTTCCTTTTTTTTTTTTCTATAAAGATGCATAATAACAAATCTGCACCTGTTTCTGCAGGCAGAGCATTTACACAGTTAAACTGTAATTCTATCATCAGTCCTATTCCTCTCTAAGCTTCGTATAAAAATGTATCATTCCCTCACAGCGACGGGTCAGTCACGAACCCTCTGATCAAAATGCCCAAGTTTCTTGTAAAGAAAAGTCCACAAGAACCTTCCAGAAACAACAGAAGAAAACCAAATCTTTAGTAATGAAGACTATTCCAAGACTACAGTCATCACCCTTTTGGCCTCGCTCTCTTTGCAACTTGTCATGTAAGAAATCCTGGTAATACTTTCAGTTGTGGCTCATCTCTCAGCGTCACCTTTTCCCGTCTTAGATCTCTTACAGACTGGTTCAAACTGCAATAGTGAGACTCCTGATGTTTGCTTTTAACGATTTTATTCAGGAACTCTGTGCTGTTATTAATTTACTTTTATCCAACTGCAATGACCAACCAAAAATAAATAAATAAATCACCCAAAATATGAAGGCCTTTGGTAAAAGTTTCTTTTTCAATTGTGCCGTGTAAATAAACTAACTTGAGTTGATGAATCAAATTGTTCTATCACTCTGTGATTGACTGGATGCTTCTAAGGTACAGTACTTATGATCACACATATGGTGGATGGTTACCTGTGAGTTGATGAATGGGCTCGTGTGGAAGAGTTGTGAGATCTGGAAGAGGCGTGACTGGCAGGAAATGAGCCCTCTGTTGCAGGCCGTATAACGCGCTCGGTTGCGGGGACATTCTTTGATATGTACTGTTTTTGGCAGACGGGGCAATGTGGGAAAAAAAAGATTGTAAAGAACAAAATCCATAGACATAAATTAGTCTGTATATTAGGAATCCTCATAAACGTACATCTACCATAGGGATTTCCTCCGGGCCGGGTCCTGGGTGATTGGGTCCGTTAGCTAGGTTACGATTGGGATGTTCTGGACACATGTTTTGTCGCAGATGATTGTGCATCCTGTTTCTTTGTTTCCTGTTGAGAAAACTTTGGTCATTCACTTTGCTTGTCAGTTAATATTACGTTTTTTCACTTATTGTAATATCTATGAAAACTATTTAAACATGAGGAAGAGGATCGTGGGGGGGGGGGGGGTCTTTTGGAAGACTTATTTCTTCAGAATTTTGAGTAAAAAAAAGTCAAAAACACCCCCTTAAAAAAATTTTCAGTGGCCTTAATCCCCTTCCATATAAACATGTCTAATAATGTAAGACATTATATTTATAATTTCCACCTGCTGCATATTACAAGGAGTAGACAGTACACTGATACTAATAAAAAAGTGTGAGCACATGTTAAAAAAATCAGGAGGCGATACATTTATCAGCGGGACTTACTTGGTTTTACAGTAGGCAACCACACACACGATGCCCACCACCAACAGAGCCACACAAATACCCGTGATTGTCAGGACTCTTTTCTGGTAGAGTTCCTCTGCCTCTGTCGACATCACACCCAGAAATACACAGACACACCCAACCAACCACACACACACACACACACACACACACACACACACACACACACACACACACACACAACAGAGAGAAATGACACGGAAAAATTAGCGTCTTCAAGGTGGTTATGGGTCCTCCTCTCCTCTCCCACTGTACGTCTACATGTCTTTTTTTTTTTGACTAAATCCTGAGCAGTATGAAGCTTCATCCGCCCTTCCCTGCACACTTAAAACTCTTCTTTCACGTAATCACAAATGCAGCAGATGCTGCTGCTCCCTGCGCTGCAGTGAGGCGGCATAGGTGGGGGAAGGGGCTTGGTAATGTTTAGACTGTGTAATTAAACAACTCTAGTCCCTAAAAATCATTCATTTTGAGATTGTACTGTACATGATATTATAATAACGAGAAGAATCCGATACTAAATCTTGGTCTTGGTGTCTGCCTGGTTAACAATCTCACTCACTTGTAGAAGTGTTCATCTGCTCAGGCATTCAGTGAAGCACAATGACGAGATCACAACAATTTTAAAAAAATTTGAAAAACAAGAGAAATTTGAAATGAAATGAAGATGAAATTTGACTGATGCTTCTGCTTTTCCAGAGAAGAGCTCGTTAAAGGTTGAGGTAGATTCTTTGTTTCCCCCCAGGGAACATATTGGAGGCAGTGTAGTCCCCACTAAATAATGTAATAAGAATGAATTGAATCTGTGCAACTCCTTCCATCTGAGGTTTCCTCCTTTCATTCACCAGCAGCCATTTTGCATCAGCATACCAATTTGTGTCAAGCTTCTGACGCCATAAATAAATCACTGAAGTCGGTTTATTTTTAGCTGCAAACTCGGTAATATTTCACCAATATTGCCTTTAGCCAATGATAATGAATTGCAAACAGAGGAAGCGATACCCGTGTTGCTTTAATAACACAGTGTTCTTATAGTTTAGTACAAGAATACACTTGTGTAGTTGATGCAGTCAGATCTAGCATTAACTCTGTACTCTCAACCACTAAAGGACTTTTCTGGAAAACGTAGCAGAAAACAAAGGCTAACAATAAAAAGAGGGCAGAAAGAGTGGCCGATAGAAGAGAAAGAGTAGGCTCTAAATATAGCATGGCATGCTCACATCGCAGCATTTGCTCCCTGAAGGATGATTCAAAGCAGAAACTCATCATATTTTATACTCCAACGTTACATTTCAGCTAATAATGAAATGATGTAAGGAGCATGGTCAGGATCACACATAAAAAGAAAGATAGAGGTGGCATATCAAAGAAGGAAAGACATGAGACCAAAGGGGTTGGAAAGATAGATCCTACTATTGAGCAAATACTTCTGGTATAGCTACAAACATGACAGATCATGCTTGTTACAGATGGAATGAGGAACTAAAGGAAAATATGCTCTTGTAAGTGAGAGGGGAAACTCAGTTAATAGTACTTTTCCACTGCACACGAACGAGAGGTGGAGGCGATTACGTCCATGTTAATGATGTTTGATGGAGGATAAGTTGCATTGACCGAGGGTTTGTCATTGTAATAAGGCATGGTATGATTGTTTGAAAGATTGATTGGTTAATCGAGGGACGGTATGCTTTACAGTTCACACCACAGACGGCACACGAGCAATGTCAAAATGAGTAACTACAACTTAGTAACTATGCTACGACTGAGAATCAAAATGGATTGTTCCATACCCATAAATTCAATCCCAAGATGCTCTGCCATTGCAGAGGGTTGAGAGTTGGAAGGAAAAAAACAAAACAAAACAAACAAAAAACAAAAAAAAAAACAGATTAAGAGTGACACCTTCTAATATGTAGTGAAGTAAACACAAATTGGCATTACAGAAACTGAGACAACAAACACTTGTCGGTTATTGTCAGAACGACACGGTCAGTATCATCTAAGATGAGACACAAGCATGCAACACACACGTATCAGTACTGTAGACTGCAGTTGTGGAGACTTCTAATTTTAATAAACTTCTTTTAATATCTGTCTTTTTGTTTTACTTTTGTATCAGCTTGCAAAAAAAGATTTGGGTTAGCTGACAATACTTTCGCATTAAGTTTACAAGAAGAATTAAGCTTTACACTCGCTTTCATACATATTCCCGGGTGGAGTGTTGGTGCGGCTCAGGAATAATGCGGTGCCAGGTAAGGGAAAGTTTCCAGATATGATAAAAGGAGAGATGATGTGGCTCTGTGTGACTCATTTAGTGTTTATTACTAATATAAAAGGCTGATCTCCGCGTCCTATAGATATATCCACTGTAGTAAGTATAGTCTTATTGAAGCCTGTTGTGCTTTCATGATGGATCTGTTACCAACAGTTGTGACCATTAAAAAACAAACATGACACAGTTGTGATCTTAACAGCCAAAGATTGCCTGGAGTCACTATCGCTGTCAGCTTTGTCATCCTTAGTCTCCAATTATAATCACACACGCAGAGTCTGCGGCGGCACGTGAGAGAGCTGAATCAGCCCCTCTTATTTTCTTTACAGATGCAATGATGCAGAATTTTGCCCAAGCATGTAGGCCGCTTCTGAGGGTCTACGACTCTGTTTGCCTTGCACCACAGCTTTATGTTTTACAAGCGATTCTCGAGGTTCAGGTTTTATGAAGCGCTTTGGTTATGCTATTTCATTGCATAACCAAACAAATCTCCTAAAAGGGAACGGGATATTAGGCGCATAGCAACTGTTTGGGAAAATATGCGTCATCTACCGAGATTACCTGCGCTTTCAATTTTTCTGCTTTCTAAAAATGCAACACTGTCAGTTCCAGGACACACCCATCACATGAACAGGCAAGTTAAAAGGAGTGTATGTGCACTGTATTTGGAGTAATCATGAAGAATAAGAAGAATTATGACTTGACTTTATATTGTATGGCAGCTGGAGGCCATAGGGACGCTGTACCAACTAGCGAGTCCATATTTCTGGCTCCTCACTTGCTTTACTTGGGCTAAAGCAATTCCCAGCTGTTCTTATGACAACATGCTCTTATTAATCCAAGCACTTATGGCTAAGGAGAAAAAGCCATCCTCCTTCTTTTTTCTTTTTTTTTTATCTCCTGGGGATGGGAGGCGCCCCTTTCAGGAGATGGATTTTTAACTATGAAATGGACATGTGTGAGCACAAGGGTCTGTTCTTTAAGCTAAAATTTTAGTTACTCTCCTCAATCGTAAATTCTGAAAGGCAACTTCTTCCCGTGATAGTGTTATAACAGAAAGAGAGTGCAATTTTTTCTAAACTCTTTTCTTATCTCTCATTGTTTTTACTGTTTTTTTTTTATCTTCTGTCTGTTTTTTTTTTCTTTAAACTTAGAAATTGTTTCTTGGATGTATAACCATGCAAACCAAATAAGACAAGGCTGGTCTGTGCTCGTGTAGCTGGATGAAAACAGGAAATAAATGCCGTCCTTGATGCACAGCTGCACTGAAGTTAAACAGAATGCAGAAAAAGTGAGTGAGTGTAAGGGAGGGAAAAAAAAGCTCCCACACAACACTGTCTGCTCTGCCAGAAAAACAAGTAATTTCAGCACAGTGCATTACGACTTAATGTGAGATGAAATTACTCGTACTTAAGAAGGTTTTTTTTTTTTTTTTTTTTTTGCATTGTACTCTGTGCCAATATACAACAAACAGAATGTTGTAAGCTCTAAAAGTCAGACTACAGGGATGAGACTCTGTAGACAGCATTAGGAAACTCCAAAAGCAGATGCAGTGTGTTATTTTCTGAATGCAATGCTACATTGAATTGCAACCATATGGGCTTGCAAAGACATGATGCTGCTATTATCCAGCATAAATGACGGGCTTTGGATTTAATTCTATATCATTTTTATACTTTAACCTTGTGTATACAGTGCTTTCCTTAGAGAATCAAGCCCAGACTTTATGAAATTTCACTTGTTACGTTTCATTAGTGTCGGGTCACTCGCTATAGAAGTAATCAACCATCGAGCAATACTGACATTTAAACACTGAAGACTACATTAGCAAGAATCCGCACTATGTGGATCGTTTTTAAACCAAAAGCCCTGAAGGGTAAGATCTATCAGGCCATAGTCCTCCACAACATGTCCTCTAATCTTAGTGTAATTCTGCAGTTGAAAGATGTCTTTGCTGATGCTCCTTTGTGGGATGGTGCAGGGTTGCGTTCTCTCACCCCAGGCTACTAAAGCTGTTTGACATGGCACCCTGCTGTAGTTTTTGGACTCTATCTGCCGTGAGAGCACCATTTTGTTTCTTTTGAAACGATGTGTTAAAGCAGCAAATGGAATTTGCTGAATGTTCTGCTGTGGACCTAACAATGTTTAGCGTTTTCTAGAGGCTGGCTGCAATTTAGGTCCTCCACGAGTTATCAGCTGGTCTCAAAGTTAAATAAATACTGCTCCTCATTTACCGTCTTGGTCTACGTTGAAGTAATGTGATGCAGGTGCTGTAAAGTTTTGCTGTAAGTGGGCATTTTTGGAACCCCTGATTATCTTCAACATCAGATCTAATTAGTGTGATTTTTCTTATATTTTGGTATTTTATATATACATTGATGGTAGTGTTCACAGTTTCACATTAATGTATTATTTCATGCCTAATACCGATAGTAAAGCAAAAGGCACCATAATTTCAGCTTCAGCAGTTTGCAGAGTCTCAAGTAATGGCTCTTTGCAAACTTGCTGTTATCAGTTAGTGCTCCACCTGATAGATTCAGTCATTTGTCATGCCTATTAGTTGTTACTAATTATTTGGGCCTGGCTTTCTGTGCAAGCTCTGCTAGGGTCATACGTGCTTGCATGTTTCAAGCTGATTGCATGAACAGGCGTCATTAGTAAGCAGACTGTAGTCCTTCTGTAATTACGATGCCATTAGACTGCGTTGTTACATGCATCTTACTATGTGCAAATCAACTTGCACAAAGCAAACTCACACCCTGACTTGTTGCTATCAGACTCATTATGAGCTCTTATTCTGAGAATGCACATGCAATGCACCGTGAGTTAAAGGACACACAGTATTACATGCAGACCAAACACAGTAACAGACTCTACTAATCTATCCTAGCTTGTGAGTGAGTCACCAGAGCAGACACAGACAAAACTATTAGGTAATGACAGGAAATTAATGCTGTCTCTACACCCAGCATGCACGCATGACACAAGGACAGACTGACAGTGACAGAAGAGGAAATTGACATACGGTAGAAACTGGCCATAACGTAGGTTTGACAGCGATCACCAGTAAAGTCATTTGGACACCTGATGGAAAGAAACAAAGCCAAAGGAAGAGAGGGAGGAGAAGGGTTGTGAATGAGTGAGAAAAAGAAAGAAAATAGAGGGAGAGAGGGCAAGGGTGGAGTGGAAAGGAGAGTATGCATAAGAAAGAAATGAGAAAGAAGGCAAGGAGGGTGGGAGGGAAAAGGGGGGGGGGCAGAGAGACACAGAATTAGAACAACAGAACATCTACAGACAGCAGAAGCAGAGTGTTCCCTTGGATGACACCATCGTGCACATGGTGTAGTGCACAGCTCAATGCGTGTTGACCTGAGAAGGAGAAAGAGGAGGAGAAAAGAGGAAGAGATCTTGTGGCGGTGAGGGTGGGGTGGGGTGGGGGTGGGGGGCAGCAAGAGTCCACAGAGGTAATCCAGTGACAACTGTGTCTCTGTTCTCAGCTGCTCATATCATTTGAACATACTTTTGAAAGGATTGGGCATGTACACCCGCAGTGGCTCAGTCTGTAAGCATCGAGGGCCGAAGTATCCATCCGGACATCTGGGAAGGAGCAGACAAGTGTTATGGAAAAGAAAAACACAGAGAGTGACGTGCATTCTTTATTTCATGGCTTTGAATCCCTTCGCACACATTTCTGTAAAGTGTCATGTCACATATAAACACATGGCAAATAATAGAAACGATAAAAGCTGATAGCAAACTCAGAATAAATTGCAAACAAAACAAGAAGGACATCCTTTGCTGAGGCGCATGCCCTATTTCGCAATTTTAAATTGATCCCAATCTGTAAAAAAACAAAAAAACAAAAAAACAGTGTAATGCTTAGCACATGCCCCAACTCTCTGAAAAACTAGTAGCTTTTTTTGTAATCTTACAGACAGACAGACACACAAACAAACGACAGTGAAAATACAGCTCAGCCTGTGCTTTCACCTTGGCAGAGGAATAAAAGAAGAAGAAGAAAAGCGGAGGAGAAAAAAAACCCATATATGATAACATATAATAACAATAATACGGGCTTTTATAAACGAAGATAAATATGATTCAGAGATTCTGACAGTCCCGTGGCTTTCTGAGCTCAGCCTGTGGGATAAGAGAAGAGCAACTTTCGTGAGTGTATGGAGAATACAAATGTAGCTAGGGATAAACAATGTTTTATAGTTAATCAATAAATCAGTCGTTGGAAGGCAGTGAAACAGAGTTGAAAGTTGGGAAATGTTTCTCTTTCTCCTTGAGCCTGCTGGAATCCTGGTGGCTGCATTCATAACCTGCAAACGTGACTGTTTTATAACCAATACCAGAGCACGGTGAGGTAAAGTAATCATATCAGGAAATAAGGAAACAAATTACTAATTTCCAACTTGTAACCCCCCCACCCCCACCCCCCAAAAAGAGAACCCTGAATAATGTTTCTCAGTAAACACACAAGACTGGTCAGTGGGTTTACTTGTGCTTTGAAACAGAAGACCGAGGTTTCTAACTCGCGGCTTTAGATTTTTGTTACTGAAGACGGACTGTCATCACCACCAGGAGTGCTGGGGTCAAAACATATTTCCTCATTATAATCCCATTCGGATGAGCAGTTGGTCTTTTTAGGGCCACCAACATTCCACTCATAGCCACAACTAGACCACCAATCCAACAAATGTGATTTACTGGTTTCACACAACGCCTCCCGGGAGCACCATAAATATTCAGCATTAAATTACTCATCCTGAGTGATGGTGTTTAACTGAGGGGACTGCACCACCTAGACCAAGGAAACTTGACCGAAAGATGAAAGGATTAAACTGTCACAACAGAGCGTGAAAATGACCAGAAAATAAACATGTAGCATTTAGGAGGAAAGCAAAAACTTCACAATGTTAGGAGACGTGAAGCAGCATCTGTCCGTGAAAATGTTCTACAAACTGTGCATACGCTGGACTTACTCATCTCATTACCTTTCTTATAAGTCCCATAAAGAAGTAATAATTATTATTTTTAGGGGGTAAAGACTTTTTTTTCTGTTGAATAACTTTCATTGTACTTTTATTATCATTTCTAGAACCGAAACAGTCGATTTATCACATCATGGGAAAACGTCTAATCACTGTGTTCTGTTTTTAAATCACTGTGAACTGAATTTCTTTGGATTTGGACGGCTGGTCAGAAAATATGCAAAATGTAAATTTAGGAAAGTGTGATGAGCATTACCCAGGAGAACTGTGAGACCTCAGAAACATTTGGACTGTGAGTCCAATTTAAGATAACTTTCAGTCCAATTTTGAGCACCTTTGTTCGAGTTGTGTCAGCCTAGAAAAATATAAAGGCCACAAAGTCAGGATCAGCCTTCAAAGCACTGCAAGCCCATTTCAGCCGATGGCTCAGCTGATACTCTTTTGCACATCCAATTATCAAATCTCATATTGGGCACCTATTTAAGTTCCTTTTGCCTTCCTACAGTTGCCCTGCATCTGCAAGCTTTACGGGAACCCACCATCCATCCCAACTCCTCGTTTCATGCTGCATCTGACTTAATCAGTGTCACGTCTGCTGCCACGGATGCCTGCTCTGCTCTGTGCTGAGGTCTTGCTTTACGTTTTCTATGTAAACAAGTGAAAAGGCGGAGAAGTCCCAGAATACCACTAATAATTAACACATACCAGAGATTACTGTAGATGGAAATAATAATATCCATTTGGCTATAGCGGTCCTGATTGAATGAACACAATTAACAAACACATTTCTTTTCTCTCTCTTTTTTTTTGCTCATTATTTATGAGCAGGTTTCATCACCTATATTCTTTAGATCAATGGAAGTTTTATTAACCTTACCTCTACCGAAAACAAAGTTTATACCTCAAAGTGAAGGAGCTGGGAATAAAAGTAGGACTAGCTGTCTGCAGGACTTGTTTAGCCAGAGAGTAATACCCACTCAAGCCTGGCCTATATTGAATGAGATGGCTGTGGGGTAACAAATCCCTGCAGGCCTTCACTGCATTATCCAACTTTTCTGGACCCATGCCCCAGCCGTGAGTGAATTAGCTGCAGCAATTGAGTTATTGTTGCCTCCAATTTGTACATAGCGTATTGAACGGCTGTTGCAGCCATGTCCTCCTTGCTTGTCGAGCATTCTTCCTTTGGCCAACTGGGCACAGAAGGCTCGCCAGTGTTTCAGCTCTATCACAAATCAGCCAAAGGATTATGTTGACATATGGTCGAAGAGAACATGCATTATAATATCTGACAACCATGCGAGCAGATGTAATTTGTGTTGTAAGTTTACAATAAGGTTACTGACTGTTACAACTTAGGCAACGAATGTTTTTTTTTTCTTTTGATTAACTGATACATATTTGGGTCCAATAAATGGCAGAAAATGTAAATAACAGTCACAGTTTCCAAAGGAAAGGTTTTTAAATTGCTTGTTTTGTCTGACCTGCAGCCTAAACTCAAGGATTTTATTTTTAAAATAGCAGCAGACAACCAGCCAATATCTATTCCAGAATCTGACACCAGCCAGGCTTTTGTGACTAAAAACGAGTAAGCGATGATGAAAGTAGTTTCGGGACATTTTTCTGGTGACTATTGCTAAATGAGTAATTGAGTAAGTGACTGTTGCGGCTCTGAAAATAGAAAACTGTTAGTCCTCTACAAAGAAAACGACTTGTTTATGTTAACTTCCCATGAAACATGGTTCCGAATAATGTTCCTTGACTTCAAGGCTAATACAAACTCAAATGTAAATGTCAAAGAAGGAAAAAAAAAAGGTTGTTTCTGTGATAATGTCAACCTGTTTTCCTCCTGAAAAGCCGAGATGCATGGTTCCTCCAGCGCACTTTACACACAGGTCTTGATCCCCTTTGCCAAATGTAAACAATGATTCTATTTACCTCATTGGGGGCCTCTAACAGGCATAAATATTTGCTCACGACTAAACCGGTGACTCATGACATTTTGAAAAGGCTTTTAATGTGCAGCCCTCCTGTACACTAAACATGACTTAAAAGGATGAGCACATCACCGCCTCACTCCATTATTAGTGTTAAAATACACAACAGGTGGGTAGTTAGGCAGACTGTGATGTGTCGCTGCTGCTGCTGCTGCTGAAAGAAAGAAGAAGGGGAATCAAGCTATACCATGAAAACAAACAAGCAAGGTAAAAACTTGTAGTTAGAAAGAAGTGTCGTGAAAGAGGCTTTAATTTAGACTGTGGAACAAAACATCCATCAAAGAACAACGGCTGAGAATAGAAATACATTAAAAAAAAACAACTAAAAAACTAAAAAAAAAAACAGAGGCAATTACTCACTTGCAGGAAAGCTGATTTATACCATGGATGAAGTAACAGTCGCCGCCATTCACACAGTAGGCTTTCTCTGTGTCGTTGCATCTTCTGGCATGGCCTGAGCCTGGAGATAGCGTTGTGGTTACTGAGGGAGAGAAATGACAAATCACCTCCAGATGACTCAGACGATCTTTTTTCATGTCAGTTGCATTTCCTTTATAGCCGCAGCCAGATGAATAAACAACAATTTACAGTCAAAATGAGGAAATATCATTATGAATGGACATGCTCGGGATTTTCATTTGATAAGAACTCAGTTGTCGTTTGTGTTGTATCAAGGCTACAAGACTAATGTGACATATATTATATGTGTATCTGTACTATTTGAAGATTTACACGTGTATTTCCACAAGGACTCAGTCTTTCATCTACAAATGTGTAATTGTTTCTCAAAAGCAGTGTTGACATTATCTCGAGAAGTTCTATGAGAGAAGATAAATATTTCCCTGACACGGCGTAGGAGTTGTTTACGCCTCGACTCGGGCCCTCGGAATGGCCCAAAATGTTATGTGTCTGCACTTTAATCCCCTTGATTGAATAGATACATGTTTGGGATGGTCTGTTAATAAAAATCAAAGTAGTGATGCTTCAAGGAATAAGAGTGCTGAGAATGTGAGAATGAAGCAACGTGGCAGGATTGGGCTTGTCAGATGTTGACACGTAATTGAAATTGTGTACAGCTATCAGATGGTACATTAGCACCTTGGCAGAATGTGGCTGTTAGGGATCTAACTCATAAGACTTTTATATTGACAATACATCAGATTCAGCAGCCTCACGCTCATGTCACGCAGAAATTCCAAGATTCCAGAAATTCCAAGATTTTATCCAGCACGGCCACTAGCTCTGACATAAGAACACTCCTGTTTTTACCGGGCTCTATGCAGTCTTTGTGATAAACTAAGTACACCCCATCATTCAGTACCCACATTTATCAGCAATAACTTGAAGGTTTTGTTTTCTGTATGGGGTGCATTTAGTTTTTCACAAGACTGCATAGAGTCCCGCGAAAACTTTCTTCTTCACATGTCTGGGTGGATGTTTTTCATGCAGACATACACTATCCCCTCTGGCTGGAGGAGTGTGCTGTTTTGTTCAGAAGCTCACCTCCGGTTTGGCTAATATAACAGGGGTTAATTCCCGTGCTCATTAGCAAAGCAAACAGATGTCATCAGTCTGTGCTTCATTGCCAGTATGAGTTAGTGAAGAGTATGAATAAAACAAAACACTATTAGAACAAAAAATGCTGTTTTATGCTTTACAAAATGCAATTTATTGCAATATACCGAATAAAGTGTCACTGCTTTGCAAAAAAAAAAAAAAAAGTACCTTCTGACTTCCATAATAAATAAAGTTTTGATAGGGACGCAGGCTTACTACAACAAAGATCCATCCAAAGAACAAACCAAGACATAAATCCAGTTGGTTATATTTGATAAGATGAGCTGATAAAAGCTGTAATTTATAACTGGCATTTCATTTTAGAGGTCAAAATTTATTACGGTACATTGAGTTTACATCACAAGAGGCCATGCTGTTCCGCCAAAATTCCTTAAAATGATTTAATGCTTCCAAGACAACACAGCACCTATTCACTGTCACAGCTCCAGTTTTTTTTTCTAAAATATTTCCAGGTTTACCAGTTAATCAGAACCACTTCATCATCACCTGACCTCTCGCTTGGAGTACTGGTGTGTAAAACACCTCGTAAAAAGATCAGACAAAGCTGTCAGGAAAACACTGTCAAAACTCCCACGCTCAAAATAGAAACCTTGTGCAGGATTCAAGTGTAAAAAAAAAAAATGTGCAGGAAAAACGAGCTGCACAGGGCAGCAACCTTTCCCAGAATGCACTAGTGGAAAGGAGAGGAGCATTGTTGGACAGATCATCAGTCGTCCGCAGGACAGGCGAACACCGCGATACTCGTACTCACACATAATCTCCGGTCCACCTGGCTTGCATGTGGGTGGACTGCGGGTGGAAAACAGATGACCCACACAGGGAGGTGGAGAACATGTAAACTTCACACAGGAACGATCAAGGATGATATTTGAACCGTGGACAAGTTCTGCTGTCAAAGTTTATTTTGCTACTGGTCATACCAAATTTGTTTCACAGCAGTCACTTTTTTCCCCTTTGTCATCATTTTCAGCGGAAACATTCCCTGTCTGTTCCTGGACTTGGTAGTTGTGGCACATAACGAGTTCGATCTGTTTGTTGGCACATTCTGGTTAACCACAACCTACATTTGTCGCTGTTAAGATCTGATTATTTTTATGCTGAATCTCCGTGGGAATTTCTATGGGCTCTATGTCCAAAACAGTCCAAGACATCAACACACTTGGCCGATTAACATGAAATCTGAGAACAAATTCATTTAAAAAAAGAAGAAGAAGAAAAAAGATATATTGGTCTCAGGGTAAGGGTAAGAGTGCTGGAATGAGGGCATATTAACAATATACCTTTAATCCCAAATCCTTGTTTTGGATAAAAAGCAACAAATAAGTACAGTTTGTGAAGAAGCTTTAAATCTCACCAGCTGTAGCAGAGGGCTTATATTTTTATTGCTATCCAGCTGAATGCTTGCAGGTGGAGACCACACATCTTTCTTCAGCTGACAAGGTTCATTTACCTAAACAACAAACACCACCTGCAGGATTCATGGGCTTCTTAGACGAGCAGAAACATTCCTTTAGACTTATTACAGTAAAAAGAACAGAAAATCCAACCGACACTGAAGGAAGTTACGCACCAGCATCTCTGAGAAGATTCATTAAATATATAATAATCTAGCAAAAAAAAAAAAACTCCTGGAGTTGGTCCCTCATTTAGAAAACCATTTACTTTACTTACTTTACTAAATCTTTTTATAAATGAATTTAAATTAATTGTATGTCATATAAAGCTCTTATTTGTATAACTTTAACACATTATCTATATAAATATATATGAACGGGCATGGAGGAACTGATGCTTTCAAAAGAAAAAGCTCATTCTATATGTTTTTTTAGCAGGATTGAAGCAAACAGTGCTGCTTTCAGTGGGCTTCAAAGATTGCAGTTATCCTAATGCTTACAAAAACAATCAATTTTGGAACATTTACTGTTTTTCAGTCATCAGCATTTAATCTATGGCGCTGCACAGTGTCCCAGTTTCATCCTCCCCTACTCCTTTTCCCTGCTGTCCTCCCTTCTTTCCTTTGTCTCTTCCAGTTACTCCCACATAGCAGACACACTAGGAAGAGTGAAGGAAAGTTCTAGTTTCAGCACACTGCACACAGAAAGCTTAGAAAGCCTTAATATAAAGCGAACACACACGGTCAGCAGAAACGTTGTTGATTTTTACAGCATATACTGTAGATACATACAATTCTAATCTGTAAAATAAAGCCAACTCAGTACCTATATTTTCATAACAGTTATGGCTCATGTTTGCCAGGAGGACGGCCTAAATAGGAAAAAATACAATTAATTCCAGACACAGACTGAAAAAGTGCTCCAAGAATGATCAAGAAGAAGAAGAGAGTCGGTGTTTCAGATTAAAAGTCAGGTTAAAAGTTTAAAGTATACTTTATTACAGCTAAAGGCCAACGCACGGGACCTGAACCAATGCACCGAGTATCTATAAATCATAGGTGTACCCACTTTAGGGTTTATGATAAACTTGTAAACTTGAGAAAAAGTATGTAAAACCCTGCTGAGCAGCAGTAAAATATCAGGTCTAAAACCCCGAGATGCTGCAGGCCTGTTACTGCTTCCTATCTGCATATGCAACCAGCAAGCTATAGTGCCAGGCTCAACATGGATATCCTCATAAATATCACATAAAAAAATTACCTTGCAAAACCAAACCGTTTGCCAGCGTTTCTATCATGAGATAGGTTTTGCTTTTATTGGCATTATTATGCTGTCTTTCAATAGTATTTACAGCATATTTTTGAGAGAAATTGAATGCGCCTGGAGTCATTCTCTGCTCCACCTCGATATGTTTACAAGGAAAAAGGCTCGGGTCACGTCACACCAACGTCACAGTTTCAGGAAGGGTGTACATCAACTGCGGTAGTGAAAGAAAAATGCAGAAAGAAATGGCAGAACTTCCATGCAAAAATCGTAGGTGATGGTTATCTGACTTAATGGGAAACCCATACAAGGACATGGTACATGCACACTCTGTCCAGAGATGAAAGAAGATCAGTGTTTTCTTTCTAAGCTCTAGTTCAGCCAATACAGTGTTTACTCAGGCTGCACCACATGTTTACATGAGATTAAAACTCATGACAAGACCTAACAATTTATTGACATGGTTAGAGATAAACAGTTAAACAACAGGGGGACAGCTCATTTAAGGGTGTGTGATGCAGATAAAATTACTGTACGGCTGAAATACAGTTAGTATAAGTAACATTTGACTATACTTTTTGGTTATACATTTTGTCTATAAATAAGAGGAGATGTGTGGTACGGTAACAAACACAGTTCCTCTTCAAATAACTGGAACACACCAATAAATGTTTTCCTTTGATAGGAGACGATGTTCTTTCATTACTTCATAATGATATAATGTACAAAAACCTTTTTTCAAATTTTCAGTATTTTGAATTACCTGGGAGCAGCATGTTGGGGCAGTGGTTATGCTGCTGCCTCACAGCAAAAAAAAGTGCTGGTTTGAATCCAGGTTTGGGTCTTTCTTTGAGGAGTCTGCACGGGTCTCACCAGGTACTCCGACTTACTCCCACAGTACAGAGACATGCATGGGGTTAGATTAGTTGGTGATTCTAAATTGGCCGTAGATTTGAGTGTGAGTGTGAATGGCTGGCTGTCTCTATGTGACAGCTCTGTGACAGACTGTCGACTAGTCCGGCGTGTACCCCGCCTCTCGCCCAATCACAGCTGGGATAGGCTCCAGCCCCACGGTGAGCCAGGAGTAGATAAGCAGAAGAATATGAATGGATGGATCAACTAGTTGGTCCAGCAGCTATCAAACAAGAGTTTAATATTATGTTTAGTGGACTAATAACAGACATAACTACTGTCTGCAGTACAGTCACACTGTATTTCATCTAGCTGATCTCAATCTATGTTCAGAAGAACTGAGATGCCTTCTAATGCTCACTGGCTTTTTTTTTATTCTGAGTGATGTCGTTGTTTAGTTGCAATAAATCACATCGGTTTTGCATCATTCAACTGTCTGACCTCTGAAGAGCGTTCTGTTTGTGTGGACTAAAAAAAAAAAAAAAGATCCACACAATATTGTGCAAACATATTCAGGGATAAAATAATTACATTCAGCTTCAGGTTACCGTTTTATAGTGCGCAAACAGTACCGAATGGCAAAGGCTGATCTGAGGTGGACTCACCTCTACTCATCGAGTGCGGTTGCCGTGAGCAAACCACAGCAATTTTTGTTGACAGTTGGAATAATAACATGCATCATGAAGGCTGTGTGCGTTCATCACTGCCATGCGGAGCAGCTGTTCAGCTGGGTTAGAGTGCTAGTGTTTTTGCACGTGTCTATTCGAGAAAATTGACATCGGTAATATATTTTTTTGTATTTTTATAGAAAGCACAGCGTTATTCAAACAATCTGTTTGACTGACCAGTAAAAACACATCGAAGGCCCCTCTGTTCCACACGCTCCAGTTATTCCTATCAACTGAAGGGTTGCTTTCTCCAGTGTTTGAAGTGATAATTAATAGAAGCACAACAGTAGGTAGCACTATTAACAAAAAATAATGCTGTCTCATCATCTGACAGGAAAAGGAGACACTGTAGTGATGAAGCTAAAAATGGTCTATAAAAGGCAGAACTTGGCCTGATCACAGCAATCAGAAACCCTTTTAAGTCTTCTTGCATTACAAGGATAATGCACCGAGAATGCATTTTACTAAACAGGAACAAAAAGAGCTCCATTAATTAATCTTTACAGATAATCCATAAATACCAAAGTCTAAATTACTCAAAGTTTATCCATTTGTTCTGGTGCATTCTCTTGCCGTGCCATGTGGTGTTGTCTGTCTCCGGTCATTCTGCACAATCCCCCCGCCTCACAAAGGGGACCAGAGTTCAGGTGTATTCGTTAAGGTCGACTCCTGGCTGGATGCCGGAGACAAATTCCTTTAACCCAAGGAGGAGATCAGCTGCTCTGCTAAACACAATTGGGGGCAGAGTTTGTTTATCCGCACTTGTGTAGCCAAGTTTTTGTTAAGCGTGCTTGGTTTTTAACCTCAGGTTTCAACTTTCCTTAGTACTGTAGCCCAGGGGCTGAATTTGAGTTGAAGTAAGTTGAACACAGGTTTCCTCTGGGTTAGTGAGAGCCACAGTGTTTAGCCATCAGCCCTTGCCACTGACTTTGATTAATCCTTCATGGCTCAAGAACTGAAAAGAAAAGCTGGGGGTGCAAGGCGGACCATCTGGAAACCTTCATAAACATGCCTGTCTTTCCACGCTCTCCAAAGGATTCTAGGAAAATCGTAAAAATGAAAAGAGAGGTCCCTTTTGCACAGTTCTGTCCTCTCGAGGCACCCTGTGCATATACAGCAAACAGAAATGTGCTCATACTGAATCCTGGCCATGCGCTGCACCTCACAACGCGGCCCAAAACACTGAATTATGTAATGAAATACGTTTTCAATAGGCCTGCGGTGCCGTTACACACATGTCCCTGTAATTTATGACAAATGGCGATAATTTACTTCAGCTTAGCTTAATCTTTTTCACTTCTGCACTGTAATTGAATGGTAAGGCATCTAAAAACTCGAGGCAGAATCTGATTCTGTGCAGGTAAAAAGCCAAGGCAGTTATTCAACTATCGGTGGACCAGGTCCATCTGGACTTGATTATGATTTTTTTTTTTTTGCTCTTAAAAGCAATGTTATCAAGATAAAAAGTATAAATTATGTAGCCTGTTTGGAAATATGTCATTGAGTAAGAACAGCGTGCGGCCATTCATCTCTGACCGTTACACATTTCTGCTGTAAAGCACCCTAGACGAAGGAGCGTGAAGGTGCAAAACCCACTAGTTTTCTTCAACTTATCCACCATTAAAATGGATGAGTATGTTATCAGTGTAAACATAAGGAACTAAAGATAAAATAAAATAATGTAAATCTTCAGCGCAGTCCAAACCAGGAGAAACATTCAAGTCAGACCATAAAAATCAGAAGAGAAAGTGATAAATGCCTTAAACACAGGCCCTTCAGCAGACACGTAAAGAGGGTGGTGGTACTGTATCTGCAATAGCTCTGCCACCCAGACCTGCTTTTTCACAACTCAGTTTTATGTACCAGAAAAAAAGCTCCCCTCACCTCCCAACTCCTGGCAGGGAATGTCTGACATGTCTCCTGTTACAGCTGGAACCAAGATCTTTTATCTCGATACCTAAGGCCTGTTCATATCGCAAGCATTCTTGCTGCACTTGTGTGGAGTTTTGCTGTGTTCTGCTATTCTGCAAAGACTAATTGTCCTAATAGAATGGATAAATAAGATAAATAGATAAGGAGAGGTACAAAGGGAAAAAATGGGAAGTGTGGTTTTAGTTCATTATAAAGTTGCTGACAGCTGTGTTTGATGTGGCAACAGAGAACGTGCAATGGGGTTTAAGAAAATGTGTGCACGAAAGCGAGGGAGGAAAAAGAAGCTTTATTTGCAAAGTTTAGCTGTTTACATTGTGGGACATACTGAATAGTGGTATTACACTTCTATAGAAGGTGCAACTGGAGACAAATGACCCTAGGAAGAAAGATAAATGTCTGGAGTTTGCAAGTGCTACAGTAAGGCTCTGCTGCATGAATAGATTTCTATAAAAGATTGACACTTTGTTTTTGTTTTTTGTTTTTTTGTTTTTCATATTGCTATTTAAATGATAAAAGAAAAAAAGCGTACACGTTTTCACGTTCAGCTTTAGAGCCACAACATATTTTGACAGGAGCTCAAGCCCAGACAAATGTAGCAGCAATGAAAGAAAACAAGAGGCACATGAGAAGGACAAAGAGATGGATAAGAGAAGCAGTGCAGGTAAGATGAGAGCATAGAACGAGAAAAGAAGGCTTGTTGACAGAATCATTAGGTGGAAAATATTTCAGCGTGCCAAAACCAACAAAAACCAAGCATGCTACTTCCACACGTACAATATAGCCACACCCAGTCGGTGCCAATATCAAGCATCTGTGCCTTCCAGCACTTTGCACAGAGTATAAAATAAGCAAAAAAGATTTCATGTCAAAGGTCCAAAGAGGAATTAAATTACTATTTACTGTAGGCATGATGCACGAAAGAGCCCATTATGAATGGCAGTACACTTAAAGCTTTTTTTGAATGGAAATTTATCCACAATTCAAACTGCTTCAGTATGAAATGGGAATGTTTAGAAATGAACAAAATGGAGCCTGCCAGGAACATTAATCTACCACCCACTCTCAGCAAGACTGCCACTGCCACAACCAGTGTGTCTTCTTTTATATTCTTGTCTCCTATTACCATTTTTCAGTCACATAGCTGATTTGCCTGGTCTTGCCTGCCTCAATCATCTCAGTTCTGAAGTCAAATCAAAGCACAACCTAGTATGTGATTGCACAACAGCTGCTCACGCACTGCGAAGCAGCAAACTGCTCTTGGGAAAGGCAGGGTATGGTGCGGGTGTGCAAACGGGCGCCGGTATGGTCAGTGGCGGGCACCAGCATGTGTGCAGTTGGCATCAAGGCGACACTTGGTATTTTCCGCTGCACGGTTCAGGACAGAGGTATTCTCTCTCAAGCAGCTCGGAGTCAGGGTGGTGCTCGAGGTGCTTTCACAACCTAAGTGCGAGGATGCCAGTTGCTTTCACTTTTTCCATTCTGACCTGAGGAGCCAGTGTTTACCACATCCCTAAGTTTTCCAGCTTGTAGCCATGGCTACAGCAGTCACAAATGAGCATCAAAAGGTGAAGACGAGCAGGGGGACACCTCTTCAGGAAGCTTTCAGTGCATTTAGTGCAGCAGGGATAAGACTTAGCGGACAAAGACTCAAATCAACAAAATAACTGGTAAAAAGGAAAAATCCACCACAGGCCTTCAGGGCACATTGTATATCCATTTTAGAGTCACTAAATCTGGTCGCATCTTTTATTTAAACTCACCTGACAGGCAGCACCTCTGTTAGCTAACTAAAAGGCAGATTTACAACTTGAAGGCGACAGGTGAGAACAGACAAATGAAATAATTTTTAATGAAACAAGACTGAGCTGACTGGGAGCTGCTTATAAAGTTTAAAATAGCAGCTAGAAAGAAACCCAACGAAAAATAATCATCGATCAAAACAATATGATTAAACGTGCAGAATAGACAGACGTAAAAGCTGCGAGCGGCCAGTTTGGATCAAAGATTTAGTGGCCAGTCAGTCCATCGGGAAAGAAAATTGAAATTTCACCAATGTATTGGAAAAAACTATAATAAAAAAATTATTAGGCAATAACAAGTTTAGATATTTTCATAGCTTTAAAAGGACACAATGTGAAGTATCCATATGTGCTCCTTCACTTTCAACAGCTGGCCCTCGTTTCTGAGGTTAGGCCTGTCTCTGTAACGTTGCAGCAGATATAGAAGACATATACCACAGCTCCATATTTGGGTCGTGTACTCACAGCTACAGTAGTGGCCAGCTGCTGGGACTAAAGGTTTCCCCCTCTGTTATTCCCCGAAAGCACTCATAAACACACGCGCGCACACACATACATACGCATACACACATGCACCACCCACACCTGCTGTATGGCCTGAAAACAGGCAATGGAGCAAGTGTGTTTTGTTTTAGGCTGCCTCTGTATACTAAAAGATGAGTTCACTGTGAGTGTGTCATTGACTAAAGAGAAGCATTTTCCGTTTACACCTACACTTAGAAGGAAATGGCTCCAACGCTGATGACACTATCACCATACCCACTACTCACGCAGAAACCCAAGGAAAAAAAAACAAAACTTGCTCACCACGACACGCACATGATTAATACAGTTGCCAAGTGTGTAACAAAGGGAAGCAGCATGATGGAGTAATGGGAGGTTTAGGATGAAAGACAGCTGTGGCCACTAAACTATAGTGCTGTTACTCTGAGGTTTAAGCAATGGAATGGTAAGTGCATGTTCCTCTTGTACTCAAAGAAAACTTTCAAAAGACCAGAAGATGCTCTGAATTAGTCTCGCCCTATTCCGAAAAATGCCAGGTAACAGGAGGAGTAAGGATTTTGTTTGATGTGAATGAGCACAGCTGCGCAATAGACTTCCAGGCAACTGTCTCGTGACTGTCTCAGCACAGCCGAGCTTTTATGATGAAATTCATCATTTTTAGGCAATCATTTCTCTATGAGCGTGTTAACACCACAGCGCTCGTTAATTATTCGGCAAGCCCGAACAGGACGCTGCACAGTCGCCCTGCACAGTTGGGGTCACCATCGGGGGAAAGACCACCAGCACAGCTGAGGAGGTCTGAAAGAGATTCTTTTATTATGCTATCAAATTAAGGCCCAGCTAGGTTTTGTCTCGGGGTGCTGGAAGAGTTAACAAAGCCCCGCACACAGCAAAAAAAAAACCTTGTGTCACCTCCTGCTCACATCACTCAGCTTCTCAAGTGTAACAGCTGCTTCCTTCCTCGCACATAGCAATATCCTCACTCATTCACACTAACGGCTTAACTGTCCCGCATAGCACAATGAGATTACCGGGCAGTCTCAGAAGTATGATGTGTTTTGATTTTTAATAACTTAGTTGTTTTCAAAGATTTGATTGAGGACGTCCACTTATCTTACTGGATCGAGGGGATTAAAGTGATCTGACAGATCAAGCGAAGTATAATAAACCATTGAGTGACTCGTAGAAAGTGTTTTATCTAACAGGTTTTACTCATTTTTCACAGATTCTGATGATAGGATTCAACAGCTGCCTCTTCTCCAAGACATTAGCACGTAGCTCATATGAAAGCCAGTAACTCTCCATCCCTGTCAAAAAGCGATGAATCATTGGCATATTAGGGAGCTGATTTATGTTTTAGGGGCGAAACGTAACTTGTCTTCTGTCAGATTATCTTTAGGTTGGTGAAGAGTTGAAGGAAAACCCCGCAAACATTGTTTAAAATTGATATACTCTAAGATTTGAGTACGTAAATGGTTTGCTCAGGTGTGCGTCTTATGCACAGGTCCCAGAATTTCCAAGATATTTCTCAAAACAAATATAGCTGAAGGAAGTTTCTTGATATTCACAATAAATTAGTATTGCCCTTTGATTTTTGATTCCTTTGGGATGTTACACAAAGTAGGGCTCAAGTCATCCACTGCAGTACGTATGCAGTGATCCATTCATAACACTGAATGTTACGAATGGTACATAACATTCGATATTACGTGTGCTTATGATGCAGAGGCTGTTCATCCGCTCATGACATAAACACTTTCACTTAGTCCGGAACTTCCCACCGCACCGGATGCTGTCCACTAACACAAAAAGTCCTTAAATATAAACAAAAACAAACTGCAGCATAGATGAACTGATGATTTTGTGAGTGGAGTAAGAAAACAAGTGACTCATTCAGGCTGTCATGAGTTAAGACATAATGTCAGACAGCAAAACAAACAATCTCATTTTGTTTGACAAAACAGGTTTTTTTAACTTGAAAGAGAGGAAATACAGATCCCGATTCCCTTTATATGTCTGGATTAACAGCTTTTGTAAATTTGCCTGCAGGCTGCTGCACGCAAAGCTACTGACAATGGCTAAACACAATTTAAGAAAGTCCTGTTTGGCTTTCAAAATGATCAAGATCAGGATGGTTTCCTTCCATTTCTGTTCATCTGAGAAAGCCATAAATTCAGCAGCATTTTAAAACCACAGTGGCCTTCTTTACAACAATCTATATGTTAGATTACAACATTCTCTTTGCTCTGCAGAGCCTGGGCCTGATCTTGATTTTGTGGAGATTCTGGCGCAATCAGATGGCCACCTCGGAGGCACGCCTGTCCAGACCCCAGGACTCCTGGATACTTTTAAAAAAGTGGGTATGACTAATAGCCAAGCAGCTTGATCCACAGAACCTGACAAGCTGTTCTCCAGTGGCCTGTAAATACAGAATGCTTGGCAGATGTGAAGGCCTGTTTCCTGCAGACATGGCTGTAGCTTACTCACAGCAATCAATACAACTGACCAACTTACAGATACTCCACATTCATCTGAGGCCACAGCTAACATCCTTTAGCGTCACTAGACACGAGTTTATCTTGCTGCTTGCGTAGTAGGATTGAGTAAGTTTTGCTTTTACTATGCCGACTTTTGAGAGACCTAAGGAAGTTGTTGTTTATCTAGTGCAAAGAGGTATTTACTGAAATGATTCACTTACGTAAAATAGATATTAACTTACTGGAAGAAAACAGAAAAAGCTTCCTTTTTTTTGGTCTCATGTTTATTGCTTTGTGTTAATCATGTCCACTGTAACATGTACCGTTTGTTTTACAGTTCTGGAAATAACGGCCTTCCATTTCAAGGAATGGCTTACTAAACATATCGTAACCAGCATGACTAAAAGGTGTATCATACACTTTGATTCAGGTTTTGTATCTTCACCAAGCATTAATACTGAATGTGAACATGGGATATTGGTTTAGTAAAAGTAACTTCTTGATTTTCGGTGTTTGATCTTGTTTTCCGTTGTTGCTAAGGTTGAATAACCAATGAGAAGCATTCCCATATGGATCCACAAATATCCGTAATTAATAAATTAACACATTTTCTGCAGGTGGATTATATACAATACAGTAAACATGAGATACTAAATTTAGCTCCCTGCAGCGACTTGATGTCGGATGCGGGATGAATGGGGTGTGATTGATCAGAGTTCTTGAGGCTTTAACAATGCAACAGCCTGTAAATGAAGCTTAACACGAGGCTGCAAAGATGCTGAAGTACTCTTTCAACTGCCCAACTGTTTAAGTTATTAAGACATTTTGAGTTAGCCAAACTGTTTTTTGTTTTTGTTTTTTTCGCTTCTTGACAGCAAGAAGATGGGGAGAGAAAACATGCAAAACATTTTCACCCGTGTATACGTGTATGTGGTTGAGGAAGGGGGAGGGGCTCAGGGGCATCGTGCGTGCATGCGCGAAATTGTTGCTGGTGGGCCTCAGCATGACTGTTGAGGTTGGAGGAATCATACGTTCAGCTGTGATTTCCATCAACACATTCCTGGACGCTCACACACTCTCTCAGCGGAGCTGCGCGCAGCACCCCCCAAGGATGTGACCTGCAGCCTGCAGACACAAATGGCTGTCTCACAAGCGCTTATCACAACACAGCAGCCTGTAGGATAATGGGAGGCCTTAATCTGAAGCCACGTGGAGCTGAGCAAACTTTGACTAGTGTTGCTCCTTCATGCTGGCCCTATAGAAAACAGTCGATGATATACTACACCGTTCGGCAGTAAGCCAGCAAGTTTCACCATGCCAAACTGATTACAGGATGGAGGTCAGACCACATGGACAACAAATGGTCCCTGACACGCGGGGTTGGGCATAAGGCGGAAAGCAACGCTCTCAAGAAGACAGCAATTGTCACAGAGACTGTTTAAAGGATACATGATATTCCGAACTACCAGGAAATGCACAGTTGCTCCTATGCTGTGCACTGTTGTGCATTTTGTCGTAGAGCCAAAGTTGGCAAAAATACAAATAATAAAACATGTGGCCTCGCAAAAGTATGCAAAAACTGCTCCACAGATTAAATTAATGTTTCAAAATTCCCAGGAAGCTAAAATGGAGCCAAAGAGAAGGAGAGAATATTAAATGGGTCTTAAGACCGAAACATTGATAATGAGCAACTTAAACAGTCAACTCAACAGAACAGCCGACCTTCTGTGCTGTACAGTAACTGGCACTTAATCGGCGTGTGTTTCTCTTCTGCTGGTTTAACAAAAAGACACAAGTAAAATCCCCACACAAGTCCAATCAATCAACGTTATTGGCAAAGTGCAAGGCTGGCTTGAAGCCACAATGTACTGCATGCCTTCAAATGCATAAAGGGGTTCAGTTTGAGGGAAGGTTCAGTGCAGAACACGCTGGCTATTTTTTTTTTTTTTCTGCTCGCAGCAGTTTCTACACCAGGGTCCACATCTCGACTCAGTTACACGGGTGTTACATTTGTCTTATATTGATATGGGTTATGATGAGTCATGACCAGCTGTTATGTGTAATACAGGAAGAGCTTTTACACTCCTTTTTCTTTGTACGGCAACTGGAAGGGATTCTTCCGAGAATAATTTTAATTAAACAGAACAATAGCTTTTAACCTTGAATATGTAGGCAACCCCTCAGGATAGCATGCCATATCCCGCCACTCTTTTTATATTGATAGTTTGCATATTCAGTTCAAACATTGTGTCACTAAAGACTTGTTGATCGAATGTTTTGTTATGTGCAATATGAAAATTTCTTCTGATTAAAACCTTTGTGACACTACACAAAAGCACAAATTCAAAGGAGTTTGAAAGAGACTCTTCATTAACCTGTCTTCTTTTTTTTTGTGTTGTTGTCACTTTTAAGATTTCGGATAATATATAACACGCAACTGGCACAGCATAGGGTGCAGGAGTTAGTGTGAGCTGCTGAGCTGAAGATGAGCTGTGGTGGCCTGTGTTCACCATGTGGTGGAGCCGAGTGCTGGTTTCCCAAAGTCTCTTCACCAGAACAGGCAGCAGGCAGGCATAGCCCGGTGCTACACTGTATCCAAGTGTGAGGGATAGAGTGATGCTCTTGTGCTGAGTTGCTGTTCGACTTTATTATCTGTGCTCTACGGATTTCACTTTCTGTCTTCACCTTGATAAGTTCAAGCAGTGTTTGCTTGTTTGCATGCCAGATGCGATTAGAGATACAACACAGACAGGGAAATACACCCGAATCTAGATGTCAGGTACAGGAGGAATGTGCTTAGGACAAAGCTGGAAAGCACTAACTGCATTCTAAAATGGGTGTGAAACCCTCCTCTGCAACAAAGCGGGCTCATGTCTTCCTTCCTCTTCATACTTTTCCCTCTCACTCTCTCTCCCTCACTGTCTGCCTCTCTTTCCACTGACTGTATCTCCCTCTTGCCCTCTACCCTAATGTCTTTGTCTGCTTTCTGTCATGCATTCCCTCATTTTGTACCCCCCCCCCCTTTATCCACGCTATCTTCTTCTTTAGCTCACTCTGTCCATCTACATCTGCACCCCTCCTCTCGCTCTCCCTCCCTGGAAGGCACACATACACAGATAATACTGCGGCTACATGCTGCTTCGGCAACATACTGCAGCAGGCAAGCATACTCCACTGCAGCCCTTTAACACAATGACCATTTCTCTTATGACCTCACGATGAAAACAGCTCTTGGTCTAAACAGACTGCATGTTCTCTGCATCGAAATCAAAACCACATAGTACATTTGCTTCCAACAGATGTCTTTTGAGAGAAATATGTTTCAAATAGATTCTCTGCAAATTGCAATATGTCTTTTTTTTTTCTCTGCATCTGCTAATTTCAGCCTTTCGCTAGCATGATAATCAAAGCAACATGCCCTGTTTGTTGCCAATTCCTTTAATACCATATGTATTTTCAGTTAAGCCCTCCCACTGCCTATGGATATATCACCCCTGATTCGCCCTGTCTTGCCTTCTCCCCTGAAGCATGACAGAACGAGACGTGCTGTTGTAACACAATGGGACTTCTTTTTTTTTTATTGAACCATGAACAAACATTCACACACACACACAAACAAAACACACAGAGACAGACATCTAGAGATCATGGCACATGAAAGGACATACAGTGATGCCATTGTTGGAATATCCAGGAGTGATTTAAGGAAATGACAAAGCATCGACAGATAGCAACACAAAGAGCACACAGAGATGCTTTTATACAAAGACAAAAGACACACAAAACTGTGGAAAGGTGTCTTGAGATTTAAGTCAAAGGCCATAATTATACAGAAATATGCTTCAACCTCAGCTTTGGCAGATGTGCCAGCACCAGATGCAGATACTATCATGTTTGTGTGCGGCTTAAGATTGAAACTCGGTCGTGTTTTATACATCATGACTACTGTGTGTCTCAGCCCACTTGTTCATTGCTTTGTAATATTATATTGCCGTTGATATTTCTGCATTACCAGCTCTTTTGTCTGCTAAGATCATCATATACAGTTTCATGTGCCTCCACTCCCCTGTTCGCGAGCTCGGTCAAACAGGTGCTACCACCAGGCATTCCCCAGGGTGTAGAGCACAACTTGACCTTTCCTATTTACTTGCCATTAAACATGATGTAACTCACTGACTACTGTTTATTGAATTAATTTTTCATAAATGTTAGCACAGTATGTCTTGCATGACTGACCCTTTAAATATTGAATGCACATAAGTGAAAAGGAATATATCACTGCACTGGAATAAAGCCAAAGTGTCATAACAAGCATATAGTAAGAGTCACACAATCTGGCTGTAAAACTCAACTGAAGCCTTTTGGACGTCAGGAAATAAAAAGATGTAATGTTCAGAGCCATTTAAATACAATATGGAGGGCTTCTTTTCTGCACTGCACAGTGGAAATCAAACTTGCGTGTTGAAACCCCTAAGAATCTCTCTGTTTCCAAACACAATGGGTCCTTTCTTTATCTTAACAGAGCTGAGACTCTAATAATGCAGCTCAGCTTAAGTCTGCTGACTGTAAACAATGGCTCTAAAAGGTGGCCTTGACAAATGTAAAGCGAGAAGTTGGAGGTGATTAAGGACAGCGAGTGATCGCTAAACTCCAGTCCCTCCCTTTTCCTCACCACCTACACCTCTGTCAGAGTGAGACATCTACAGAAATCACCCTGCTGTAAGGTCAGCAATGAGGAGGAGAATATCTCCACTGGTGCGGCATGTGGAACCCTTCTTTTTAAGTCACTCATTCTCCAAAAATAGTGAACATATGAATGTTGTCAACTCAGACATCTCTCACTCGGAATAGCATGAATACAAATATGCCGTCATGCACGATAGGTTTGATTAAACAATCACTATCTGCACTGACTTGGTTCACCAACATCACAGGCTCATGCCTGCGCAGTATCAAAGTCTTGAGCCATTACTCAGCGCTCTACAGACAAAAAAGCCTGACGAACTCAATGGAGGAAGTTGCGTTTCCTCGAGCACATCCAGCAGTTTCTGACTCTCGCATGCCAGACAACCGTATAGTTCTTTCACAGTCCAGCACCAGATAACATCAAGTCCCGTCTTGAAAAGATGCAGATGCAGAGCTACATGAATTGTATTAGCTCTCTAAAGTCTTTAAAATATTTTTTAAAAAAAAATTTTTTTTTCTTTTTTTGTTGCACACACACATACATAAACAAGCTTTCACTACCTGCACTGCTAGTAACACATTCTCGTCAACCAACTGAATGGAAGCAACTGTTATCAAAGCTCTTTCATCTGATACAATACTTTGCAAAAATCTGCAATGCACACACACACACACACACACACACACACACACACACACCACTATTGAACAACCCTGTTAGATTCTATCACGCACACTGAAGATACTTTTTACAACTCTTATATTCTGTCTAAGCTATGTTTTAGATCTAAATCTATCGTTTGCTGCTTTTGCGATGTGCCAATAACGGTCAAAGGGACTGTGCAGTACAGTTTTGTGGGCTTTTGCATTGCAAGCAAACTGTGGTGAATGGGAAGTGATAACACGCCATGCAGTGCATTTAAATTCCATTCACCTCAAAGTCCAATTCAGTTTTCCACTGATTAATAGGCCAAAACCACATGTGTGGACAGTTGTTCTTCATGCATGTTACTCTCCTTGCATGCCTGTTTGTAATGGCTCTTTTGGATCTCTCAATTGGCAAGAGAACAGTCAGAACAACAACAACAACGCCAGTACATCTGTGCCACTTTGCTTGTTGCTTAGGAGTCAGTACTCACTGCTTTGGACGTTAACAGTGCCAGTGGAGTTGTCCTTTCCCAGCGGGTTCTCCACCACACATGTGTAATTCCCAGAATCCTCCAGTTTTGCTTTGCTGATCTGGACTCTGGAGTTTTTCCTGTGGGTGACAACGCTCACATAGCTGAGTCAGGGGAATCAGGGAAGGGAGGAAATAGCATGTAAAGGCAAGAACTGGAAACACGTGGGGGTGGGGTGCATGGCACCACCTCTGCTGTAATCATATAACAGTATGTTAGAACTAGCTGTTATATTGTTTTGCAGCTTTATTTCATGTCAATACTATTATATCAGGGTCTCCTTAAGCTTTCATTTTTGCTCAACAGTAGCCACTGTGGCCACGGTGCATAATTACAGGTTAACAACACAGAAAAGTTGTTCCTCTTTTTCTTCATTTAGGTGTTTCTTATCTTATCTAATATTGTTTTGAGTCAATAAAAGACTGCGTAATTACAAAATGCAGGCCATCAGGTAGATTTGATGCTAATTTACATCGGGCCACAAAGCATTTTCCCCCACAGGACTGCTGTCATGAAAGAGGCATTTGTAAAGCTTTCCACAGGACAACTTGAACCACAGAGCCAGTTTATCTCTCTGTGTTATACACTTTTGAAGTGTTCAAAAGCTAATATATGTGTGATATCCAAAAATAAAGTTTAAGGGCTGACAGTAACAAAGCAGTGGCTGCACAGCATGCAAAAGAAAGAAAAAAATCATTTGTAGACAAATAAATAAATAAGGAACACCAGTCTTTCAGGCTTACAGTCTTGTTTTTGCTAATAATAATATATTCTTTGAACAGACGTCGCTCATTCTCACTTTTAGCTGGTTTAGCTGGTTTAGCTGAGTAGAAATCAACGGCATCACCCTGTACGTTCAGCTTCACATAAAACATTAGCCCCTGGTTGCACTCCTCCAAGCGCACTTGACTAGTGCTAACTTGCAGTTCTGCCACATACAGTGCTTACGTGTGTGATGTATTGCTTCCAAATGCAACTTTTTATTTGAATGGGAAAGTTAAATAAAAGAAGGGATCAAACACTCACTGGATCACTGAGTCATTACAGTGCACTTCAGTAAAGGAGTAAGCCTTTATAATCCCAAATATTATTAAAAAAAAGAGGAGAAGAACTGCATCAGCCCTGCTGATAATAACTTTACCCTCAGAGAACCTAAAGTAGATCTCTTTTTTTATCATGCACTGCTTGTGTTAGGTTTACAGAATATGGGTGATTTGTACTCACTTGCCGCTCTTTATTTTGACTTTTTTGTTTCTCTTCAGCTCATTGCCATCTTTGAACCACCTGTAGGTAGGGAGAGGGTTTCCCGTGGCCTCACACCTAACTGTGAGCTTGCTTCCCTCGTCCACTATTATTGGATTCTTCATCGGTTTTAACTTTGGAGCCGCAGCTAAAAAGAGAGAAAGAGGGGGGGGGAAAACTCAGCGTTAATATATACAGTAAACACGCACTTGATTTTGGTTTGGTCTGTGTGCAGTTGTGTGTTTTAGGAGAAGACAAAGAGAGTGCAACAGAGCCAGTGATTGTCTCTATGGACCGAGCCAACAACTCTCTCATGTAACCTCCAGATGTTGCCACCAGAGACATGATCAGCTTTACCTCAGACTAATAAACAGGCTGATTTTCACTCTGGCATTGCTGCTATAAAAACACCTGAAGCAACATTTAACAAACATCCACTGGCTGATGAAGAAAATCTGCAACCACTAACTCATGTGCAATTAAAGCCAATCTGTACACAAGAAAAGCCAATAACATTATGATTGCATAAGAACTGGTCTGTTGTGATGATGGGAACAACAACAACAAGAAAAAGATTTCATTATAACACTTTTGTTGGTTACAGAACTTTGCAAAAGGACAAAACCTTCGTTTTGCCTAGAAATGTTAAACTTTGAGTGAATTTCGAGTGTATTCATTTCTTTCCGCATGCTCGTATCCACCATCAGTGCCTCGGCAGTATTCTATGTAATTTCTTACGACGTTTTCTTTTTCTTCTTCTTCTTCTTTTTTTCTCCGGGGAGAAAAAAATCTTTAATTGAAATATGAAAATGATCTGCATCCAAAAACACACAAAACACGCAACACACACTCGCACAAACACTTGCCAGCTGACAGCTGCACACATGTTTAGGAGAAAACTCATCCAGGGAGGAGCAAGAGAAAAGAGGTGAACAAGGGTCAGCCGGGGGCTGGCCAAGTGCCACCCCCCCCCCCACCCCCCATCACCCCCACCCCCACACACCCCCCAACACACACATACACACACACTTTCCTGCNNNATGTGTAGCATTTAAAATTTCATGCATATGCTGAGTTGAGTGGGTCCTACAAATTACAGCTATTTGTGGTGCATCAAAGGATGACATCTGAATAAAGACAAACAAAGCATGACAAGCAAAATGAAGCACACATAGGTATTGACTTCAATTAAACACTGAAATAGCGGTGCACCGAAATTATCCCTTGTTGTCCTCTTTTTTGAGAGACTGTCCTACTTCACTGACCTGGTTAAGCGACGTGTCTGCACAGAAAGAAAAACTCTTAATGATGCTGCAGTTTTTATTTTCTTTGTGTGTTTAAGTGGACAGCTGGTGACAGCGGTGGGCTTTTGGTGCAGCGTGGCTATATGTCTGTATCACAGCGTTTTACAAACATATACCTTAAGTATTGTTAAACAATAACCATCACAAGTTTGTGTACTGCTTTTGAAGGCATTGTTCCTTGTCAGTTCTGCAGAGGTCACTGTTGCTTATTACTGATCCCACCACAAGTTACAGTATTAACCACAATTATAGAAATGCAAGAGCTTTCCTGTGCCATGTAAGACAAGCAGATGCAATATTCAGGAGCTCCATTGCAGCGGAGCTTGTCAGTACGTCCTACAACTGACAGCGTACCCTCCACTCTACATCCTGACACAAACTTTCCCGGGCCACTTGGCACTAATTCTCCTGACACGAGCCAGAGGTCAGTGCTCATAGTCCCAGTCATGGATCTCTTTGGTACCAGACACTGAATGATTTCTCAGCTGAAAAAAATTACAATGTAGGCAAATCATCCATCCTCATAAATAGAATTTTGCTAAGAATTTATTTGCCTTGATTTGGCCAGGATTCTTTGAGAATCTATCCATCCATGTGGCTGCAGCCTATGCCAGCTAACACTGGGCGAAAGCATCTTTACTGCCTTTTTTTTTTTGTCAGCTTAAGTAATCATAATTGCTTAAAGTTGATCAATCTAAGCCTCAGTAACCAGTTTTAAAAATACAAAAGTATCTAATAAAAACACGATTATTCCATAATAGTGAATACTATATAATTAGAAAGTTGTGTGTGTGAGATGTACACACCTCTTTTCTATGGAATCAGAGATAGCAACATGTCAGATTCAAAATAGATCCCAACCAACAGAGATCAATGGAAAAGCAAGCATTTTTAGTTCAATAGCAGCCATTTGATACTAAAATTACTCCCGAAAAACAAGGACCTTTTATCTGTGAACAACATCCTGTTGGAAAATGTGAGTGATGATGTTCGTGGCATTCAAAGACAAAGACTATTACGCAGTGGAGAGTTGCAGATGTGCCGCTGTAAGGTGGCACGCACTAACTTTAATGAGCTTATAGTCTCAATATGGATTTTTGAGCTGCAACTGCTCGACACATTCAGTTCAGTTCAGTTCAGTTTTATTCAGTTCAGTTCAGTTATATTCACATAACACCATCTCACAACCACAGTCATCTCAGGGCACTTAACATTGTAAGGTAAAGACCTTACAATATTATAGAGAAAACCCAAAGATCCCCTTTGAGAAAGCACTTGGCGCGACAGTGGTGTGGGACAATAAAACCTCATTTATGCAGCAAGACATAAATGTGGTTTTGCAGAGTCATAACATTATATAGGCTACACATATTGTATATTACTGTTTAAAATCAACTCTGCAAGTGGTCCTGGTTTATCGACAGCCTGCAGCAAGACCATATACAGAGCGTAAGACTCCTGATGGTCCAGATGTACTTTGTTAAGCATTTATTTATTAAATCTAATATACTATATGGGACTGGAAACTAAATGGAGGTAATACGTCACAGTGTCCTGTAGCCTCTTGGTACTTTTCATATTGCGGCGCTAATGGAAAATCACCAAAACTGAATCAGTTGCACTGTAACTACATGCCACACTGATGAATACAGTAAAACGTACACGTGTGTCATGTTTGATAAGCAGCGTCCTCAGACACTCTCAAGGACTTTTATTTCAATCTAATTGGGAAATTATTCTCTACTTCTCTATCCAGGGACTCACAAGGCTTACAGAATTTACACGAGTCCACGGTCCCCAATCTACATAAATGAAAATATTGTGCATGATTTCCATACACACTCAACCCTGCCAGACCCAGCACTTTGCCTGGGGACAGCCGCGTCAGTCATAGTCAGGAGCAGGAACGAGGCTCAACCATATAGAAGAATGTTTAGTACTTTGTCTGGACACAGGTCCGTCCTTGCCAAGCAAATTAAACAAGCTTTGTCCTTGACTGGAAAACTTACAGAAAAACAGAGCTGCACTTTTCATCAAACAATAAGCCAGATGTGTGAGAGGGAGTGCTCCAACATACAGTGCTAATGAAGACGCATGAATCTTTCACTACAGCTTTGATATGCATTTAATGGTAACATTAAACCATGTTAATACAAAGAATGCACTTTGCCTGTGATATAGTTGCTCGTTTCTGGAATGACACATGGAAAAACCACTGCTCAGTCAAAAGTTTGATAGACATTACTTCAGTGCACAGCCAGTACAATAAAGCCTAACATACTTTTCAGAGAGCACGCTCATTTTACCGAGTGCAATTAATGTTTCCCAACAAGATAATAAAGACTCACTATGCTTGAAAATAAAATAATTTCTTTGAGACAAACGCTTGTCTCTTTTTCCATTACGGCAGTGGAAAAAGTGTCAGGCAGTAATGATAAACCCTTGCCTCAACAACAGCCTGATTTTCTCTATTTGAAGCACAGGGGCAGCTGCAGATATGGACTATAAAAACCCAATTTGAGAATAGAAGCCTATCCGGTGTGTCAACAGCTCATGTCTTGGGTAACAGTTGGAAACCTCAGCCCACGGAGTTGTTCCGAAGCAAAGTTACTTGATGAATTAACAATACACTGCTCGTATTATTGAGTTAACGATTCTGTTTTACTTCCAGGAGCTTAGAGAAGGAATCTGAGGCATGCCTTTGTGTTTTCCTCTCTAGACAAAGTATCCCTGATTACTCCAGTGTTATGTCACTTCACTGCACGTTGTCAAAAGACAAATTACATGGTGAGACAGCCAGAGAAATGGGTTTTGCATGTGGGAATGGTCTTCAGGCACTGCACTCTGGTCACTGTAATGCAACATCTGTTCAAAGAGATCATTTCAACAGCCTCCCAGCACAACCAGTGCACTTTCACCAAATAATTATCTGGGACATTGTTTATATGTGACCTTTCTCTTACCAACACAGCATGTCAGATTTTAATTGTGACTACTGTTCTGAATAATGAACGTTTGACAGAAATGACGACGGCTGCAATTCAAAACTCTTTCAAGTAAATTAATCCTGGGTTTAATCACTTCCCATTTCTAGTCATTTTCCTAGGAATCCCACACTCACACTTGAGGTAAATATAGTAGCCAGTCAGTCGTCAACAAGTCTCCAAAGCAGGGCACAAAAATAGACTAAACATTGTAAACGCAATTGTGAATTCAATGGTCTTATCTAGCGCCATCTGTACTTTGGATTATCGCACTGGTTCACTTAGGACCAAAAGATGCTGTACCATTTATGTTTGCTTACAAGCAGCAGAACCGGCTTCTATTTACAGTTTGATGAAAGTGCCAAAGCACACAATAAGTTGACTACGTAATCTCTTTGCTCATAAAAGTCGATCTTCTCGTCTCTATCGCAGCCCAGAATCATCTCTTTATGAGAGTGTAGTTCTTGAATGGAAGGCAACTAACCTACTTTTTTTCATGTTTTACTGATGTATAACTGTTTTTTTGGGGGGGGGGGGTTGCACTGGCTTGGTTTAATACATTACTACTCTTTAACTAGTGGTAACTGAATACTCGTAATTTATTCATTATTAGTTGCAAAAATCATTCTCCTCTGGAGTAGTATCACGTAAGCTACTTCTGGCATCTCCCTTATTCACAAGGGGACGCCACATTGGGTAGCTCTTCATGTTTGATTTGGCAGAGGTTTTACACCGGACGCCCTTCCTGACACAACCCCAAAGGGATTAGTGTCTCCTCCTGGCATCAAACCGGAATCTTTCACTTATCAAGCCAATGTGTAAACCTTATGCTTCTCTAGCTGTAAGTAGCATTTATGTTCAGGAAGTTTTCATTGTATAGAACACCCGGTAGTTACTGTCATACTGAATTCCCCAACTGTGCTACAAAAAGCAGCATGCAAATACTGTATATAAATTTGAATATTCCTGCCATTGACTTCCCAGTATTTGCCCCCTGATGTGTAATGTAAATATGATGTGGCATAACTAATTTCAATAATAAATATTTGCTTTTGTTCCACTACAGTAAGTAGTGGGAACGAATGTGCAAAGGACACCGCTGATACCATTGAGGCTCAACACGGCCCCACACGGCCCCAATAAGCTTTTGGCTACTTCCAGCCCTTCATTTGTCGCTTTAAACCATAGCTGGGTGTTTTTGGCTCTTGAGTCCCTATCTATAGCCACGCCTGAAAGGGCGAAGAAATAAAAAAAGACAGAAAAAAAAGGTTCAGGGGTAACTGAAGAAAGCTGAACAGCAAAAAGGCAAGAAGGAAGAAAGAAAAGCTTCTCGTGTGTTGGCAGATCAAACAAGGGCAACAGCTGGAAAGAGCAAGCGAGGATTCCAGCAGGATGTCCATGCTACTCTGTTTCTGATAGACGTGTAATACCCTTTCAAATGGCCGTAGGGATTTGACTAGGGCCATTTCTGCATCTGCTGTTCTCCTAACCCCAGCTACTGACATTGGTGAATAAACACATTAAGCAAAAAGCTATATAAAGAGAATGAGGGACAGAAGGATGGGACGCAGAAGTCTAATATTATGGGACGGTAATTCTGATTTCCCGCAAACTTAAACTTTATCATAAGTTATTTTTAGGCATTTTCTTTGAGAACACCCTTCTAAGAGACTTTTGCACGGTGACAGTGAACTTAATACAAACACAGGCACGTTGCAGTTTGATTGTGTTCAATCATCTATAATCTATATTGCTTTACTTATTCTAGATCAACTGAATGAAAAGTAAATTAGTATTAGCTGTTTTTTCCCCAATACTTTTCCTGTTTTCAGCAGCTGTTTGTACCGACACATTTTTTTTAAGAGCATTTAAGAAGCAAGATCACACCTCAATGGGGAGCTGAGGCTGTTAACTCCTCTGATTACTGGTTCTTATAAATTTTAATACTCTGGAACTCTGGAATTCCGAAATATAAAGGTGTGGTAGGTGTGAGCACATGATACAAAAGCATCTGGCACAAAATGAAGGAACCAGCTCATCACTTCCATAACTAATTATTACCAAATTCAATTGCGCACGCAAGCCAAAGAGAAAGCAGGACGCTGTGTTTCGTCTTGCTATTCGCAGGAAGAGGAAGTTTATGAAAAATAAAACGTTTTTGCTCAGTTTTCCCCGTCCTCTGCTGTCTTTGTTGAGACCTGTAGAGGTTCTCCCTTTCCCATCCCAGACCTGCTACATCAGAAAACTTGTGCAACTTTCTCCAAAGAGTGTCAACTTACATTCACAATACACATAGCTCTCAAAGGAGAGCAGTGAAAGGAAGTCTTCGTGTGTCATCGTGCGGGAGTATTCTCTAAAATCAACACTCCTAAATATTTTCTGGCCCAATTGCTGAAAAGATTACCAGAAAGGTAATTACAGCTGAAAAGTACCTGCTGTGAAATAATATACTTAAAATAAAATGTAAAATTTCATTTTTAGGGAACCTGAGGAATATGAGATAATATTGTCTTATTAGTTTTTTTCCCTGTTATGTCTGTGACTGATGATGGACAGTTACACTAAGACCAGCCATTATCCAGCAAAATGTAACCATATTCTAGAGAGTGTGTAGGCAGATAGAAGATCTACAACTCAGTCTGAGCCCTTTCCATTGCATTTTAAGTGTGCTGCTAGTGTGCTTCAAGTTAGCAAGCTAGAACATTTGTGTATTGTATTCTATTTTGAAATAAGCAAAGGCAACTAAGGTAGAATACAGGGCATTAATATACAGCTCTGATAATAACATTGTTATTAAACAGTGGCAAAATTTCATAAAGAATCAGATCAGACTGAATCAGAAGAAAGGAGTGTGCTTTTCATTTTGGAGCCATGGCTCATAAAACATGCCTGATGTTGTGCTTGTACCTGTAGTGCACATGCAATAATCATCACCCATGAGCATGTTTTCATTTTGACCTACTTTAAAAAGCTCCGTTTTAAAACAGGTAAGCACTTAGGGTCACACAGATTCCCCAGATTACCCGGCTTTGTGATAAATAAATTGAAACTTTCACCGAGAAAATGATGATTCAAAATCTGGAGGATAGATGTAAGTGACACGACACATGTATCAACAGACGACAGCTGCGAAAAGACATTTACAGTAACATTAAAGGCTTAGTGCAAAATACCACAATAGGCAAACACAGTTTATTTCCATTAATTTTGTGACAAGCAGAGAAAATAAACCAGAATATACACATTACATGCAGCTGTGCTCTCTCTGGATAGCAGCTGTGCTGCAGATTCACAGACACCAAAAAAAGAAAAAAATAACCTGCAAGCACTCTGCGCCCAGTTTCGTTTGGGGAGTTGTTTACCTGACATGTTTATAGATCATAATCGCTCTTGGAATGACGACTGGTAATTATTTGTATGATCAGATCTGCATGTGTAATAGAACAATCACATAAACTAGATATGCTAAAAATAACTACGATAGCATATTTAGGGTGGAAGCGAGTGCAATTTAAAGAGCTAAAAGGAGTAAACACACTGTTTTTGTTTTGTTTTGTTTTTTGGGGGGGGGGGAATCATATGACTAGTCTTGATGGTTATCTGTTGGAAGCTGACAGAAGTGACATCAGCAGCATCAAAATGATTATGTAGATGAAGAGATGCAGCCTAAGTTACAGTATCTGTTCAAACAGAAGATAATAGCTACAGTAATAAACAAAATATTATTCTTAGGTGTCACTAAAACGGGGATTGTGCTTCCACATGACCTGAGGTCAGACTACAGTGACATGCTGCAGCTTGCAGGATCCTCTACTGAGCACGCATGTTGCTACTTTAGTGACTCTGAAAGACAAGCAGCTCCCATTTTATTCTAATATCAAACGTGGCTTCTAGTAAAAAATACAGGCAGACTTTCACACTGGATGATTCACCACAGACTAAAATTATGATGAGCACTGAAAACACGGTTAAACCCTTAAATGATTAACCCGGTTAAAGACCGTGTAATGAAACATGGTTTACATCTACGCACACTACTTTTTAAATAAAACCTGTTTTCCAGATCTGTGACATTTGAACATAACTGTGAACTAACATAAACCTTAAAAACGTAAAGCAAGTTACAGTCAGTCACTAGTTTTCAGAGAGCTTCTAATATAACTACTCTTTGGCACTGTGAGGTCTGGGGCTTATTTGAAATGTTATTCTACATACAAGTCCTTTCATTTGACTTCCATACAATCTTAAAGTGCTGCCAAAACCAGATGTTTCTCTTTCAAGCTGACCACCTGAGAAGATCTATCCATGTGACAACCTAGTGGCAAGCTTTGACAAGCCAAGGGAATACTTACTTTCCCACACTTTCGTAATACAGCAGCGGAACACAAACTCACACACTCTTTTTTTTTTTTGTTCTCCAGATCTTTCTCTCTGTCACTCTCACTTTCTCTCAAACACACAGCAAAGCACATGTTACACAGAAATCATCTGTCATTTAATTTTACCTGTAGTGGGATCGCCCTCTTTTTCCTTTTGTCCTTTCTTACCCCCCTTCTTTCTCCCTTTCTTATCTTTCCTCTTTCCGTTCTCCGTCATGCTGTTGGATGAAAGTAAATCCTCAGGAAGAAAAACAGGTAGTCCTTTTGGGAACGTGTGGCAAGTGGGCACCACCAGATTCTGAGCCTGTTAGAGCGTCTCTCCTCCTATATAAACTGGCTCCAATCAAGTACAGCAAGGACAACCACCTACTCACAGCGAGAGAGAGAGGAAGAGAGAGAGGGAGAGAGGGAGGGAGAGAGGGAGAGAGGGAGGGAGAGAGGGAGAGAGAGAGAGGGAGGGAGGGAGAGAGCAGGGAGAGAAAAGTAGGGAGAGCACGACGGGGAAAAAACTGTAGAAGAGGGAGGGAAAAAAGAGGGGGGGCAAAGAAGGCATTTCCCATTGCTTTAAGGCAATCAACTGTTCTCTTACTGGATGTATCAGATAAGCAGAGGCTCTTCCAGGCCCAGCAGCCAAAACTGAGAAATGAGTGAGAGACCATAGTCGGCTCATTCACTCTCCATGGCTCTGCTTCTAGCCAACTCCCAGCATCATCTTCTCCATTGTAATGAAGCGTGCAAAAAGTGAAGTGAGACAAGTTAAGCTGTCCCCTTTGCTCTGCTGACCTCAGCCAGATAATTCAGACGGAGATTTGCCCCTGCCAGGTTGATGTTGGGGGTCCCAAAACACTTCACATCTGGTTCACATTTGCTGAGAACAGATTCAGTAGATGCGTGTGAGAGAGCGTTGTGTGAGGTGCCAAATGTCAGATCCCAATCAGTGACAGACTACTCCTTGCAGAACTACACAAAATCGGCTCTGCCGGTCTGCTCCCCTTCCTCTCCTCTCTTGTCTGTTCGTACCTCTTTCAGTATTACAGGCAAGCTACAGCATGTCTGCAGTTGTCTCTCTGTCTTTCACTGTCGCTGTTAGCCGGGTGCCATCAATGTCCATGATTTTAGAATGCCAACTTTGTAGCAAAAGTAAGTAAAATTTTATTTATACAGCACCCTTCGAGATAAATATCACAGAAATACTAGAACATCACAATAAACTGTGTGATATTTCTTTATTTCTGAAAGGTGAATGTGTCTTCCACCTTTTCATACCTCTGGTACAGTCTGTGGGTTTAAATAGTTTTGAAGAATTGAGGAAAATGGAGTGAGGGGAGACACACCAAGTTGAAAGCCAGCAGGGGTACATGTGTGGCTCCAGAAGTGGCAGAAATAAATATTAAAGGGGCAATCACCTCCCTGCCTGATTCTAATATAAAAAAAAAAGGATATTTTTCCAGAAACATTTTGTATATTTGTGTGAAACAATATTTAATGCAAACATAACTACAACATCAGTTAATCTGTTATCGTTATTTCACATAGCCCAAACTGTGACTACGTAATCATAACAGCCTAATTTTAAAGCTGCTTTATCAGAGCAAGGTTTTTCTAATTTCATGCTGACTGAACTCCACTGCCTTACTAAATGGCAAAAAAAAAAAAAAACAATAAAAAAAAAAGAAGAATGTGCCACTGAAACAAGAACACAGTGACTCAATGAAACTTGTGTTTAAAAAAAAAAAATCTGTAGATGAGTCACATGTGGGGCCATCCTGGAGTTTGTTTCAGTCAAGCCCTCAGAGGATTCTTGACGTTGCTTGGGAGTAGGCGGTGGAAGCAGGGATTGAAAGGGGCAGCAGGAGGGTCGTGTCTTAACAGGTCAGTACACTAAATGGCATACGCTTTGGGCAAGAAACCTGGAGGGGTCGAGTCAAAGCCGATGACATGCCAATGATTGTAGTGATTTTCCTAATTCAAACACAAATGGCTCTTTCTGCTTTCCTCTCCTTTCATATAACAAGTCAGCAGTTGAAACTGTGGGGCCTGCAGTATGACAGAAAACTGCCCCTGCCACCTTACCGCCCTATCTTCCCCCCTAATCTCAAAATGCACTTCCTCCACCTCTATTCAACAAGATGAGACTCGCTCAGAGGCCTGCTTGACTGTGGGTGGGATTGCGACTTATGTATCTGTCATGTGCATGAGCTTTGATGACGTCAGGACAAAACAAATGTGTCTTTTAGGATGACGTGATACAGATTTGGAAGATTAGTCACTCAAACATCTCATCTCTTCTAAGATCCCGCAAATGTCTTCAAATGGAGCCAAACAAGATGCATATTAGAAAGGCTGATATGATTTATGAGGGTGCACTATAGGTAACGATAAGGGCATTTGTATCATGTTGATCTTAGACTCAGTATGTATGTGTATATGGGGGGGGGGGCTTATACTAGACAACACACTGTGAGAAAATTGGGTTGCAATTTTTAATCTACAACCTAAGCTCTGAACAAGGTCTGGCTTGTGTGGAGTACAATGGGAGTCTGAAATGAACTCACATTTTTCACACCCAAACTCAAATATGGTCATGAACAGGAACATGTGCATTTCTTCCTTTTTTTCTACGCTACTCGAAAGCATCTGCTGTTTTTCAGCAGCCGTGGGCCATCCTTGGATTAGGGTCTGTAGGTGGAGGGCCACAATGGGCCAGTGTGGGAGTGGCAAAATTTTAAGATCTTGTACACACACACACACACAAAAAGAGGAGCCAACCCCTAAAGGTTTATGCATAGATCCTGTATATGCCCTGCCCATAAATGATTCATAGATCCCATCTCTGGTTGCCTCTTAACCCCTCCTTGCATCTCCCAGAAAAAAGGAGACAGCTTTCCTGCGTGATGAAGCTGAGCGACTAATCTTCTAACAACAGCGTACCTGCACATCATCACACTGATAGTCCTCAAAAGCCCTTTCATAAGGAATGTGTGGTAGTAAGCAAAGAGATCGCAGCAAACTCAGGTTTGTCTGTATAAATATAACATGGTAGATCTAACAGCTGGTGTTTGCTTATATGTATGTTCTGTAAATGCCCGTGTAAGTGCATGATGTATGACCAGCAAAAGATGAGAGGGGTCGAGACACTGAAGATTTATGTCACCTAGCTAGCTGCTGAAGCCCCCTTTAAGTGGAGACATGACACAAATCAATGTCAGTGACATCTGGAGACCCGAGTAAGGGGCTGTTTTCTCAAGGTCAGCTGTGCCAAGGTCAACGGAGATTCCAAATCTGAGTGTTACTAATGAGTGTGCTCAGCAACAGCTGGGATCAGGATCACAGAAAGAGGCCAGAAATCACTTCTGCTGCCTCATTTACAACACAGCAAATGGTTGGATGGATTCAAATTAAGCATGTCTGTTTGGTATTTACAGGGAGCTGCTAGAAACCAAAGGGAAACAACTAGAAAGAATAGAAGTGTTAAAACAAGGAAGTGATCCTGTGTGGATTCAGCTCTTTGACGTTTCCGCAGCACATAGCTGTCACCATGGTAACCACAGCCTTAAAGGTAGCAACTAGAGTATGTGAGCGAGATGTGAAGGGGCAGAGTGAGGATGAGAGAGAGGGAGAGAGAAACCAGAGAGGATGCTAGTGAGGAAGTAGGAGATAATGTGCGAGAAATACAATGGGAGGAAGAGTGAGAGAGGCTGAATTGAAAGACAGGTAAGACGGGGGAGCAAAGAAGAAAGACGGAGCAAAACCGTGAAACAAAGAAAGGCAGAGAGAGGTTTCTTCTGAGCAGCTGCAGCCCGGCCACTGTATCGCTACAAAAGAGAGATGTCCATGAGTAAGCCTGTGCCAAGCCTGCTGGGAAGCACTGCAGTAGCATCTCAGAGAGGGAGAGATGGCAAACATCAGCACTGAGCATGCTCCACTCTCAAGGCCACTAAGAAAAATGAGATTTCAGCTCTTTAGCCTCCCAGTTTGTTCAGGTCTTCAGCTCTAAACCAGTTTCCATCTGTCACTACAGCTTGCTCTGACAGACACGTGACATCACCAACGCCTCTCTCAGATGTGACTCCACAGTGGCTAGAATGTGACTGATGTTTCTGATAACTGATTGATTTAATGGTAAGAGGCATCTTTCCCACTTATGGCCACACTGGCTCATATTGTGACAGATTTGATTGCAGCTGAGAGGAACAAGAGAAGAGCATAGCAACTCATCAGCCAGTGGGGCATGATTCCGCAATAACAGTCCAACCCTGCTGCCAGATTTGATCTCTGTGCCTCCAAACTCTAACTGACTGTCTTCCAAATCTGGACGGTTGCCAGAACGGAAGAGTGAATGGCAGCCATACATTAGCGTCAGACCTACAATTAAGCTGATTTTGATTTATTTTACTTTTTGCAAGCTCTTAATGCTTGTCCTGCAGGCAGACAAACACCTACTCACACAGAAGTACTGTGGAGTGTGCTTTTCCTTTGTTTCATGACTGAAAACCGATTCCTTTCTTTGGCCTTGCTCATGGTAATGTGATGAAGTGTGGGGTTATGTGTGCTTGAGCGAGAGAGACTAAGTTTGTGTGTGCACTGAATGTGTTGCATGTGTGTGCAGGAAACTGTACAGAAAGCTGTAGAGGATGTCAATTGCCTCTCGACTTCCAGTGGGGCTAAACTGGCAAACTCTGTAAAACAATTTTCTGCTCTCGGATGATGCAAATGAATATTAAAGTCGATGTATTGCATGTTCACTTTCTACATCCTTTCAATTGGATAATAATAGCTCATTGCTATGATTAAAATAGAACAAATTTTTTTTTTTTAATGACAGATGCTGTCTGAGTAGCTGAGTATGACTTTGATCCTCTTAAACAAAAATCCGCTCTAGCTTCTTAAGGCTGTCTGATTGCATCTCTCTATCTCTCGTCCTTTTGTATTCTTCCTCCATTTGAACATATTTATTTTCTGAGTCTCTCTGTCTTTCTGTCTGTCTCTTTCTGCCTGTCTCCCTCCCTTCTGCCAAAGGAGAGATAAAGAGGTTTGTGTGACTGTGAGCAGATTGACTTGAAGATAGAGGCTGGAAGCAGATCTCTTCCACCTCCTCATTCTGCTCTATCTCTCCTGCTCGCACCCAGATGAATAGACAAACAGTCTCCCACATGCTCTCACAGTTTATCAAACACACACCCACATAGAACGAGGTCTTCACGCAAACACATATGTGCGCTCTCACCAGAGAGAACAACACACACTCAATCTAAGTGTCCTCAGGCTGACAAAGTATACACTGTCACACTCAAATACAAACAGACCCCCTCAAACACGCTCGTACGCATACGCATACAAACACACAGGTGCATCCACATGTAAATAAAAGATGCACGTGGGTCATTGATGCATTCGAAACTGACCTTTTTCCACTCACAGTGTAGTAAATACAAACCACTTGCATGCACTTTACTTAGAAAACTGACTTTTAAGTCATCACATCTGAATCACAGGATAGTGTGTTTTTTTTTCCATTGCGCACAGTTTCAGTCTCAAATGAACTGACTAAATGTTTTGCTTGTGTTTTGTTTTTGTTTTTTTTGCATCTTGCCATTGTTTTATATAGAGAGAGAGAATCATTAATAGTATAACAATTTGTTTCTATAACGTACAATAATAACGCTGATTCCTTAAACTCCTCAAACCCACGACTGCCAACATATTTAACATTTAAACTGTGGACTCAAATAAATCACTGGTAAATATCACTCCACTTGAATCCATCAATTAAGTTTTCATACATGTTTTAAACCACAGAAATAAAAATGTACACATGGGAAAACACGGGAAGGTTGTTCTCTTATCAGACCCCCCCCCCCTTAAAAACATACGCTCATCCGTTCTCTGCTTTGCATTCTTGACATCAAATCAAATTCCTTTTGTGCACTGCACTTGTCCTTTATCTCCAGAATGTGCTTTTAGAGAAGCACAAACATGTCAGAGTGAGGACAGTGTGAGGAGTTTCACACACACTAAACCCAGCTTCTTGGTCAAATCATTTGCATTTCTGTTTTTTGCCTCTCGTGGCTGAGCTCGGGCTTATCAAGAGTCTGTCTTATCTCTTTGTTTGTTTTTCACCAATGTAGGCTTTTCCTGGAAAACAGGCCACTACGCATGTGTAAACTTAGATCATGCTTTGGCGGCATTAAGCCCAGACCAAGGTGGTCTCAAACTGAGTGAACTTGATAAGTGGACAAGAGAGTGGCTCAGCTGATGGTGCCAGTATGGCCTCACACTGAGCTCTGGCAAGCCAGACGTGGCTGACAGGAAGCCAAGGCTGTGGTTGGATCATCTCGGCGCGACAAGATGACTGCAAAGGCACACAAAAAAACCCTCTCTAACTCTCTACAAGCAGTTAAATCCACTGCCAAGCACACCAGCGACTGACAACCCCAGTACCAAAAAGGAGGTCAAAGCTAGCTAAAGCTCAAGCTCAAGGCAAGCCACCACCAGCTTAGTGATGGAGGTGCAGTACCAAAGCTTTAGCTTAAAATCTAATAGTTGAGTTCCAGCCAAGAGTATTTATTGTTGCTCAAAAAGCCAAGTAATAATAATAATATCACACTACACCATGTTTAGATGGATAAAAATGAAGTGCTAAGACACCAGAGCAGGGGTCACGGCTTCACTGACTGCAGCACAAAACTAAGGTCAAATGGTTGAAAGGACACATTAAAAAAAAACTCATCTGCGGAGTTATTTTCAAGGTACATTTCGTGTTGTTTTGTAACACTGGCCTGCCTACAGTGGTTTCCTGGCCCATGGCCATTTGCAGCATGATAACTACTTGCTTCTAAGCCTAATGTCATGAAGACAGCAAGGGAATGAAAAGAAACATGCCTAGACAATGCGTAGTAAAAGTACACATCCCAACAGATGTGATGGAGAAAAAGCGGAAACCGGGCTACAGGGCTCACACTGCAGGGACTTTCTGTAACACTGATCTTACTTGCTTTTTACAAGTACAACAGACCTCTGTGAGGAATGCTGCGTTCTCATTTAGGGTAAAACAGCCCCAGAGTTAAGGGGTATCAATATCGCAAAGGAGATATTTCCTCTTTTGTCTGCATTTGCTGCAGTGAGGTGATGGTAGTGTGCTGGTCTGTGGGCCAGCTGGGACACATCTGAGTTTCCCCCCCATGTGCACGCACACCACACGCACCCGCGCACACAAATGCACGCACACACCGAAGCTCGCTCTACGCTGCTTGCTATCTTTCAACAACAAGCTGAGCAGGGACCAGACGGAAAGAGGTCCTATTTGTGCAGGAAGATAAATACACTTCTGCACCCAGTCCTGTCCCCTCCAGATTAGAGCAACACAATAATGAGCAGGAGCACTGGTGGAAGGTCAGAAGAATGCAAGGCTAAAGGACAGAGGAACAGCACACCCCCGGCACGCATCATACACGCAGGAGTAATCACGCATACACATGCTTGCTTTTACATTTAAGAATTTCAGAAATTAATATGTAATAATTACCAAAATTTTCTACTTTTTCTGCACATAATTTTAACTACTCCTTTTAAATATGAATCAAATGCCTTGGGGGATTTACTATTTTTTGCCATACTTCCCAAATCATTCCCCTGGAAAAGCTCCAGGATTTACAACTTGATGGTGTCTGAGACGGCACACAAGGATCGCTTTGTGCGTGGGCGTCAAGTATCTAGGATGGTGAGGAATTCAGTATCTGCATAAGGTATATATTGTAAATACTGAGGAATACAAGCGTTGAACTGTTGACACGTTATTCGTCTGTGAGTCAGCAGTGTCATAATCTTCTATCAGCTCCTCCTTTGTATTACATTCAGTCATAGAGCACAGAATTAGGCAATTAATCTGTGCTCTGCCTATGATGTATATTTATTACTAGTTCTGTTGAGGTAAACCTCTGTCCCAAGGTTGGAGACCCCTACTAAGGGAAGGATTTTTTTCTTGGTCCACTTCCAAACACTGCTAACAAGCTATCCCATTCTGTGTGAAGTTGTTTCATGTTAAGACACACATCAATCCACACCTACAACATACCTGAGGAAACAAACCTTCTCTCAGGATATGTACTATGTGTGTGGGGTGAACATGGCCGGACACGTCCCTTAAACACACCGGGAGGCGCCCAGCAGGAGTGCCGGCAGCCCCTCTTTTCAACACTTCGGCACGCTGCGCACAAACAGTTGCCCTTCCCATGGTCCTTTTGTTCCCTATCATTTTGTTGTTGAAGTTCCTGTCATGGACACTGTGAGCTTTCTTTGGACATGCATAATCAACAGTCATATTAAACTCTTTTGCACAAACAATTTCAGTCTATTAAATTTTACAGAGACTGCATGTCATTGTTCATGCTCGAATCAGTGCATAAATGCAGGCAAGTTCTGAAACTAGCCGTCCTACAACCAGCTGACGTAGGAAAGCATGCATATGCTTGCAGACTCAAAATTATAGCAAATGTACTTTAGAGAAATTCAGACAATTATCTAAAGGATAACAAGCACAAGCACTGGCAAGCAAAAACATCAAGCTGGGAAATTTTTTTCTAAAATTGCTTGCATTCCTCATAAAACTCAGCGAGAATATTCAGATGTAGAGAGAATTAATCTTCATTTGTGTATGTACCTTTTAAGAAGGTGGTAACAGCTGAAATATCCTAATTAACAAACAAAAAAACTGCTCTGAGGGCAAGTCATGATTCATGATGAACTGCGTACACGGTGCACGTTCCAAGCAACACTCTGTTCCCAGTGAATGAATGAATGAACACAATTTACTACCATGGCATGACCTAAAAAGAAGTTCAAAACACTATCATCAAATTGTGACTGAATAAAACATGCTTGAATCTACCAATAAAACCAGCAGACTACAAGAAACTGATGTGTGATGAGAGAGAAGCAGTAGCCCGGGGCCTATAGTAAAAGAAGGCCAGAGAAAGAGACAGCCTCAGTGAAAGGTTATCATTTGTACTGTCTTTTACTGCCATGTTGTTTTCCTGTGAATCTAATTGACAATTTGTTGAGGTGACAGTGTAATGAAGATTCACCCAGAGCTACAAATGGCTAACTGATAAGCAGGTTTCATGTTTAAGAGAAATGCTCCAATAAATCAGCTTTTAAAGCTGTGAATTCTAAACAAAACAAAACTAAAACACACACACATTATAAATGCAGTCATATTACATACAGCTTAACACAACCTTCTTCTTACTGTTGCCTAAGAATACTGAATAATAATAAGCTGTACTATAGTTCTGCCAACAACTTGGCACTTTATTGATGTTTTTCATTGTCAGTTGATACTACCTCTCACTTTCCTGCCAAAACAAGCTACACGGCTTCAGGAACATTGAATCATAATTTCCAAAGAAAGTGTTGCATTTGAGTTTTCATTATACTGTTGCTGTTGTTGTTTTTTTTTTTTGTTTTTGTTTTTTTAGGAATTAAGTAACTCCTCTTCTCCACCACAGTGTCATCAACCGACATTTATAACAGCGAAATGTGCATTTTTACATTTTTTTTTATTTTGTGTGATTTTGCACTATAACTGAAGCTAAAACCAAAGGTACAGATGACACCGAAGATGTTAAGCTGTTTACACAAACCTTTGAGACCTTGTGATTGAGGAGCTCTATTCTTACCTATAAACCAGTTTATGGAATGTTTATGGAATGTGTTTTCTTCCGTTGTGCGCCTGCAGCTACAAAGATTGACAAGCGAAATTTGTGCCTGCCAGCTATATCCTCCTCCTTTGGACTGAGCAACAGTAGACTACTTCTGCAACATGCCAAAACACTGTTGATCTCAAGAGTAATTTGTGTGAGCAAAATCGTGACCACAAGCCTTTGGTTATAAGCAATTATGATGTTCATTAAAAGTATTCATCCAAAATGATTCTCGCTCTCTGTCTGTCTGCTGAGACAACCAGCACCAGACGCAGGTACAAAAGGGTTTTGCATGCCAGTGTAACCAGTTTAGTATTGGAGCGACCCAAGCAGCTTAACCAGGTTTCAGATCACTGAAAATGAGCTTACCTGTGTTCTTCAGAGTTATGCCATTTACATGCATTGATCCAAAGTTAGATTACTGGGAAAATAATCAGGTTTAATTCTGAAGCTGCTGATCGATGGAAAGAATGTAAAATCTATATGAAACAAAGCTGATAGGCCAGAATTTTTTTACCTGACTTAGTCAGCCTGTTGGATAAACGGTATGTAGTTCAGATTTCCAGTGTTGATTTATACTCCTTTTATAACATTTCACAATTAATGCCATTAATACAGATGGACAACATTGTATTTTTTTAGTTGTAGTGAATAATTAACATCTTTACTGTCCTGTTCTTTGCTCTATACAAAAAGACAAATCTACAATCTAATCTTTTTCAACATATAATAGAAGACAAAAAAAAGTCATGTTTTCTTTATATTTATGCATGTGCAAAAGTCTTGAGCCACCCAGTGTTTCTTTATATTTTGCTTCCAAGGAGACTTTCTTGTCATTTTTTTTAAAAGTGATCTTGAGCAATAGTTCTCCAGGCTTTCTGAATGTCTTTCACAGCTTTTCTTTGGACACTGGCTGCTTTTTCTCTCATTTTAAGTCCACTCCTTGTACCTGACCGTGTTCAGAGGAATGTCTTTTTTGTTTGTTAAGCCACTTAACTCTGACCTTTGAATCATTCGAGCATAAAAAGGCACATAACTCAAGGGATGAACCACTGTTGTGTTGACATGCAACAGACAACTTAGCAAAGAACCACTTTGTTACTAGCAGCCTGTTGCAAAACATACATAATTAGTCCCCACTTCTTTACTTGAGTGCAGTGTACCCTTAAAAAGACCTGAAGAAACTGGACATGTGGGGGGACTAAAGAAGAAGTGACTAAAAAACTATCTACAACAGATGAACAGTATCTGAAAGTCATGTGCTTAAGAAATAGGGAATGATCCCAAACACACTGTCAATGCAATAAAAGCATACCTGAATAGAAATAGACATTCAATGAAACACTATCTGTCATGGATTGGCCTCTCCAGAGCCCGGACCTCAACATTATTGAAGCAGTGTGGGATCATCCTGACAGAGAACAGAACTAAAGGCAGCCAACATCCAAAAAAGAGCTTTGAATGGCCTTCAAGAAGCCTGGAGAACTATTCCTGAAGACTACTTAAAGAAATTCCAAGAAAGCTGCCTCAGAGAGTTCAGGCTGTGCTGAAGAATAATGGTCACACCAAGTACTGACTTTCAAGCTTGTTAGAATTTTTTTGTTTTTGCCTTATATACTGTATTTTCATGTATGTTTGCACATTTAAATAAATCATTGCACCTATTTCATAGTAGAATTGAGAGGTGGCTCAAGGCTTTTGCACAGGACTGTATGTGCTGTGCACTAAGAGCCTCATGTTTAGACTTCCCATTTCATATCATGATATTATCTCCTTTTATTTAATGATTTCTAATTTAAACATGATACCAATATTGAGTTTAAGGGGTTAATTTTGGCAACAGTCTTTCATGGCGTGCAGGGGGGGGGGGGGGGGGCGAACATTTTAAATATTTAATTACATCCACTAGCTGCAGCCTGTGAAAGAAGAGTATTGCAGCCCAAGATAGCTGCAAATTACTGAATGATTCAAAAGGCTGTGTAAACTTAAACTGCCTACACAAAGCAGGAGGATACGAGTTATTAAGATCAGGCCAATGTAAATGCATTAAATAGTGGTATAAGTTGGGGGAAACATGCACTGTAAAGCGCATATGTGTGCTTTTTTATGTTTGTGTCCCCCATTTCATTGGTGATTTTGTGTTTGTTTCTTAGTAATTCCTCTACAGTGATTTTTTTTTTCCCCTTTTTAAATTTTGCTACATGCCTCATGTTATTCAGTGGTAACTCTAAAGTATTCCTGTAGTAATACTATAGTATTTGAAAGAGTTTGTATTTTAGGAATATCCAGCAGAGAATGTTTTCTACACAACTGTCTGCACAGAGTAACAAGAGGGCATCTTTTTGTCCAGTCTAACGCTGCACATGATTGCCTCTCCCTGAGGGACACCATTACAGTTAGTTTAGCCAAAAGAAAACATCCGCTTATAGCTGGCTGCAGAATTAACAGCATAGTTCCAACAACAGAAAAACAGATTCCCTTTGTCATCAAAGTCAAATCCAAATGGCAGTGACTTTCACAGTTGTTATGCTGTTGATATCTTCCGGACTGTGCAGCAATTGTGGCCATTTGAGTGCTTTTGACACTGCTCCAGCTGTAGGGGAAAGGAGCCTAACAACTGCTGTGACATTCCCAGCGGACTCATCCCTTTCAACTTTTTGGTGTTTCTCCTGCTTCCTGATCCTGATCATATACTGCCTCATTGTGGTGAAGGCAACATTCTTCAGTGGGTTGAAAAACTCAGTCTAACTGTTGAAAAAGCCATGTAACAGGGTGTAAACTGTAATCACAGAGTACAAAGCTGAAATGCTCTATTATTTCCAACATTTCAATTAGACTGCCATTGTATTTAGTGGTACTTTTTTTTTTATTTCTTCTTATTTAATCTAAAATTACCCTAGTAAGTGTAAATAGATGTATAGATGTTATGTTACTAAACTGAAGGACAGAAGCTTTAGACACTCAATGCAAACATCGTAATGGATAAACTCTTACTTAAAGGTGTTTACATGTTCACTATACTTTTCAGAGTTCTCTTCTACTAACATCATCTATCAAGGTGGTCAAATAAAGCTACAGACTGTTTTATAATTATTGACCTACTTATTTTTTTAAATGCATATTCTTAATTTAGACCTAAAAAAATGAATCACACACAAATACAAAACTACAAACTCTTGTTTTATTACTGACAATGTAGTCAGCAGATTGTATAATTTAAAAAAGAAAATGATGCCTTAGTGTTTCTTTAAAAGGTTTGGGACATCTGTTGAGGACTGTATCAACACATCCACAAAAGAAAAGCTTTTTGCACAGTTTTTATTGTGTTTACAGCAACCTGACAAGTTTAAGTCAACTAAAGCAAGATTATCTTCACATGTTTCTCCTTAGTTCGGATATGCACATGCACCAAACACACACACACACACACACACACACACACACACACACACACACACACACACACACACACACACACACACA
>JAVDPK010001612.1:532475-546020 GCA_034780415.1 Cichlasoma orientale | reverse complement strand
CCCCCCCCCCCCCCCCCCCCCCCCACCTTGTAGCTGAGCTGAAGGCCCAGCTCTTGGATTACTACATAGTCACAGTACACCATGAGCTCCAGCTGGTATTGTAATGCAGGTAAAGAGAAGGAAATGAGATGTATTAGTGGAAGGTGCTTAGTATCAAAAGGCAATGAATCAGGTGCAGTAGGCTTCTGTTTCATGTTCAGCCCATGGATCTTTCAACAAAATGCCCCACACATGTGTGTGATGAACTAATGCCCCATTGAAAAACCATAGAAAACCTTCTGTCATCCCTTAAAATGGCATTTGGCACTGATACTGTTCATTAAATTGAGTGCTAGTGTTTTATCAAAAATAATTGTGTCTTCCAGGTTGAATGAGCTGTTTAACTGAATAGCTGATAACATGGAGCTGGATGTTTTCCTCTGAGGTATGAAGTGAGATGTAATAAAGTTGAAGAACAAATGAAGTATTCATGCAGAACTTGGATCACTTTATCAGAACACATGAATTTAGGTTGTGTGGCAGCGAGGAGGATCTGTATTTCTTTCATTTGATATTCTGATAGTTTTTTGTTGTTGTTGTTGTTGTTGTTTATAAAGCTAGCCTTCCTGTCTTCCTTCACAGCTTCCTGCAAGCAGCCAGGAAGCACAATTGGGACAATGTGGTTTGGGGTGGTGCAAGATTGTTGTGTGATGGTATTAGGTTGTGATCACTTAGTTTGTGTGAGTGCTGAATTCATGTATTGCTCCACATTTTGCTGCAACTTCTAGTCATCAGGTTCACTGATTCTTCTTGTTGCTTCAGAAGAATCAGTGAACCTTTTTGTACTAATTCATTATAACACTTTTAAAAATAATAAGACTGTAATAGCATGAGTACTGGATAGTTTTGACTGTTGTTATAGAAATAAAATACAGGGAAAACCCTTCCTGTCTGAGCTATAACACTGTAAGATAGACCGTCCTCATGTCTTGCTCTAAATAGTTTTGCCATTTCAAAGGCAGCCTTCAGCCCAGTTTGTGAATTCAAGCAAGCCAGAGATTAATGGAGATTATTGTTTGTGAGATTAGGCTCCAACTGTAAGACTAATCTGCATTCACATCACTAACCAATCCAAATCTGCTTCTCTGTCTGATGGTACATTTCAGCCAGCTGTTTGCAAGCTGCAGCGTTGCAGTATAACAGCCATGATACAAGGATCCATGGCTTTACAATTAAGGTCAGTGCTCTGTATAAAATGTTAATGTTTCTCTAATTATACACAGAAAGTAGTGACCTGTTTGGCAAAGGACTTGCAATGCAAATGCATGTAGCCCTGCTTGATAAAAGTTCTCTTGCAGCAGAACTTGCAAAACAACAGACTAAATACGGTGACTGAACATCGATAAGCATATTCTTGCCAATGACATCTCATGGAAATGTTAAGCTACGAAAACAAACAAGCAGACAGTCCACTTTTTTCTATTATTGTATCTACTCATATGACATTTTACAGGTTGTTATTTCCCCAGCCTCCCCAGTCTCGTGATCCTACTAAATATTTTTAAAGTCTCACTTAAGCAGTTCGCCCTTATGGAAGCATATGATAAATGAGACACAAAACTGAAAGCCTTACACTGCATGGCATTGCAGACTTGTTTTCATAGTTCTTATCCAGCTGAACTTAGAGTAAGCCCATTATTCTCCATGAGCCCAGACATAATTCTGTATTACTGCATGGAAATTTATAATCGTCCAAGGCATTGCTTTAGCGTGTGTGTGTGTGTGTGTGTGAAATCAAAAGGGTATGTTAACACACACTCAGAACTATAGAAAATACCCGTCACACTGGAGCTGTTAAACTGTAAATTGGCAGCACTTTTTGGATAGAGAAGAATTAGGAAGTGATAACTTCACTTTGTGTGTTGTCCAGAGTTTTCCTTGCATCACAAACAGTGCTTAACCTCAATAACCTTAATACTGTTAGCTAATTGACATTCTCTTACATTTGCTGTCTAACAAGCAAGAACCAGGTGGAAAACCTGGTGAAGACTCAGAAAGTACATTTTAGCTGGATGTATAATACTTTTCTGTTGGTCTGACTAGCTTGTGAGCCTGGATGACTGGGACTCTGCACAGAAAACTACTAAGCAGCAGATATGACAATTCTATGAATTTGTCAGCTTGCTGGGATGTTGGACAGCTTCAGTAGGCCCAAAAAAAGTCATTTTTGTAATTGTGAGTGACATTAAATCACCTGGCACCAATCAGTGCCCGTTCTAATTTACTGATATTAATTTCATTTGTAAATTGAATACTCTATTTGCGGCTATTAGATCATTTTGGCTTGTTTTGTTACCTTACATATACAAGAATTTCATGAAATTGCTATTCCAACAACATGCAACATTAATAAAAATAAAATTATAGTGTGCAAAAGTCTTGAGCCACTCCACATTTCTTTAGATGTTGCTCCCAATGAGACAGAATTTCCTTTTAAATTATTTTTGTGTTTGTTTGTTTTGTTCATGTTTTCACCTAACTTAAGGGATAAACCAGTGTTGTGTCTACATATAACAGACAACTTCAGGAACTTTGCTACTGGCAGCATGTTGCAAAAACACATAATTTGTTCCCATTTCTTTAGTTGAATCTATAAAAAAAAAACAGATAGCACAATTTGACAGACATAAATTTGTATTTTTCCACCAACAAGGTGATTCCCAAAGAGCTAATAGTTGAAAAATTGGAATAACTCAGCACTGTGTGCAATGTGGCCTTTAAAAAAAACTGAGGACACTGGACATGTGGAGGACTAAAGTAGAAGTGGCAGGTCTAAAAACTATTGACAGCAGATGAACAGTATCTGAAAGGCATGTCCTTAAGAAACAGGAAAGACCTGACACAGGACCTGAGAGATGCATCTGGCTCTTCAGTTTATCCATCTACTGTTCACTGAAGCCTCATCAGAGATGGCCGCAGTGGAAGGGTGGCTGTCAAGAAGCCATTCTTAAGGAAGGGAAACAGGGAGAAAAAGCTGAGGTATGCCACATTACAGAAGAACTGGACTGAAAACCACTGGCAACAGGTCTGATGGAATGATGAATCCAAATTTGAAATTTTTGGTTCAGATTGTCATCAGTATGTATAGAGAAGGTCAGAAGAGAAGACAGCCGGGAGTCTCTACACACATCTGTAAAACACGGTGGAGGCTCTGTCATTGTTTGGGGCTGCATTTCAGCCGGTCGTGTTGGAGATCTTGTCAAAACTTATGAACACTGAAAAGTACCATCAGATTTTGAAATGAAATACCATCAGGAAAGCATCTGATTGGCAAAAGCTTCATTTTTCAGAATGACAATGATCGCAAACACACTGCCAATGCAGTAAAAGCATACCTGGATAGAAAAACACACAAAGGAACACTATCTGTCATGGATTGGCCTCCTCAGAATCTGGACCTCAACATTATTGAAGCAGTGTGGGATCATCTTGACAGAGAACAAAAGGCAGCCAACATCCAAAGAAGAGCTTTGAGTGTTCTTCAAGAAGCCTGGAGATCTATTCCTGAAGACTACTTAAAGAAATTACAAGAAAGCTGCCTCAGAGAGTTCAGGCTGTGTTGAGAATAAAGCCTATCCCAGCTATTATGGGACAAGAGGCAGGGTACACCTGTCTGTCACAGGGCTAACACAGAGACAGTCAAACATTCACACCTAGAGTGGGTGCAGGCTTTTGAACTGGCACTGATACTTTCTTCATGAAAACATTTTTTTTAAGGTTGAGCAATGCCAGCATAATATTTTGGCTAACTGTTTATTGTGTTATGACACTATAGACTCTCCCCTTAAAACAACACAGTTTAGCATGATTATTGCAAGGCTGCACTGACTTTGAATATTCCATATTCCAAATAACATTCCTATGAATACCACAACTGGAGCAGAAAAGGAATTTATATTCCTCACTGCTGAAACCTCAACAAGCATTCTTAAGATCTTCACTCTTCACACTGTAGTGAACTGGATAAAATACAGGCTTATTAAGAAATAGTAATAACCAAATCTGTGGCACATGTGTCTCACCAAATAAGGGGAATTAATGCTTTGAATCTTTATTTGTTTCATAACTGCTATATTCTGTTTATTTTCTTTTCTTTTCTTTTTGTCATGGATGCACACAACCTGGAACCATAACACAGAAGAGCAACAGTTGTTCCAAAATATTTCTGATTTTAGTTTTTAAGGGTGTAAAGGAAAGGCTCAAAACACACCACTTACTCGCTTGCAATAGCTCTGCTGTGCAAACAGGTACAACCATTCAACCCTGACCCAAATCAGAAAACCTCAACTCTACCATGACAACTGCTGTGTTACTGGGACAGTGTGAGTTATGGAGACGCAAAAGATAGATATCCTAAATGCTCACGCTGCCACAATAATGGCTTTTAAAAATCTGTCTTAAGAAATGTGGAACACAAGTGTGAGCGATTGTGAGAAAGTACCAAATGGACAAGAAAATGGGCAGCCAATTACTGAAAATGGTCATGTCCCTTTTTTTCACAGATCTTGTGACTATACATCAAGCTATCTTGTCAGTGTAAAATAGCCAAGATGAGATTTAATGGGGCATAAATTCTTCATAAATGACCAAGAAAAAAAAACATTTCCCCCATACAATCCCAAAATATACAGTATATCTCACTCACTTTCAGTTGGGAGACCACAGGAGTGACCACTGAAAACGCTTCAGTCATCTTACCTAAAAAAACACGCATCCTGTGCACGGCAATAATTTTGCTGGTGAAATACAGTAAATGAACACCTTTGTCACAACTGTTTGTTAAATGGCCCCTGAGAGTGACATTGGGGTATAATGACCAACCTGTAGATGCATGTTGATTAATACTGCTGCAAGACAAAATTGGGGGGTGGAAGCAGAACCCAGTATCCATCAGCAGCTGTCATTCTTGTTCTATGTCTGGCTCTTCTAAGGACATCTTCCAATTCACAGAAAGATATAGCTTGCAGGCAAAATTCTGCCTGTCTACCACCTCAATGCAGCAGCTGTGACCTGCATACAGTCGGACTTCACAGTGACAGATTAATGACAGGGTGTGCATCCACAGCAACAAGTTTACATTGATCTAGTTCAGAAAACCAAATGGCCATAATATATAAATGCTCACACAAGCGACAGTGATTTACATGTTTGATACATTCTGCAGTACAATGTGCTACTCTTTAACTCAGAGTACTTTTTGTCATAGGCATTGCACCGATTTGCACTCTATTTTACTGATACAGTGCTCCCACCAATCTGAATACACCCACACACATGCACGCACAAAATACAATTATGTAGGTCTCCTTCATGGGAGTCTATGGATAGACAAAAAGCTGGGGGGTGCTTACCTACCACATTTGTTTCAGTATGCAGGCTTTTGATTTAGGCTCGGCCATGAGGGCCAAAAAAATTCATTGTTATGCTAAATAATAATAGCTAAAAGGCAGATTTGACATACCCGAAATTACAGTTGAAAGTACAGAAATGTCATACTCCATTCCAAATGAAACATCCAGTCTCTCTAAGGTAGATGTCATCTTCATCTCATCTCATGATTAAAAAAGTAGTATGCATGACCAGTAACATTTGGCTAGACAGAATAATCCTGATATGTGATCATCTCTTCATCTGCCTTTGAAAAAGGCTCTGAAAAGACAAATGGATGACAACGTGTGCGCAGAGCAGTCTGCCTCCTGCTTCAGTACATCTGTGCCAAGCCTACCGACACATGCTCAACAAGCTAAAAAAGAGATGTAAACACAAATTGTGCACAGAGGAGTAGGTCACTGTGCCTTATGATGTCATTTCAGTTGTCTGCAGTAATACTGAATGCGGTCCACTTTGTATATTTCCTTATTCTGTAATGCAGGTATGTCAGACATGCTTGCGCCTGCCTTACATCTTACGTAAACTTCCATTTAAAGGTGACAACATCAAGAGTGACCTGTTGCAGAGCAGCACTAACTCCAAGGGAATATAGGAGTGTAACTTTTTTTAAAAAAAAATACAATAATGTCACAGGTAAAGTTGCCGATTCAGTCAGTTAAAATATGATCCACTTGAGACATGGAGGGAACGGGTGTAGCATTTTTTTGTATTGTGAGATCCAGTAGATTTTTCTTTGTGTACAGGCTGTGGTCAGCTGACCTCTGGCGCTGCTGTGAGATTCGCTGCTCTTTGTGGATTTAGCCAACTGAATTCAACAAGATATAAGCAGATGTTACATTAGCTGTCATTCCGGATTTCAAACCACCAGACAATGTAAAGTTAGTATAAAAGTCAAATTCCACCGAGCAAATCTTAACAGCATCATCAGCCTAAATTTAAATTAACATCTGCTACCCTTCATGTAATCCCACATTGACCATGAACATCACAATCTGCTCTGCACCAGTCCAGCATAGTGCATCACTGTAAACATCACCACAATACTGCAAACTAACGAGTTTAGCCTGCACTAAACTTTTCCTAAAAAACCCAGCATTTTCATGCAACCTTTGAATTGTTTTGCAACATGTTCAACAAAATAAAAAATATGTAATTTCAGCAGCACATCATGGAAAGAGCAAACATCTGATTAGAAATTCTAAAATTAGGACTTTACAAGTAAAATTTTATCAAATATCTGTTTAACCTTAACAAAAAATAATCTTTCATCTTCTTCTCCTGTCCTATTTTTCTAACATCTTTCCCCATTGTAAATATACAGTAACTGTATATTTAGCTAACAAGACACACTGTGATGCAAACTGCACATAAACAGTTTGTGTTTGGTCATATTTATTGAGCTATGTGAAAAATTGCATTTTTATGGAAGCTCGTTTCTGCACTGGAAAAAAACAAACATTTTTTTGCCATCCATACGTCAAAATTTCAGGTCATTATCTCAAAATTTCAAGGTTGATATCTCAAAAATTCAACTTGCTAACTCAAACTTCTAAGAAAATAATTCAAAATTGAGAAAAGAACTTGAAATTTTGAGTTAATGAGTTTAAATTTTGAGATAATAACATGAAATTTTGACTTATGGATGGCAAAAAAATGTTTTTTGTTTTGTTTGGGGGGGTGGCAATTTTTTATTTTAATGGCGGAAAAAAAATGCTTATGAGGAATAAATATAAACAACGTTTATGCCCACTCTTTTTCTAAAGCACTAGGTAGACACTAAATTTCCAGTGCCACAGTTTCTTTTACATCTGCGCCATGAACGCACCTTAGGGAAAAGAAGGAAAAGAGGTTGTGTTTAGGGTATAAGCAAGATCATGGGATATCATGTCATTATTTTTTTGTTATTCCATATCTTTAGCTGGAAGCAAGTCCAGGCTGCAGCACGAAAGAATTAACTCGCTCGACAGTAACATGTATTATTCTGCCTATCAGATTTAATTGTTCATTTACTGAAGGTGCAACAATGCAGTTCTGGATCATTCCAACCCACTTTAACGCCTGGTGTTAACTGCTGTGGGAAGCCTAAATTTAAAACAGCCCATAGGAAGTGGAAGACAATAACTGTATCACTTAGAAAGTTGTACAGTATGTATGTTCTGTTCCCTGGTTCACAAACTAGAGAGCATGTGTACAGCTACAAAAGAGGGAGGAAAGGCAGGTTTTAGAGGTGTGCTATGAAGGCTTGGAATTAATCTCTAGTCCCAGACAAGATTGTTTTAAGCCAAAAACACATATTAAGGGGTACTTATATGACATTAAAAATAGGCAAAATAAAATGCAAGCAGAAATTTGTTGATCTTTGGTCCCTGCTGAACAAAATAAGGAACTGAAAGGGTCAAGAAGATATTGTTACTCTTTTGAGGTGAGGAGGAGAGGGGGTCAGAAAATAAACTGTGATGAGATCTGTTAACAAGAAGCACATCATCTTTAACAATCAGTGCATAATCAGCTACTTTGCTGGGTACTTTGAAATAAATAAAAGGCCAATTGGGCGTGGTAACTCAAAGTGACACAATTTTGATCACATCACTGACGAGCTTTGATAAGCGCTGTTTGGGCTGTTGAAGGAACTCAAAAGGGAATAGGGTCCATTTTGTGTTACCTCTCTAATAAGATGATGAGTTTAAAAGACAAAGTGAGAGGGGACAATCTGTGTCTCATGAGTACAGACTAAGTGGATTTAAGACAGCAGCAGTACAGGGCATACATCATATTCTAGGCCACGGTACTTCAGTGGAAGTGCAAATGCATGCTCTAAACAGTGGAAGAAGTGTGGAAGACAAGCTAGCCAGATTGCTACTCAACTGGCAAGCAGAACACCCTAGTCTTAGACACAAGCAAGGGAGTGATAAGAATTATGTGATCTTTATGCTCAAGTAGTGGGGGCTCATTTTACCCTAATGAAAAACAAGACGAAACCTTTGTGACAATTAAGTTGTTCACAGCATTGCTCATGCCAGTCAAGTGAAAAAAATAGGTCTATCTACATATGCATACTAATTCATGTATCTGAGTGCAGCCTGTTGCGTCACAATTTTCAATATTGTTCTTATTTAGCGACTTCCACATCCTAAACAAAATGATCAGGCTAGAATATCACGTGTGACATATTTCAACAAGTTGTGAGGGAACAAGAGCTTGGGAGAAAGAAATTAAATAAACGTTAATTAATATACTGACATACTGCACTATTAGAAACGGATAAGATAAGATAAGCTATCGTTAGTGTCATTGCACAATACAATGAATATTTGTTGGCGCCATCCTCCAGGTGCCGAAAAAAAAAATCAAGATAGAATAAGAAATATAAATAAAATAAAATAAATATTGTTTTAAAGTTACTGCCTAAGGCCAGCATCTACAGACCAAAGTCAGTTCTTAAACTACCAACAAAAAAAGGAAAATGCTCAAGTGTGACGCGGTAAAGCTGTTAATTTGACATTTTCAATGAAAGCATCATGTTTCAGGGTACAACTAGAACACACTGCTAGCCCTTAGCGTGTGAGGATGCCTGTCTGCAAACAGCTCTTCTGCTGCTACGCCAAAGTGTGGTATTAAAGCATTAAAGCAGGGCGTGAGCCTAAATATAGCCTAGGAACCAATTTGCTTAGGGCAGCGTGATTTTCAACACGTGATACCGGGGATACAGGCCGCTGTCCCTGGTCCTGAAATTGTACCCGCTCCTTTAAATGTGCGCGTTTAATGTTTTGTTAAATAAGCCACGAAGATTTTGGAAAACTGCAATGATTATATGACTCATAAGAAGTAAAATGTGCCTTATAATGTGTCTGAAATGTCAAAGAATAAAACAGGTTTGCTGGATGCAGATAGCTCAGTACACATAAACTGCAATTCCTCACTAGCAACAGTGCGAGGCGCATGTCTATTGCAGCTCAGGGAGATAGAATGGGAGAGAGAAAGAGAGAAAGAGAGTTTGATTGATCATGTGGGCTATGGGAGCCTGCGAGAGTTGTCGAAAATTGCTGCATAGACGCCCCTTAGGCACCTATCTGGTACCCAGTGACTCCAAGCCATGCTGTAGCCATAATAACCACAATTCACCAGAGTGCCTGTTACCAAAAGCCCCAAGCCCGGGGCTGTTAATACACCGTTGATTCTTCCGGGTTGGACTTCACCGGTATTCCACAATAGGGCTACATTGACTTACCGCAGTCCTCACACAAGATCCTTCCAACATCCTTTTTTAGGTTCTTTACACTGGTGTCAAGAGGCGCAAACGATGCCTTAAAAACCAAGGGCTCGTCAGTGGGGTCCATGAAAAAAATGTACTTGTGGTTTTTCTTCACTTTGGTGCACGGAGCCTCAGATCCAAATTCCCCCACGGTGACGAGCTGTTCTCGCTCCAGACCCCCGCTGTTTAGGGGCCAAACATCCAGCACTTTGACATTCACACGGTACGGCTCCGCAGAGACGTTCACAGGCGTAGACTGCACCTTGCCCTCGATCACCACGGCGGATTTGTAAGCCTGGTCCTGCAGGGAATTCAAACTCGGGGAGTAGCAGGCGAATGAGACCCCGATGACCAGCATGGATAAATGTACTGAATCAAGCCTCATGCCGCCTGCTTTGGCTCGGTGGTCGCTGGTCGCGTTGCGGCAGGGCTCTTTCGGCTGCGGGGCGATGGCGATGGAGCTGGGTTGAATGAAGAGACAGCAAGTAGGCTCCAGTAGCACGGCAGCGCGGCAGACCTTGCATAAGTGTCCATGCCATCGGGATCCGCTGCTTTTCGAGTGATTTTCAGTGGGTAAACAGTAGCTCTGAAACGGAGAAACCGCGGGATGACGCTGGGTTTCAAATCCAGTCACTGCTTTCTACTAATAATAAGGCATTGTAGACATGCTAAGCAAGGAATCGGCGGATTCACTCCCTCCAGAAGATGCACCCTATGCTGCCATAGTAGCCTTAACTGCAAGACGACGCCACTCTTATCTTTGCCCAAAAATTGCAGTGGTGGGGTACCGCTATGATGGTTTTCTGTATCATCTGCAGCGGAGAGAAAAGACGCAAAATGCTGCAGTGAACCACAAGTTTGGTAGTCCGCTCGCAAAACAAAAGCCACGTTTCATTCCAAAAAATAAAGCAATTATCTTCTGGTCGGCAGCTATAGCGCTAATACGCCGCCTTCCACCGCGGCTCTCTCTCCGCCTCCCCTACCAGCCACAGACTGAAAGAAAATAATGCCGATTGCCAAGGGGCTCCGTCAACAAAAACGCAGAACTGGAGCTCTTATACAGGCAACCGATGGACCGAAGGGTCGTTCTCCTCACTCCCAAAACCCCGCTACTGTATGTCAATCACTCCATGGTGTTTTATCGGTGGTGACCTCATGTTATAATGAAACAAACGAAATCCAAAATCCATGACTGTCCCTCCTCAAAATCGCATCTTACTGTAGCCAAGGCATCACTCCAAAAATGAAATAGGTTCACACTGAAACATACAGTCGCATATGAAGCCGGGTGAGCCTAGAGAAATCATATGGCTGCGATGACTAAGGCTGCGAAAGCATTTCAGAGTCTTCAAGAGACTGTTTTGAATGAGTTTTGCGTCTCATCCCATTAAGTCATGCCCTGCATTCAGGTCACATTCGCTGCTCTGCCTTTAAAAAAAACCGATGTTGAAGGACCGCATTAAATCTATAGAGCTAAAGAGCTGCAACATCGGGATCCAAACCAGAGAAGACATATTGTAATCACCCTAGAAGCGGAAATAAATTGGGAAAGTATGCCTCTGTGTTTTTTGTATTTTGTTTTTGTTAAGTTAGGGTTTTTTTAATAATTAAATGTGTTCATATAAGGTAGCACTTTGACAAATATGACGTTACATAACTACACAAATTAACAGAGGAATATCGATTATTATCACAGTAAATGTAGCTAAAGTTGTAACTGTAATGGTTTGGTTTTAGCCTAAATGCCAAATAGAATGCGGATACAGGATGTTAAAGTAACAGCATCACAAAGAGCGACATCTGCTGACCATAGAGTAGTTCGGAGAAGTAACATACTTAACGTAAATGCTGATATTAATCAAACAGCGACATTTCTCTGGAACAAAGCAGCGTGCCAAATTTGAATACTGCTAAATAAATGTGCAGACGGTGGACTGAAATACGTGCGTTATCCTTTAACGTTAAAGGCAACAAATGCTTATAATAAATCAGGCTAAAACAGGAAGCCAAGTAGTCTCAGAACGATATTATAACTTAATAAAATACACTTAAAACACCAGGTCGAAGCTCCTTGTGTTTTCATTGACGTGCACGTCCTGTGAGTTTGAAACAGACCTGGCTGCTCTCCGTGGTGCTGAAATTTGAATTACGCCTATAGAGTGCTAAAGTCAGACACAAAATACATTACTGTGTGGACTAAAGTCCTCCTGTCTTTACCAACAAGTAAAAATGTGCTTTTTAAACAACAGTCTTTAGACCAGTGCAGGATAGATGCGCATGACATGGGAATGGGTGGAACAGTCAGTCCCTGAAAGTGACGTAGAGTGAGACAAATGTCATATATCGACGCAAAACTGTACTCGAATTTACCTTCTTTAGACACTGCCCTGCATTACAGTTCCCCAAAATGTTGCCCTACCTGTTAGTCAGAAGACAAGGCTGAAATTCCTCAGTATCACCAAGGAGTGGCGCGCGTGAACCGAGAATCCATTCAGTGCGTGTTGACATCATGAAACGTGCGGCGTTGAGGCTGTGCGTGTGTCGCTCTCCGTGCCACGACTCGCCGTTCCTTGTCCATCTTGTGAAGCAAGCAGGAGCAGTCCGTGTCGCTGTCATATAGGAGTCTGAGTGTATTCACATGTGTCTTTTGTCTCGTCTTGTCATCCGCGGCAGGCCGTCGAGGTTTTAAGGCGCTCCGCCTGCAGACTGAGCGGGGTAAGGTAGGTTATGGAATCTCGCTCGGTGGAATGACGCTTTATTTACAAGTCATTTGGATTGTTGCTGTGCTGTAAGTGTCCTGACGTGCAGCCAAGCATATGACATTGCTTAGCAGAGTTTACAGAAGCATGAATACTACACTGTACGGCCGTTGCGTCTGATCTGATACAAAAATGGAGCTGCCTTTGGAGCGATGCCACCGCTTTCCTATGCTGGGATGTAGGGGAAAACTTTGTGAGGTGATTCCAGCGGCCGCCTTTTACCAACTGCGACAACAACGTTCTGAGGCTGAAAACTGCGATGGATGCGGTCTCGGGATCCGAAAAGACCTGCATGTACTGATCCATGTCCATAATTAAAAATGGTCCGAAAAATAGGCCAAGTACCGACTGATGATGGATTAATCGCTTAACTGATACGTTATTTTTCTGTCTAGTGGGTCATCATAAATCAGTGTACAGAGGCAGGGTCTATATAGTGTTTTAGGTATAAATTTGTCAAAAAACAAAAAACAAAAAGGTAACTTGTCCCATAGTAAACGTTTTGATTAGAAAATTGGTTAAAATTCCAAAATGAGCGGTTCTATTGCTATGCGAGGCCCACGGAGGCATTTTAAATCGGACATATTATACATAAACCTGGCCTATAAGTTTTGAGTGCATTTACTGCTATAGAAATGACTTACCTATTTTCCATGCATCCACAGTTGTGTTAATTGCATTCTTCTCTTTAGGGAAAAAAATGAAAAAGAAAGGACGCATCATAAAAAATGATAGCATAAGGTTGACTTCTCTTTAAGAATAACTTATTTTTAGCAATAGCAATAGAAATAATAAAAGGAAAAAAATACAAGCTTGGACTCAGATTTATTGGGAGTGGCAGAGAAATAAGTTCACTGTGTTGAGGTGCGGACAAACTTACCAAAAGGCTTACATTCATTTTGGCATAGAAAACCAACAGGCCAACATCATGGTGAACATCACGATGATACAAATTACAAATTTGACCTTTTAATTTTTCATTAGTTTAATCCTCAGACGCAAATGTTTGTTTAAAAGAAATAATAAATTGTGGTTAGAAACCTAAGTGACATTTATTATGGAGGTAATCACCTTTGCTATCTTTGAGAGGAAGAATAGGTCATA
>JAVDPK010001612.1:514047-530160 GCA_034780415.1 Cichlasoma orientale | reverse complement strand
CCCCCCCCCCCCCCCCCCCCCCCCCCCCCCCCCCCCCCCCCCCCCCCCCCGCCCGCGCGTTCTCTCCCGTCCCGACGGGATTTGCTATCATAGTGCAAAAGTGCTCATCCATAAAATAAAACAGGAATCGGAAACAAATTCTCGCGCATGATTTTATTTTTATTATTTTTAGCTCTACATAGGATACATTTTGAAATAAACTTTTTTAAGTAAGTCATAATTCTAATGCTGACATCAGTGTGTGTTATTTAGCAGCTTAGAGACGATAAATTCCAATACAGTGTTTTAAAAGTAAGATGGACCGTGTATGTGACTACCGTCTAGAGTGAAAACTAATTATTCGATATATGCTATTAATTTTATCAGTCTCAATAGTATTTTTATTACAAGCAACCCAGCCCTGTTAAATAATAAAAATATATATTGATCGATTTTCTTGTGACTTGTAAATCAAAGATTTTGTGTATATTTTTTTTTTATCCTCAAATTCATTGACCAGTCTGTAAACTCATTGCATACACACATACACAGACACATGTGTATATGATGCTGGACGTGCTTGAGAAGGAGTATTTTCTAACATAAAATCGAGGGCAAGGTTGGGTCTTTCCCGGTTGGAAAAGCACCTGAGTTTTCAGGAGCTATACAGACAAATCGAAACTTAAGGGGGGTGGGAGACGCATTTCTTCTAAACAGCCGTAAGTTTCGCTTTCAGTATTAGTGATCGTTGATGGCATTAGTCGTGCGGTGTTGCAGAAAAAGATATTTAAATATACGGCAGTCCTTCTGCGTTAAGCCCCCCTTCTCGTTTTTTATACCTTTTGTGTAGATCTCGCGAGAGCTCCGGCTCGCTGTGGCTGTGCAGCAGACAGAGGGAGAAGGCAGGCAGCATCATGGCGGACAGAGACAGTGGAAGTGAGCAGGGAGGAGCAGCCACGGGCCCAGGCTTCGGTTCCATGCACCTAGCGACAGGAGGGGCGGGCTCGGCCTCCGGGCTCCAGCATGAGACCCAAGAGCTGGCGTCGAAGAGGGTTGACATCCAAAACAAACGCTTCTATTTGGACGTTAAGCAGAACGCGAAAGGCCGCTTCTTAAAGATAGCAGAAGTCGGGGCCGGTGGAAACAAGAGCCGCCTCACTCTCTCCATGTCCGTGGCGGTTGAGTTCCGTGACTACTTGGGGGACTTCATCGAACATTATGCCCAGCTGGGTCCGAGCAACCCGGGGATGGTACAAGACGAACCCAGGCGAGCCCTCAAAAGCGAGTTCTTGGTCCGAGAAAATCGGAAATATTATATGGATCTGAAAGAGAACCAGCGGGGACGGTTTCTGAGGATTCGACAGACCGTTAACCGGGGGCCCGGTTTGGGATTCACGCAAGGCCAGACGATTGCTCTGCCTGCCCAGGGACTTATTGAGTTTCGTGACGCTTTGGCTAAACTTATTGACGATTATGGTGTAGAGGACGAACCTGCAGAGTTGCCCGAAGGGTCATCGTTGACTGTGGACAACAAAAGGTTTTTCTTCGACGTCGGATCCAATAAGTACGGTGTGTTTATGAGGGTAAGCGAGGTGAAGCCAACGTACCGCAACTCAATTACAGTGCCCTACAAAGTGTGGTCCAAATTTGGGAATACTTTCTGTAAATATGCCGAGGAGATGAAGAAGATCCAGGAGAAACAGCGGGAGAAAAGGGCATGCGAGCTGCAGCAACAAGAGGAGATGCAGCCGGACGATGGAGACGAGGATTGATATAGACAGGAAAAAAGAGATAAAAAAAGAAAACATGCCAGAGTAAAGAAAAATAACAAGAGAATTATAATTAAAAAAAACACACTCTACTGTATAATGAAAGAAATCTAAAGATTTAACTATTGGTTTAACCAAGGGAGCATCACCCACAATATAAGAAACCACCACGACCTGACAGTTATGACATGTTGTCACTCATCGCTGGATGTTACCCCACTTAACCACCATTAATACAGTAACAGGCTGCTAAACAAAGTAATAACATTATATTTGAACATTGTTTCCTACTTGACAAACAATATTGAACTGTTTATTTCCCTTATTAACAGAAAACTTTTGTACCAGTTAAAGCTATTGTAAAGGAAAAAAGTGTTTGCAATGTTCAAATTGAATTATTGCCGAGTTCAAGAGAAAAAAAAGTTTCCTTTCATGTGAGCTAAACGACTTCAGCACAAATCAGATGTTTTAGTTTTTAAAACCAAAATTCCAAAACTTTGTAAAAGGTTGTCACATGTACTTGCCATCCTATTTACCTTTACCTGTGAGTAGAGAGGTGTTTACACATAAATCATAAGAGGGCTAGGCCTGCTTCGGAAACTGATAAGATTTCATGCAGTATATATTAAAAAAAAACGGAACGTGTAGGCATTTTCATGAAATGAAATAAGTGCTCTATTTATTGTGCAATATGCATTGCATATAAAGAACTGGTCATTGGATCCAGAGGCATTCAAAGAAATATTAATATTGTAATTTTTGTATCAGTTGAAATTGTTGCCATGCAGATGGATATATAATAGACTACCTTTGTGTCTCGTTGTTAATGCAATGTGTTCATTTTAAAGGTACTAAATGTGTATTTGATAGAGGAAATGCAGAGACAACATGTAGCAAATGGCCTGAACTGCAGATTATTTAACAAGGCAAAGACCCTGAATATACTGTGTTGATTGGCATAGGAAAAAAAACAAACGAGAAGAGCGTTATCGGTTAGTATATATGAAACAAACATTTTTGTGATCTTGTTTAGTCATAAAAGTCTAAATGGTGCCAAGGAGTGCTGTTGCTGCATGTTTACCTGCACTACAATTTCGTTGGTCTCCCAAAATATTGGCTCAAGGACCCTTCCATATGTATCTTTATCTGCCTATGTTGTATGAATCTCAAGTTTGAGGACTGGGGGGATTACCATCCAAAGGCTCGGTGTAGTTCTAGTGGAAGTTGTTTCAAAGCATGATTGTAAAAGCAGCGACCTTATGAACAGTAATCAAAATGTCACCATCACACTATGAGGAGGGCCACTGAGGCGCTTGCCTGGCTTAGCCAAGGTGAAGAGAGCTCGGTTCACCTGTTGGTGAATGTCTAGTATGTCACTGGATGTGCCCGTCCTTTCAAGGTTTAAGATCCGAGGGTGTGACGTTCAGTGGGGCTACTTTGGATACATTCTCATAGCTCTGCTTTAGATTTGTAAGCCCAAATACCTACCTGGGGTGATGAGATTCTGTTTTGGTCTAATTGTAAATATTTGGGCTGCCACACGGAAAACAACTGGTTCTAATCCAGTTCAGTCGCATCTCATAGATGTGTGATAGCAGTTTTATAAACTCTGTCAGTAAACTCCAGAGAAACTGGCAACAATCAGATAATGTCAGATTTACCTCAGCATTGAATTCAATGATTGCTCCCATGTTTAGATTGACTGGAAACCAGCAAACTAGACTGTCCTTGACCACCTATTTTTGGAGCCTCTGGTATAGCCTAAATGATACCTGATTGGGAGCATCCTCTTCAGCATATAAACAACCTGGTGCCTTACACACTCCGCATGCTTACACGCTGGCCTGGTGCTTTGGATCGCAGTTTTGCTTTTTTCTTCTTCTTTTTCTTTTTTTATTTTTCTTTTTAAATTTCCTCTTTCTTCTACTTCTTGTGTCTCAGCCCCCTTGTGTGCTAGCGCACGACTCGTGGTGCTAAAAGGGTTTGTTACAAACTCTTTCGAAAAATAGGAGCAGAATTCTTAACTTTTGTCTGCTGCCTTTCATCTTTCCCAACTTGATTGCCATCCCCATTCCCCAGCCATCCAGGTATCGGCCTACATGTAAACATGGAAGGGGGTGGTCACCTAGATGCAAGATAATGCAGAAGAGTTGGCTCTTCACTAGCCATGCGCATTAGCAGGGAGAGCAGGGGCTGATTGGGAACATCAGTAGTGGCCTGAAATGATATAAATGGTTATCGGAAAGCCCCACCCCACCCCTTGAAATGCTCGTTCTATGGCTTGGGTAGTTATGTATAAGTTGTAAGTTGCTCAATTAATGGGGAGTAGCAAGCATGTCTTGTTTTGTTTTTGTTTTTTTTATTTTGTTTTATGTAGTTTTACCTTTTCAGCGTTATTCCACATTATTTGTAATTTTGGAATGTTTTCGCCCACAAAAATATATCTATATATTTTTTTTTTCTGTGCAACATTTCATCACTGTGTGCAATATCATATGTGCCAATGGTGGCAGTATATGTATATCAATTAAATATATGATTACTATTTGAAAGCATGTGGCTGAATTCCATGTTTATTTCTCATGAAGGAGTTGTACGCCTTTATTTGCACTCAAAGCTCCATCCTGGAGGAAAATATAGTAAACCAAGGTCTTAGTAGCCTGTTGAGTCAAGCAGTTCACGTGCGTACTTTAACTTGAAATCAAACATTGTCACTGCAAGTATGCCCCTCTCAAGGAAAAGGGTAAACTTGGTTAGTGGGTTGTTCAAAGTAGACTGTAAACATACAATGGAGGTTTTTTGTGAAAAGGAAAATTTAAAAAAGGAAAAAAAAAAAAACTTTAAATCTCCATTTTAGCTTTAAGCTAAGAAAAGGTGCTTCAGTCCAATCCTCATTAAGGTGTATGGTGAACTGTCTTCAGTGGTTGTTGTGTGTAGCACTTTGCTTTTCCAGGTTAATGAAATACCTGACCAATACTTGTTTTAAAACGATCTCAACAAAGAATGTTCTCTTTTTTTTTCTTTTTTTTAAATAGGTTATTTGATTTTTTTTTTCATTTGGTTTTGATGCATTACATATAATTTATGTACATTTGACAAATTTAAAAAAGAGAATAAATTTAATTTACCCATGAGGGGAAAAAAATCTACATTCAAAATGTATGTGTTTTTCATGTTTCATTTCTTGTTGGGGGGGTGGGAGGGGGAATCATTAATGAAAAGTGTGTTTAATTTTTGATGTAGTGTTGTCTACGATGTCTGAGTCTACATTTGCAATGATACTAATTGCTAAAGCTTAATTTTACAGCCTCCAAAATGCAAATTTTGCAATGGCAAGTACCCGATGACTCATGTCTTCTTAGCTATTTCTACAGTAGTACTGTATGTGTAATACCAGGCTGTAAAATAAAGCATTACTTTGTTCTCTAACTATCCTGACTATGCAATTTGTGATCATCTGTATGCAACAATTGCTTTTCTGTGAGTTTTTCTGTTCATCTAAAACTACAGAAAATCGTGACGCAACAGAACCTGCACATCTTTCAGTTAAATCTTTGTAATGAATGGTTTTTTTTTTCTTTTCTTTTTTAGTTTTGATGTCAGATTTAAGCTAAAAATCGAAGTTTAAAAAAGCTAAAAGTTGCTTCCCATTGTTTTTAGGTTACTTCTCACTACTCCTGAGTTTATAGATATTTATAAGTAAGACTGATTCCCTGTAACAAGTTGAATTTTTGGTTTAATGTCTGTTAATAAAATGGAATGACATAGAAAATGTTTATTATTATGTAAATGCTGAAAATTGGCCCAGTCATATCAGCAGCAGCCTTGGGGTTGCTTCTAGTTCCTAAATCATGGAGCATAGAGACAGATTTCTCCTGTGCCATCAACACTAAGTACTTTTTTTTTTTTTTTTTTTTTTTTTGCTTCAACCAGTCCTTTACTGTCTCCTGAACCACCCATCAGAAGAAACCATATAAGAGTAAATACAGTATAAGACTGAGGCAAGTTTGTGTCTCCTAGCACCATAGACATTCACTTTGCAGCTGGGAGGTCAGAGTGCAAGCTCTGGACATACACAGGTATTTTACCAGGATGTGTGCTTGTGCTTTGCGTTCAAGTAATAGTCCCAGCCTGTTGGACAGGATGAAGTGGATGTGCTATACTGAGATGGACTCCAGTCCACATGCCAGCTTACACTCTGACTTTGCTCTTCATCCAAGAACCTACACACAACTGGTGTCTGTCGTCACAGCTTTGGAAGCATGAGCAAAGCATCCAAACTAGGAGAAACTGAATTTGATCAAACCAGAACTAATTTTTCAAACATAAAAATATATTGTAATGTATTCGTATGGTGTTTATTATGGTCCCAGGTGCCACACTATAAGCTATGAGAGAACTTGATCACATTTTCTTGCTCTTGAAACACGATCGTCACCTGAGCACTCTGACACCACTGACAAATGGCTTGCTAGAAATGTCCAGCATCCTGCCTCTTTACCTTTTGGTTGCAGGTGTCTGTATGCATGCGCGTATATTTAAGGTGTATTGCGGTTTTATAGAGCCATACGGTGGCAGCGTTTTCAATATGCATAAGCAAACCTTTTTATTCATTCAGTGCTATAGTATGAGGCCGTTAAAGCACTGGTTTTGGTGGTGACGTAATCCATGGCGAGTTGCTTTGTCTTAGTCATTGCTTTGACCACTAGAGGCCGCTCTTTACCTACAAATGACTGTCTGAGACGCAGAGGAGAAAGAGGAGTCCTAACATTTCCTCTGACTTGAACGAAACTATCAACAGACATCGTGAAGAAAACGACTAACTAGAATAAAGGCACTCTAGCTAGGATTTGTGAAACCTTTGGTTAATGTTAAAATTTAAAGTTTACTATCAAGATTTATTTAAAGGAAGAAAAATGCAGGGGGAAAAAAGAGAGCTACATTTTCTTTTTTTTATGTGCAAACTAATATGATTTGAAGATGTCAATGTGTGTAAATAAAATAATAATTTATATAATATATAAAAAAACGTGTTTTATTGTAGTACTATTTTTGTCCCACTATTCTGCAGGAAAGGAGCTTGAACATTTGAGTTTAAAACTGTCCTCCAATCCGCTTTTTTTTTTTTTTTTTAACAGTTTGTTTAAAGTGTGACTTCAACTTCCTGAGTTGCGCTCAGGAAGTTGAATGTAGCCTAATGGGTGTAAAATGTAGCTTTCTGTGTGTGAGTGAGAGAGGAAGGGAGAGGGAGGTAAAGAGATTCTGGAATGCTGTGATGTCATCAGCTCAACCATACACAAAGACGAGGAGGACCCACAGGCGCTGCTGTGACTCCCTCAGCTCAGTTAGCATACTCTGCTGTGGAACGGCTGTCTACATCCCACTGTGAGTACTTCAGCAAATTCTAACCTTCTCTTACAACTCCCTTTTGTTTTGTAGCTCTCATTTTCTCCACTCACTTTCCCCTCCGTTTTCTTTTGGTTTCCCTCTCTGCACCCTGTGGTGCGTTTAGCAGACACCAATCTGTATTCCACCAGTGTTGATAGTTTTCAGTCTGAGACAAGCTTTCTTTCCCTCCAAGTGCTGCCTATGTGGTAGCCATTGTTTAACTACCCACTGTGACTGGAGGAGTCCATTTCAATTCTCTTGTTAGAGGAACTGGCTCATGCTGCCCAGTGCTATGCCCTTTACAATCAGACACTGACCATGTTAAAAAGGGGGCCGCTATCTTGTGAGAGTTTTGGAGAGAAAGGAACATGGGTTTCTTTGGGGAGGGGAAAGAGCAGGGTGGGCCACTGATGTCAGAAACAACCATTCCTTTGGAATCTCCTCCCATTCTGGGTAGTAGACTTTCTACAAAGTGTAGAAATGGGCTTTAGGCTCTTCCGTATTCATGAAGGGAAGGGCAAGATAACACGACTTGAACAGAATTTTTTTTAAGGAATAAGAAAAAGTTTCTAAGAAAAAGTGGGATCGAGGAATGTGTAAGACACTGCGGCTTTGAAAATGGTGCTAGATAATCTTCTTTACTGCCTGTTTTTGTTGTTTGTTCTCTCACAGATTGTTCCAAAGATGACCTCCAAAGAAATCTGACATCTTGGTGGGGGAAACTGTGAGCACAGCACAGAAAAGAAACAGGATTTTTGTGTGCTTGTTTGTGTATGAGAGAGCGAGTATGTGTGAGATTGTACTGTATGTACAAAAGTACATGTAGAAAGAGCAAGCACCTTAATTCATGACTTCAAGAGTTACTTTAGGGACAAAGAAGAAACTACAGAAGTCTTCTGCTGACATGAGACTATAAGCCGTCCTTATCAACTCTACGCTGTGAGAAGCTGCGGGCCAAAAAGACAGCACCTCGTGCCTTCAACTGCTTGCCAAGCGGTACCAGGTTAGCCCACCATTCAGCCGCCAACATGCTGCAGCAGATTTTAAAGGACATGTACATTGACCCCGACGTGCTGGAAGCTCTTAACGAAGAGCAGAAAAAGACACTGTTCCTGAAAATGCGCGAAGAACAGGTGCGGCGCTGGAAAGAGCGGGAGGAGAAACTGGAGAGAGAAGGGGAGGATGCAGAGTCCAAGCGAGCAAAGCCAAGAAAAGGTAACCACGCCAACCCATCGCTACCACCTCACCTTTGTTTAACTTTTCCTCTTCCTGTTTATCTCAGGCGGCAGGGGTGCAGCTTCAGGATGTTCAAGTATGCCGGCTGTCACGTTTTCCACAAAGGTTCCACAGAAACCATCTGTTCACTTCTGAAGAAGTGCAGAATTACCTGATGAAGCGTTGCAAAGCTTGAGAAGGGAGCTGCTGAAGCATGTGTACACTGGTTGTGACAGACATCCTAAGCTGCTGGATATGAGTTTGCATGCTCCCAATTATCTAAACAGCTGTTTGTCAAAACAAAGTGTTTCAAGTCCTAACTAATTGCAGTTCTTTACTATTGTTTGAAGAGCTGTTACAATTGTGCCTTTTATCAAATTCCTCACTCTCCACGAGGTGAAGATAATTTGACCAAAACGTCTCATTTCCTTAGCTTCTGAGCCTCATTCGCACAAACGCAGCCACTTTGCTTTTAGACTTTAAGCTGGATCATTTTATTTCCAGTTTAAACACTGCAAAGTGAGCCTGAGAGCGAGGTCCCGGACGTCACTCATGTCTGGAATGTGTGTTTGATGGGAAATAAATAGCAGATGAAAACCTCCACAAGACAAGACAGGCAGAGATAGCAAAGACCCCCCCCCCCCCTTTCCAACGAGGAAAGTTAAGTTTATCAGGTGATAGCGTAAGATAAATACTTTGTTTTTCCCATATTTGGTAAATTCTTTTGCCCAGCCTGAGTAGTTGGAGTTAACAGCATGCATGGAAAAACGAAACGAGCAGAAACTCAGCCTGTCGTGAAACTGGTTTGACATAGTACAACATCTTGCGTGTCTGCAAGGAGGAGGTCTCGTAGAAGAAGGGCGTTGCATAATGACACTCTCACATAACAAACTGCTTTGTCGCCTTAATCTGAACAAGGGGCAAATTAAGCTGCAAACATGAATGCGGATGAACGCGGCAGTTGCGTAAACCCCAATAATATCACAGCACGACCCAAAGCCAGTTAGCAGTACACTGCGGATTGTGATTGGCACAGTAATGTGTTCTGTCTTGTCTTGGCTAATCAAAGCACTTATTATCAACTGCGGTGCAGAGTGAGAGCACAATGCTCTTTCTATCTCTTAATGACCAGAGCAGCTATCTCCAGGAGGCTGCAGGTTGAGACCGCATGGTTGCAACTCTTCCACACACGGGATCTGATTTTTGTGTAGAGGAAATGGTGGATAGTTGATGGTTCTGTGTAAAAATAGGACATGAGTCAAGACTCGATCCTTCACACAATTAGCAGAGGGTGAAGGGGGAAGTTAGCAGGAAATGTATGTGTTTGAAAAACAAAGGGAGACTTTGATTTTTATCTGGACGGCCTTGTTGCAGAGCTGAAATGCAGAGTTTGTGTTTTGCCCGCATCCCACTCAGCTGTTGTCCGTCTGTGATTGGAGTTTCCATTAGTTTATACTTTAGTTTCAAGTGTTGCCCATCCAGTCAGGTTAGTTTCACTTAGTTTCCAGTGCGGGCGTGCTCGTTTCGGTTCAGGGTTTATTGTTTTTAAATTGTTTTGTTTTAGTTTAGGTCTCATTATTTTGGTGTCACTTTTGGGTTTTGTTATTACGACACGGAGGGCATTTGCCAGACTGCGCGTTTGAAGACGTTCAGAGAAGTGCATTGACACAATACAACAATACAAACACCTGACTCACAGTCGCATAGGAATCCTAGTCTAAAAAACAAACAAAGCACGTGCGACAGTGCCTCATCAGGTTATTTGTGCTGACGCCAGAATGACAAAGACTGAAACGAAAGACATTGCTGTTTGTTTTTAATTTTTTTTTTAGTTCTCCAAGTACAGTTTTGTATTTGTATTTTGTGATTAGGCTGCCCTTGTGCTCACTTTGACTCCATGCTGGCCTGTTTCTGTGCCTTTTTGTTTATGTTTTACTCACTGGTGACATTTACATGAGGCAGAAAAGCCTCTGGTGAAACTCAGATTAGCATCTCCGATCTTGTTCTCCAGCCACAGATTGAGTTATTTTAGAGCAATAAATTCTGTTTACAAGAAGGTGCACCGCATTCTTGTTGACAACAGTGGAAAGACCAAGGGCATACTCTAAATTTTGTCATCAGATAAAATGTAGCATCCTTGGATTCAGACGACAGGATTCGTGTCGTGTGCGTCCGACAACAGTTTTGTGGTTTTTGCTGTCAGTTTTTGTTGGAAGTTTGTTTACCGAGGTATGTTCTGACTGCTGCGTCACGCTGGTATGGCCTGCTGGAATGCGATACACAGGGTTGGCTGGCAAAACCAGTTCGCTGTGAAAGTTACTTCTCAGCGCTCCAAACATAGTTGCAACGAAGTGACACACAGACAGATGACAGATTAAAGGAAAAAACCCAACCCTTGACACAAACAGTGATTAGCTCCGGTGGCTTTGTTAGCTTGGCTGGCATAGTTTGGGTCCATGTTTTTCCCCTTAGACAGATGGGTGACTGCAAATCAATACAAAGTTGTTCTGAGCGATCACATTTATCCTGTGATGAAGTGTTTATATTCTGATAGCAGTGTTTTCCTCAGGATAGCAAGACATCCACAGTTCATAAGGGATCACTGAGCGTTTGAGTGTGAGAATAATATCCTTTTTAATTCAGCTTTATTTATATAGCGACAGTTTACAAAAAAGTGCACATGACATTTACTGTAATGTAAATATGCTACAATATTAAAGGGAGCGCTCGCCAACGGTGACACCTACCCCTGCGAGGAAGCACTTGGCAGAAAAAGGCTGAAGGCCTTTGAGGAAGATATTTCAACAGCCCGATGTCTTTGATAAAGGCCTGCTTGGAGTTTAACCAGCCTGCTTTTGTCATAACATAAGATCGTTTTTATTTAGACTTTATTTTCACGCATTGGGGTTGGGTTGGAAGCTGCTGACCCCATATATAGGTTTTGGCCTTAAGCTACAGGAAAATCATGAAGACTGTTAATGTTTTTGAGCAGAAATTCATGTGACATTTCTTAATATTCTTATAATGTATTCTCTTGTTGTTTTGCTGTCTCCTTATAAGATATGTAGGCATATTCTAGGCTCACGCTTGCTTTTTTCAGTGTTTCTTGGGAAATTCACAAGCACTTTCAAGCTCTGGCTTAGTGTTTCAGTAGACAGTTGACTTGTAATGTTTAAGTGTGTTTGTGTTTTTTTAACAGCCAACGATAAGAGTGTCAGCTGGCAGCTCGGCAGGGATGGAGACGTTGCGGTTATTGTGATCGGGGAGGTGGATGAGCTGAGCTCCAAATTCATCTGCTCGGGATTTGGGGAGAAGACGCCGAGCCTGCAGAACAACACGTGGTAATATAAAACAGACAGTGACTTTTTTATTTATTTATTTTTAAGATTAAAGGCAGAGAACAACATGAAACATGGAAGAATCTTTGTGTTTCAGTTTTGGGCTTTGTGTGTGTGTTGCAGATAGACTAATTCAAGATAATGTGGGTGGGTCTTACATGTATATTGTATGTACAAAGAAAGGTGACACAGCCTGATTATGTTTTTCAGCCATCAAACTATATTGAAGAGCAGAAAAAACACAGAACCTGTCAGGACTGAGAGACAGAACCTCCCGACTAAAACGCAACCGGGCATCTCGCTGAATCTAAAGGTGTGTAGCTGTCTGTGAGCCTGACAAATCAAATCATTTTGGCTGGAGAACAAAGCTAATTCAGGGGTGTGGAAAGTAAAAATATAGTCTTTTTTTTTTTATGAAACATTGCTATCTCTCCTTGATTTAAAAAAAAAACACACACACACCTAATGAAGGCATTCATTATAATATGTAGTAAAACTGAGATGTAATGGTTTGTCAGATCGACGTAAAGTTTCACAGTGTTCTTTATCTCTTATTCACTCAATTCATTATTTCCATCTCAATCTCAACACTCTGGTGGAGTCATTTTCACTTCTCATACCCGCAGAGCACTTTGTGGAAACTTTCAATTAGGTTTTTGAGCATAGCTGCTGAAAATCAATCGCCACCCTATTTTTGTGTCAAAATAATGTGCTGATGAGTTCTGGCCTGGTGATATTTTAGGTGTGTGTGTTTGTGTCCACTGCAGAGTGTGTCTGTGTGTGCGTGTCTGGGGCGCTGCTGGGCGCCTCCCTTTTTTTTTTTTCTTCTTCACGCTATCTCAAAAAGAGATTTGCTGTGTTGTCATGGCAACCGTGCACACACTGAGCCACAGCGAGCCAGCGTAGATGGTCTCATCTGGCCTGACCATGATGCTTCTCTGAGCTAAAGCTGCTCGCTGCTCATTCAGTGGAAATACGAGCCCAGCGCTGGTTTTCCTGCAGGCACAAAACCACTGCACAGATATGTTTTAAGAAAAAAAAAATACTCATAATTTGCAATATCTTTTTGTAGGATCAAGTATTTTATTTCATGATTATTTCTTAAAGTTTTTTGAGTGTAAACTTTATTTTTTTTCCCCCCTTGCTCATTCCAACACTGAGCTCAAAGTTGAGGAGGGTGATGTGCTGTCTCTATTAACTAACATGTCACTGTCTCTCCCAGCAGGGGAAATGTGAGGAGACGAGCACTTTACTCCCTCTGCCGGTGAGTTGGCGTAACTGCCTGCGTATAACAGAGTTGTGTGCTCTCAGGCTGCATCACGGCCCGCGGATCACTCATGCAATGTCTTTGTTAAACCCACAGGTGTCAGTGAGCGGGCATTCAACACTTACAGCAACTGAAAAGGTATCTGTAAATTAAAGTGATTGTAGGTGTTTTGATCTAATTCCAGCTTTTTCAAATATTCTGCAGTCCTTATGAAGAAAAGAAATGTTCGTGTAGCTGGTCAGAAAACCACTTTTTAAAAAGCATATTTCAGCAAGGTGTAGTTGACAACATGGCAATTTACCTCTTTAAAATACGACTTCAGAGTGCCTACATGACTTTTCGTGGCAGTCCCACCCTCTGTGAGTCACAGGAAATCGTGCTTAGGGCCAGCTGTCCCTTCACTCCCAGCCTCTCTGCAGATCGTCTTTCTCCCGGCATTCTCCTTCTCTGTGCTCCCGCTTGTCTGAGCTGCCGCACCCCTCATAGCTCTCTCTCCGGGGAACAGCTGAACTGTCCTGTCCTCCCACTAGCTCCATCGCTGCTCCAGCCTTGTGTCATCTGGGGAGTAGGCTTGCTATATCCCCTTGCTTTCTTTTCTGTGTTTATGTGCATATGTGTGTGTGTGTGTGTGTGTGCAGGTGACACGCTTTGCAAGAACAGCTGAATCACAGAGGCAAGGCAGGATTTCTGGACTGCCCTAGAACAGATGGTTGATGAACTTGATCAGGGAATTAAAACGCCAGAGATAGAGAATGCGTCAGTCGCAGATGGATGGGATTGTGGGATAGTCTCCTGAGGTTTGGGCGCGTGAGCTCTCCTCTGTTCTGTTTTTCCCTCCTCTTTGCCACAGACAGAAATGTCTCTCCCTCGCTTCTTATATCCATACCAGCCTCTCCACATTACAGGCCCCAACACATCTTTGGCTCACCCATGTGCATGTGTCAAAAAAAAGCATTCACACCTTAGGAGGTTTGGCAGGTCTGACAGCCAACAATTCACAGCATAAGCCTCTCTTTTATGGCATTCATGATTTGGTTGAATGCCTTGTTTATAGATTGAATGATTTGTTCCTGGAAACGGGAAAGGGCTACTTTGGTGATGTAGCAGAGGCTGTTGCTAACACTGCTGCAGCTTTTCTTCAGTTGATTTAAAGAGGGAAGGAGTCATCCTGAGGGAGGAGAGGAGATTGTTGATTAAGAAGGCGTAAGATCAGGAGGGAAGATTAGCAAGGCTGCTTGATTTTCAAGTCACCTTATAATTTTCTCTCCAACATCCTTAAACTCTTAATCAGTGGTCATAGTTCTGTGTGTTTCATTATGGCGCCATGTTGTCACTGGAGAATTCTAATTTAGTGAATCATTTATCCAATGATTTAATCAAACATGACAGTAATTCCACTGTATGCGAATTAGCTGTCAACACCGATCGCACTCTTCGGTCCTCTTTTGTCACTCTTCACTCTGCAGCCCGAGTTGAAGTCAGCCAATGCAACTGAGGAGAAGTCACTTCCCCAGCCCTCCATCTGCTCCAGGCCTCCCATGAGAGCTAGCCCTGTCAACACGAGACTGGCTTCTGGAAATGCGGCACCAGGCTATGTCAACACGAGACCTGGCCCCACAAATCTGAGGCTGGCTACTGCCGTGCCATCCTCTTCCCCCAGCAGCGCTGTCAAAATAGACTCTGGCACGACGTCACCAACCAAAGGGAGCCTGCACTCAAAGGAACCTCAGAAGCCGCAGGGATCACTGGGTGGTAAAGGTGAGTAACTTGAAGATAAATGAGATATATATATATATATATATTAAATGTTAGAATGAACTGATAACATTGAATTGGTTTAACCCCTGTGTGTGATGTACCACCCCTCTCACACAACATCAGGTGGGGATAGGCTTTAGACCCCTGCTACCCTCTAAAGTATTAGTGTTTTTAGGGAATGTGCTTTTTGTTTCTGTGTTTCCTTATAATCTCTCTCTAAACTCAGTGTCCCTGTGGATAAACAAGTCTAACAGACATCTGTGGGAAGTCCACGATTCTTACTTTTTCAATTCTGTGATGTTTTTGGGGTTTTCTGATTAAATTTCATACGTTGTGCAGAGCCTGGACACCAGGTTTAAACACATGGGTTTAAAATTGAGTTCACAATACGGTTACTACCTTAAATGACAATCACCACCACTCTCTTAGCCAACACGAGAATCCTTTTCCACAGCTTTTTCCTCTAAGAGTAATAATGGCTTTGGAGAGCTGAGCACAACCAGTCTGAACAAAGTTCATACTAGATAAATTTCTCTGTGCTGCAGCAAGGAAGAAGGATTTATTTCCTGAAACCCAATGTGCTCGCCAAATAGTGCCTCAGCCCTCTGGAATCTTTATGGACTGGCAGAGTAAAAGAGGCCTGCCTGGGGGGGTGGGGGCTTATGCGACTGGGATTTGTCCCCTTGTACCACATTGCTCCTGCACACCTGCTCGTTTGGTAGCTTCTCTATTGTGATCAGTTCATGTCAACAATTAGCAATGCAGTGGACATTTGGTGGGACCTACTGTGTGTGTTTTTATATATATATATATATATATATATATATATATATATAATTTAAAAAATGGTTTCCTGATGGAAATTGGTAGCCAGCACAGGTGTTTGCTCTTCTCTTCTCTCCTCATTTTTATTGCCTCTCATTCCATCCTCTCCCCAGCATTTCCTCTCAAGATCTTTTATTCTCCTCTATAGTCTTTTCTTCTGATCTTCTTTTTAGGGTTGCGCACAAATACAAAAAAAAAAAGTGAAAAAAATTTCTTGACCTTGATGGAAAATATGGTGAGGTCAAGGAAAGATGTGAAGGAAAATCCATAAGGGCAGATTGTGGATAATTATCTGTCAGAAGTAAATCTAAAATATTAATTCCCTAGAACGACTAAAATGTGCAGCAATTTATTGAAATGTGTTCAAACACACATGGAAATACCGTATATGAGGCAAAAACTTTTGTACAATTGTGAGTTTGTACAATTCTAACAATCTCTAAGTCAGTATTTGGTGTGACCTCCTTAACTGAACTCTCTGAGGCAGCTTTCTTGTCATTTCTTTAAGCAGTCTTCAGGAATAGTTCTCCAGGCTTCTTGAAGAACATTCAAAGCTCTTCTTTGGATGTTGGCT
>JAVDPK010001612.1:503856-513897 GCA_034780415.1 Cichlasoma orientale | reverse complement strand
CAGGCTTCTTGAAGAACATTCAAAGCTCTTCTTTGGATGTTGGCTGCCTTTTGTTATGTTCTCTATAAAGATGATCCCACACTGCTTCAGTAATGTTGAGGTCCGGGCTCTGGGGAGGCCAATAAATGACTGATGGTGTTCCACTGTGGGTTTTTCTATCCAGGTATGCTTTTACTGCATTAGCAGAGTGTTTGGGATCATTGTCATGCTGAATAATTAAGCCATTGCCAATTAGATGTTTTCCAGATGGTATTGCTTTTTTTGGGGGGGGGGGGGGGGGTTGCACTCGTCCATTTTACTCAAATTTGTTTAGAACACACTGCACACCATGCCAAGATACGCCAAGTTTTTGGCTAATAGCTCTTTGGGAATCGCTTTGCTGATGCAAAAATACCCTTTTACACCTTTCAAACTGTTATGTTTGACATTTTTCAGAAATTCAACTGAAGGAATTGGAACAAATTCTGTGTTTCTGTGACAGGCTGCTAGTAGCAAAGTGCCAAAGATACAAATTAAAATAGGTTCTTTACTAAGTTATGTGCAAATGCAGTACTGATTCATCCCTTGTGTTAGGTGCCTTTTTTTTTTTTTTTAATGCTTGAATGATTCATAGCAAGCAAAAATCCTTCTGTAAATTGTCAGGCACAAGGCCCGGCCTGAAAATTAGTAAAAAAAGCAGCCAATGTCCAAAGACAAGCTTTGAAAGACCTTTGAAACAAAATGAGGGGTGACTCGGGGCTCTTGCACAGTGCTGTATATTCAATTAATTGTGTTTAAATTTGAGCTGAAATGGAGCAGTACTCTCGCAGTGTGTGTCAGTCTTTTTGTTTCTCTTCAAGTCTTTTATGAGGTCTGTCTCTCATGTTTCCTTTGTGCCTGTGTTAAAATGAGGGGTTTATTATGCTTTAGAGATGAACCAATTTCTAGTTTGAATCTTGCTGGAGTTATTATTGTTTTATCTAATATACACGTTGGAACAAAGCACTCAATTTCATGAAGTGACCGAAAGCTCGTTCACCACTCAGTGACCCAGTTAAGTATAAAAATGGTCATTGTAAGGGTGAAGTTAGCACCATCCAGTGGAAATCAGTGATACTGTAGGGGGGGGGAAAAAGTCCAGTTGAACAGAAAATCCCATCTCCATAAGGTCCCTCTGCTGGAAAAATGCTCTTCCTACAGCACATGCTCCCTACACACATGCCGCAACATGATGAACATATGCTGAAACCTTTTTTCTTTAAGTTAGGAGGCAAAAAAGGAACTTAAATACAGAGTAAGAAAATCTGATCCCTTTAACAGTGATTGCAGAAGGTTTATTGGGCCAGCTTAACATTATGTCAGGCAGATGTTGTAAGTGTAAATTTCCTTCAGATAATTACACCACAAATGCAAGCTCAGCACCTTAACAGTCACCTCCTCACAGCTGGGTGACTGTCTCCTTTACCTGCAAGTTTTTAACACTTAATAATGATTTTGGGGGAGGGGGGGGGGACACACCCTGAAAGACCCAGTTCATTGTAAATTTTTGGAGGTCAAAGCCAGACATGAGGGTTAACACGCTTGTAAGAATGTCAGCAAAAGGCAAACAAAAGGCAAAAACTGGACTTTTTTCTTGTTTTGTGAAACCCTGCTGGCAGATTGACTGCACTAAAACGGTCTGAACACAGAATGCCATAATCTAATGGTGTGCTGAGGAATTTCTTCAGGTAAGAAATCTGTTTGTAGAGGCCAGGGCAGCGAGCTTTGTGCATCAAAGTTAAATTTGGATCTGGATACAAAGATGTATGGTAGCATGGGCATTGCTTTGCATGTGCATGCGTGTCTGCACCCACATTTGTGGTTAGATTAGTGGCTAGATATATGCTCACTGTGCAATGGCAGGGCAGTGAATAAGAGCGAAATGTAGAGGAAAGAAAGAGAGGAAAGGCAAAAGAACAGCTGGTGTGGTGGGAGTTGAGGTGGGTTGGACACGGTGCTGAATAAATGTGTTTGACTCTGGAGCAAAAATACTGACACAGTGTCTGTCCTTGACAATGGCAGGAAGCTCGTTCCAACGGGAGGAGGAGGCCAACAAAGATGAGGCTCATGCCTCAGCTGTTTTCATTTGAATGTGGGTAATGACAAGGATTCATGCGTCCTGAGCAGGCGCTGTGGCCCACGCGTCACTTTCTCCAAAGAATAACTAACTCTACATTAGTGACACTATGAATTTGTATTTACAACTGCCCACAGAAGCCGTCCTAAGATCTCCTAAATCTAACATTGGAGAATTCTTGTTGTAAATGATATACACAGATTGGATGTCATGACAAAAGCCAATATGGCTTAGGTTAACCCAAGAGGATGAGATGAAATCTAATTTAAAGGTCTCAGGTTCTGGATATTGACAGGGTGCTGTTGTCAGATGTTGCATATTTTTCTAAAAATGATTCATTTTAAAAATGATATAAAAAGATTAAGGGGGTTCCATTACAGTCAGGTAAGAGTATCCAAGTCTGTATACCTCTACCAAAGCAAAAAACAACAAAAAAAAATCCTCACTATGCATGGATTGAGTTTGTGGATCCAGAAGGATGTGAATCCAGATCAGTTTGTGATATTTATCTCCACCTTTTTTTTTTTTTTCTTTTTCACTTTCAATTAGATACCTATCTGTGAAAATATGGCATGAAATGTTGGGCCAAGCCCCACCTCTGCTAATATTTTCATCCAAATTTGCAAATAATTTTTGATTAATCCTTCTAAAAAAAAAAACAGAAAAAGAATAAAACAGACGAAACCAATCACATAACCTTCTTGGCTGAAACCACGAGTGAACAAGTAAAACGGCAATTAAAACGTGGCATTTTTCACAGTGTTGATTTATTTATAACAAATCTGGTAATTAATGATGATGAGACGATCCATCTTTCTCGCCATTTTTCTCTTCAGTGTCTTTTGGCAGGAAATACACCTTTTTGGAAACAAACAGGAGTAACATCTGTGTGGGGGGGAAGAAAAAAAATTAGATCAGTCGTCTTATGCTTGAAAACCTGATGATTGAAAATTGGTAAAGCTGAAAATGAGCCTTACTGTTAACTTGGACTCTGCATAAACAGTGAGCGCTGTGGGAGCTCAGTAGCACTGTTGCCTCATAGAAAGAGGCTCCTGGGTTTGGACCTGGGAACGGCCCTTCTGTGTGGAGCTTACGTGTTCTCGCTGTGTTTGCACTGGTTTTCTCCTCTTACGTGATAGGCCTACCTTGGCAGCAAAATAAATCCCGAATCTTCAGGTTTCTATTTCATAGCTAAGTTAAAGTTTTAAAAATTAATACTTCTGATAATAAGGGTAGGGCGGAGAGCCGAAATAAACCTAGGTATATGCGGAGACCAGCCTGTGTGTTGGCCATGATTTGAAGATGGGTGCAAGAACATCAAAGTCTTCAGCAGCTAATACATGCATGCGTGTTCTTGTGTTTATAAACTCTTCCCTGTCTCTCCGTCCGCTCTCTCCTGGCTTCACCTTCAGAGGGAAGGACACGCATTCCAGCGCTGCTCTCCGACTCTAGCCCTGGGCGACGCTCAGCCAGAGCTGATAAGTGACAGGGGCCCCAGCCCCCACGCAGGAGCCTGCCCCAACGCTTACCCACACACGCGCGCATACACATCCACACACACACACACACACACACACACACACACACACACACACACACCTACGCCTCGCCTCCTCCCCGCCCTTCAGTCCACAGACGTGCTGCTGGGGAATTCTGCCCTCTGCCCCACTCCCCCACCACCACCACCTTCCCACCCACCCCTCCTCTTTCGCTCCTAGAGATGTGGAGGTCTTTAAAGAGATAGATTAGTCTTTAATTTTTGTGCTAGCCTGTTCATTGACACTCCTTCCCTCCCCTCTTCTTTGTCCTCTCTGTACATTTACGAGCTGCTCTGGGATGTGATGGCTGGCATCTGAATGCTCAAATGGAAGATTAATCAATCTCAATGAGTAATTCAATACAGGGGTTCTCTCTAATTTAAATAGGTGTTTTTGCAGGTAGCTCTAATGACAGTTTCTGCGGACAGCGCTCAGGGTGCAGCTGCTGAGGAGAGTTTCATTTAGTCCTTGCCCATACACCAATCCTCCCTCTCCTCCTCTTTCTATCTCTCTGTCTCTATTAAGCATTCCACTCCAGACCTGCAGGAAGGCTCTGAGCTCAAAAAACTCTCTGGCCCATGAGTGTGTATGTGCCCGCGTCTGTGTTTGTGCGTATCTGTGCGTGCCTGAATGTGTGTCAGCCTCAATTGCTGGAGCCTATCCAAGGTTTCCGTGGTGACCACACAACACAACGAGACAATCAGAGGCAAGCCCACGAAACGCAGCGAGAGGACATTAACACAGGAACTATGGGTCAGGGGGCAGAGGAAGGCAGGGCAAGAGGAAGGTAGAGGGAGGTGTTGGAGCCACAGGGAGAGGTGCACGAGGGAATGAGAACGAGGAGCGAGAGGAGAGTAAACAACAATAAACAATAACACAACCTTAAAGGCTACTTTAGGTCTCTCCCTTTCATGCCTGCAAGACATCAAGAGCTTTAAAGGTTTCCTGGCCCCAGGAGTGCCCATGTGGTTTTGGCTGTACCTCACCTCTGTGTGCGCTATGCCGTAGTCAGAGATGGCTGCATGCGTGACTGAATCCATGTGCAGGAGGGGGTTTGTGAGGGTCTGTGTTTGTGTTTATGCGTGCAAGAGCATGCACGGACCTGAACGTAACGTGAGAATGTGCGTGTCTTTTGAAATTCAGCTGTTGGAAACCGTGTGTGTGTGTGTGTGTGTGTATATGTGTGTGTGTGCGCATATGTGTGTGTGTGCGCGTCTGTAGTCATGCACACGGGTGCTCTCACATATCTCTGTCCCCCGGGGATGACGCTAAAAATATGTGGCTCCTCAAGCCTTCTGGTGTCTGAGCAGCGTCTGTCTGCTCTCCATTGCCGTCCCTGTGGCCCTCCCTCCCCTTCGTTCGTTACTCCTGTTCCCTCCATTCCTCCCTCAATTACACCCTCTTCCAAACACAGTACCTCGGCAACACACACACACAAGCACAAACTACACCCAGCTGTGTCCCTACTACACTTCCACTGAGGATGACCTCTGCTCAGCCATAGCAGGGTAAAGGAAAGCGAATGAAAAGGAGGAAAAGAGGCAGACCAGAGTGAAGAGAGAGCAAACACAGCACTGCAGGAAGGGAAGTGGTTGATTCCTGCTTGTGCAACAATTACTGAACATAAAATCATAAGTGATTTGCAGATCATTTAAACCTTATATCTAATTTAAAAAATGTGTAAAGATATACAAACATATTTTTTTCTTTTTTGATTATTGCTCATTTTAAATTTGATACCTGTTACACGTGGCATGTTTGCCACCATGTTGCATCATCTCTTCTTTAACACTTTATAAGCATTAGTTAACTGAAGGGATATGTGACATTGTTGCAGATTTGAAGGCAAAATGTAAATATTCGGGAGGGTTGTCCACTTTTTGAGAAATTTCACTTTTTTTGTCTCTCTCCCCCCACCCCCCCACCCCCCCACAGATTTTGGCGAAAAGCTTCAAAAGACTGCCTCAGAGGAGCCTAGGAAATCAGGGAGTGCACCAATCTGCGCCGGGCGTGGCCGCGTGGCTCAGCTGACGAAAACCTTCAGTACCGATCAAACTGCAAACCCCATGCAGACCACATCCCATGGGATCAAGCCACCTCTTCCCACAAAACCTAACCACTTGCGTCAAACGAGCACACCTACTGTCAGGTAATCCTTACACTGGTGAACAGACACCCACCCAACCACCCAGCTTCATGCATCCCTGTGATTCAGATCACCTACTGTGATGCCTCATTCAGAGGCTTAATGGGATGGACTCCAAAGGTGGTTCAGAAGTGGTAATGTTCACATTGTTGCGATCACTCCGAAAGCACAGTGATGGAAATGCTTGAATGTAATGGGGTTTTTTTTGTTTGTTTGTTTTTTTTTTTAATGCTGCAGTACTGTAAATACTTTTGAAGGCAAAAACAAAAATTTCCAAAGAAGTTGATTGCATTTGAAAGTTTTTAAACATCTTGGCAGGACAATGACGGCACTCATTTTTCACATGAATTTACTTATCGATGCTTTTCACTTCATATAAGCATGGAAAATTGCACCATTTTTCTAAAGCACAGTTTTTTTTACCGTAATTCACAAAGTCTGTGCACAATATTTACTTACAAGTTGCCTTTTCTTTTGATTACTTATAAGATGGTTTACATTAGCTGGTGTGCACACAGGCCTGGTTCTATTTTTCCTCCTTATTTCTGTCTTCTTGAACAAAAGAATGGGCATTGGGGGAAGGGGGGGGGCATAAGGGTGTGAAAGAAGGCACAGTAGGGGCCTCCTTTATCTTGCTGTCTCCTCCCTGGGAATAGTGTAGAGTTGTTTATTTGTCATAATGCAATGTATGTCTCCCTCTGCCACCTGGCAGGAAGCTCACTGCGACCTGTTGTGGACCAATGACAGTGCCAAATGCACTTATCTGTCACTCCCAGTGGATCAAATCCTGGCAAGTTAGACAGTTGCTGCCAAATAATCCAGCTTTTCATTCTTTTTTTTCTTTTAAGTCATGTTTTTAAGATGTGTGGCTGTACTTTTTTGGTTGTTGTTTTTTTGAATTTTTCTATATGGAGAATGAGACTTTGTAAGGGGATATTACTGAAATGTTCACTTATAAAATGAGTAACATCTTTTTCATTTTTTTTTTTATGTCAAGGTTGTCTGCTGCAGTCAAAGAAACAATAAAACTGCACAACTTGTACACTTGTATCTTTTAAAGTCTGATTTTTGTTGTTTACTCTTTAAAAACTCTCGCTCCGTCTCTATCAAGTCTGGCAATCTTTCGGCTAATCTGCTGACTTCTGAAACCTACATCCAATTTTTGTGGGTTCTGATGTATCCAACAGATATTCAGGCCGAGAATGATGTCCATTAGTCATTGTTTACAAAGAACAATAACTATTTAAGTAGTAGTCTTCACATTGCGGGCATTTTTTTGTAGTTCAATCCTACTTTTGGTCATGAGCTTTTTTCAAATCTGCTCAAATGTGATCGTCAGCTGAACTTGAACTAGAAACCAAACAGATCCAGGAGCAAAAAAATAAAAAAAAAATCTCCTCCTTTGCCTACTAATTCTGCATGAATCTGTTTAGAGTCTACAGTTTAGTTAACTTTCATCACCATAAGCCCAATACATTAAAAAAAAAAAGTACAAAAAAAAGTCTCATGCTGCTTCAAGAGGACAAAACATTTTAAAATCAAGTATCTATTAAAATGTTATACTTTTAAAAAGTCGAAACATGTATGCCATGCAGGTTGCAGCTGGTGAACTGAGAATATATGCCTTTTTTAGATGTCCAGCCTCAGCAAATATACTTGCATGCATCACCGGGGGGGTCAGTGTAAAATTTTAATTTCAGCAGCACTACAGATACACCCACATGCTTGTTATCACCGCGCTCAGACATTTCTTGCTTAATTTCCAGTAACGCTCTCCAAGCCTGCAGATGAAATTCAAATCTTTGCAAAAATTGAGGCATATTTTCACATTTGTACCTGTGATTTCCATTGCAGATTGCAGTTACCTTGGCTAATGTTTGGCACCTGGCTAATCTGTTTAAAGAACACTCCCTGCAACGAATCAGCCAACTGGGGCGAATAAAAGCAACACTCAAACACTTTTTAAGTTAATGCACCACTCACTTATTAATGGTGAATTGAGAATTGCCCTCTGATACCATGCAATACCATCATTAACAAAATTTAGACAGGAAGTAGTCTTTGTCTTTTTGTCCAGCAGAAAAAAGTTTGTTTTATGAAATCTGGCTCTGGGTTTTAAAGCAAGAGTCACAGGACGTGAGGTGGAAGTAAAATAGCTTGCTAGCTTGTGATGACAGAGTTTATGTTTTTGTAATGTTTAGATAGGAAGCAGCATACAGACACACACGCACGCACAAGTGTACAAAGCAGGGGACATGATGGTGTTTCATTGCACTGCAATTCAAGAGTACATCTGTGATGAAATGCACTAATACAGTAAGGCTCGGCATTCACCGTATTCTCCACAAAAGACACTGTAAGCATATGAACTCATGCTACTGCTGCTGCTCTTGTGTAGTGACTGACTCTTTTCAAACACAAACACACCTGCACGAGCACCATCTTAACAAGTATCGGCGCAAACTGTTGTTTTAATTAAACTGATTGTGTCAGTTTTTCACCTGAACCAGATGTGCCTCAGATCCCAGAACACCTTGGAGAGACCAGCTTCTGCCTTTAATGATTGTGATGATTTCAAATAGTAGGCGTGTGTATTGTGGCTTTCGTTAACTGTAATTTTAAAATGTCACAATAATGGATAACTGCGTTCGCGTCGTCTTAATCACTGCTTTGCCTCTTCATCCCTGTAAAATAATCTCAAAGAAGGAACAGCAATGCAGTAATCGACAGGAGATAAGAAAATATTGGTGTACAGCAATATTACATCAGATAAGCACAGGTAATTAAGATAGTATGTCTATGAAAAAGTGTCAATGTTAAGTTTAAAAAAAAAAAAAAAAAAAGGACCATTGAAATATTCTTTAAATGTTTGAACTAAAACGTGCAGATGATGGCTGCATTTTCCAGCTGGGCAGACATATTTCATAGAGCGATGACTCCTTCGTTAAGCAACATTCTAACGATGTGTTCCTGTAGGCGAAGACAACAATTAATCATTTCAAAAAGCAAAGGCTCTTTCAAAACAGTGGAAAAAGCCCAACAAAGTTAGTCTTGACCTAGTTTTAGTCCGGCGCTGCCTGTTTGATGATTACTGTGTTTGTAGAATGGGTTTTCATTCTGCAAAACATCCTGAATAGATGGAAAGCCCTCGTGACAGCGAAGATGGCGCTCCTCTCAAAAAACACGCAACAGCTGAACCAATAAACACACGAGCGCACCGTGTTGTTGCGCTGACACGTGCGCGCACTGGAGGTTAATGACAGTTTCGGTTAAGTGGTGGCAGGCATATCTGCTTGTGTTTGCAGTGAAGAAGTAGGTGAGTTTCCTTCTCATTTTTCTTAGCATGGCACGTGTTAAGTGCTGTGGTAGGGTGTTGTGTAACTTTGCAGATGCGTAGAAAGAGAAAATAGCCTTTTAATCCCTATTATGGGGCAAAGTCAGTAAACCTTTGAAGCGGTCTTTTTTTTTCCCCCTTTAGGATGATGATTCTGAACGTGCAGTCTTTATGTCTGATGACCACTGAAAATTAAGTTATGGATCTCCTCCCATTTATTCAGATAAGGGCTAACACATTATAATTTGACTAGGTTGTGAAACCAGCAATAGATGTATTCAGTCAAGGCTATCTTTATGTTGGGATAGTAAAATATAGCTTTTGGCCTGTGATCACGCATCTGTTCTCACCTGATGTCCTTTGAGCCAATCATATTTTTTCTTTTGATTATGACTTATGACTGTACGTTTCATATGATATGATGGGCTACTTTAACATTTCCCATCTGGCACTGCAAAGTCACTAAAAACAAAACGCTACTGTCTAGACTGGTATGGATCTTGTATCTGTGTAGGCCCACACAGAGGGCAACAGTGTTCTCTCCTGCAAGAAGGTGCTTTATAACTTGACAAACAATCCGCAAGTCCACATCCAAATGTGCTTTACAATCGGGTCTCATCACTGAGCTCGTCTTTTAAGATTTACAACTGAACACATGATGTCGCATGCATAGTAGGTTCTATTGTTCACACTCTAGGTACTTGTGCAACACACTGAAAGTGCTGAAGCACGCAACTGTGCTATGCCGCCTATAGATCTCCGTCCCTCAATGAGCCTAACAATGGCTGTGGCTGTTCTCTGATGCGCAGAGACATCGTCGAGCAGTTTCCAGGAGATATCTGTGGCGCGTCCCTTGGTGGGGGGGGGGGGGGGGGGGGGGGGGGGGGGGGGGGGGGGGGGGGGGGGGGGGGGGGGGGGGGGGGGGGGG
>JAVDPK010001612.1:462902-477141 GCA_034780415.1 Cichlasoma orientale | reverse complement strand
GTGTGTGTGTGTGTGTGTGTGTGTGTGTGTGTGTGTGTGTGTGTGTGTGTGTGTGTGTGTGTGTGTGTGTGTACTGTTGTGCAGCTCTTTTTCACAGCTGCAGTGAAATTATAAGTTTTTCAACAAAGGCAGCTCGGCAGCAAATGGCCCATTAGTTCAAGAAGGTTGTTTGAAACCAGAAACAATGGCAGCTCTAATTACTTTTCAGGCCCACTTAAACCATTCCTCTACCCTTAAATCAGCAGTACAGTGTTCTTTTGACAGCTATTGTTCATATCTGGACATGAAACTGAATGACAGCAGGGTCCGTGCTCCACAGGTTTCATGTACTTTAATTTTGAAAGTTAACTCCCGCTGACAAAAATAAAACACTTTTGCTTGGGTAAAAAGAATTCAAACAAGGTAATTATTCTGGTGGTCTCAGCCAAATATAACCCACACTGTGCTTCATTTGTGATGTTGACTCAATCAGGAATAATTGGACAGCCGCGATACTGAATATCACAGCACTGTTGTAGCTCGCGCGCGCCTCTCAACTTGTCAATTTCTCATGTTTACGGATGCAGATTTGAACTGAATATAGCCTGATCTTCGCCTAAATTTTCACTACAGCTTTCAGTTCATGATTCTAGGAAATCCTTTTCTTTGCTCAAATGAATATTAATACAATCCGCAAACCCGGAGGTTAACAGCCGATGTACACCTAAGATGATCTGGTGATCCGTGTGTAAAGTATGGTAGCCTCTCATCCATCTCTGCGATGACCTTTCCGTGGTGGTACTCAGCTGTTAAGAAGACAGACAGAGGACAGCAACATCTGGCACTGCCACAGATGTCAAAAATCTGGTATGGGCTAGACTGACCATGACGTAATGTGTGTGGAAGAAAAACAACACATCCCTCGGCTGAACTGTAAACGCTGTTTTCCCTCATTATTAAACATGTGCAATCAATGGAAAAATGGCAGCATTTCAGGAATAGAAAATCCCTTCCTTCACCAACACTGATTGCAAGGGTTCAAACAGATGGGATCTGTGGGTGTGAAGTGGCCAATCACTAAAAATCGATGGATGTGTTATTTTTTTTTTTTTTTCCCCAAACAACGCATGCACATTTGTCTTACCGGTGCAAAACATTTTGTGTGGAACACACCACAAAAGTCAAATGAAAGGAATGTTTCTTAAGTGAGCTCAGTAATGACTTTTCAGATTACTGTGCTTATTGTTAGGTGTTACCAGTTCCCGGAAGCCAGTTTAAGCTTTCATGAATTCATTTTTTGGCCCCAGGGTGCCGGTGAACGTTCTGGTTATTGTTTTTGTTGCTGTATTATCAACAGTTGTCAAGACTCGCTTATAGACACCCACAAAAAAAAAAAAAAAGAAAGAAAGAAAGAAAGAAAAACTCAGAAACTGACACAATAAATGCAAAGCATCTCTGCACACAATTGCATATGTGGGATGTAACAACGTCTGTGGCTCCCAACAACCAGAAAAGGAAAAAAACCTTTAAAACAACTGCATCAAAACACGAATGACCTCCAGCTGGCATAAAGACTCGCTGTTTGTCTGGCTGTGGGGATGATGCATTTTCCTAAGCAAGCTCTCCCATCCGAGAGTCGATTGTGATTGATTGTAAATACATTTGATACGATTCCTCTTACTTGACCACTAAACACATCTCGCAGCCACGACCACAGTAATAACACACACAGTCTGATCTATTAACCCACAGGCCTTGAATTTATTATTTATTATTAAACAATACACATCCAGACTACTGGCAGAAACAATTGTTTTCTTCATTGATTTGTCTGCTGATTATCTTCCATCTACTAATTCACTGTAATATGTGACAGAAGTTCTTCAGACATGGAATATGGAGTTACTGGCTTCATCAAACATTTTTGTTTTTTACTAGAGATGCCTGCATACACACTTCACTAGCTCTCAGTAAACAGATCAAACTTTTACCAAAAGCAAAATAAAAGCTAGGGTGCTGCGGATGAGCTGCGGACACGTGTAAATGTGCACCACCCATGGATGCATCCCGGTGCTGTATGATGCTGCAGGTATGTAATGAACTCCTGTTCCTGTCTTCATTTCAGTAAAGACGTTAAAGGTTGTGTTTTACAGATATGCTGCTCTAACAGAAGTGAAAGTAATAAAGCACATGACATGTATGAAAACCCAAAGTCTCGTGTTTGGAACATCCATCAAAACAATCACGCCTCACAGTAAGCCGAGCAACTCGCGGAGATGCACAGGAGAGATTTGCACATAACAGGACTTAAAACTTACTCTTGCGCAAGCATCCATCAACGCAACTGCATGCAGGTAATGTATTCTTTAACTAGTCACAGCTTTGCATAAAGCTAATGATCCAAATCTTTCACTGTAACGCTCGAGACCCACGCCCAGTAATCCCAGATCAAGACATCTAACTTAAAGCTGGGTTCAAACTGTAAGACTTTTAGATGCTTGTACATATCGAGGCTGTTTCAACAGTCTTTATGAAGAATAGTATTTATTTGTAAGGCACCTGCAAATATATTTAAAATGTTTGTTAAAATAACATACATGAGTTTTATGAACATCTGGATCGCATTTAACCAGCCAGCATTTTTTGTTTGTTTGTTTTTAAGTAATTAATATCACTGTATCTCTTTGAGTTGGACAACGGTATAACCAAGGCCACATTACTACGGGCCCTTCAGAAATATCAGTCATGCATAATTTACATTTACAAACAACAATGGACCTGATGGCAAGTTAAAAAATATTAGACCAAGTTAAAAAAGTATCTGATTTTTGTCTGTGCAATTTCAACAATTTTGAGAATAGTTACACAAATCTGATTGCGAAACCACACATACAGAAGTAAACAAAATGTAATCTAATATATGATATGCCCTCTCTAGCCTGACCAGATGCGTGTGATGCCAACTGTCTCTATTGTTTGTTTTAGACTGATTAGACAACTGGATGCACACAAAACAATACTGTTCTACCTTTTTAGGTTCTGTAAAGTAAAAACACTCAGTGGAAATTGCAACAGCGGAAGGACTACTATAGATAGAGTTAATGACAGCCTACAGACCATTCAGTTAAGTATGAAAGAAGCCTGCCTACTGCGTGGCTCATTGTCCATTAGTCAATCAGGTAGGTGCATAAGAACATGTTGCACTTCAGGAAAAATAAATGTGGACTAAAGTTGCAATAACTGGGCGCCCGGCCTCATGGGCCCTTTTCAGTTGAGCCTCCGTTAAGCCCTGTGCATTAAAACAGCAGTGAGTACAACACCTTGGATGCCTGAGAACCTTGTCTCTCTGTGTCCCCCTTTGCCTCGACTGTCCACTCCAACTTGTCCCCCTGCCTACCCAGCAACCTACCCACACGTCCATGTGTCTCTGTGTCAGTGTGCATGCCTGTCAGTTTGTATGAGTCTGTACTGTCCTGACCGCCTGATGTCCAGTGTCTGGGAGCCAGGAAAGACCATGAGGGAATATGCTACTCCCGTATCAGCGTCTGATACAGGCAAAGTGGGTCCCAGTGGAAAACACTTGTATGTTTAGGTGTTAGCTGCATCTGAAGCGCACAACCACTGAATTTCATAACAGAACATGCGCTCCTATGAGTAGACAGACAAAAAAAATAGCTTGTCTTATCTTTTAAATAGTACCCACACTCCAGTACATCCTGAGCGTACAATGACAATCAAGTAAAAACAAAATATACTTCCTAACCCTGACTTCCTTTTTTTATGCTGAACAGCAGCACTGACTTACATCACTTGAGGGTATTCAGACATAGCGCAGGAAGGAACTGCCTTCCCACTTATTTCTATCAAATGTAGCATTCCCAGAATAAATCCAGACACCTTCAGCCAGTGAGCTGTGAGGTGGCAAAGGCCTCAGCATACTGACTCCCCCTCACTTGCCAATTTTACGCTCCTCTTTGAGCTGCCATGAGCTTTCAATGGAAACCGTCAACACCCTTAAAATAAGCACACTGCTGCTGGACTGCACTTGTGTACCGACGTGTATACGCTCATAAGCTCGGTACAAACACAAGAAGAAAAACCTTTCAATGCAAATGCAGGGAGGCAAAGCCAAGACATTTCTGCCAGTCTTTCTGAGTTGCAGCGGTGCGCGTACACAGAGCCGAAAACAGTCAAGACCATCTGATAAACTGACCGCACGACACATGTTAAATAAGACTTAATGCCCCTTTAGAAACTGTGCGTGGAGTATTATAGCCACAGCAGACAGGGATGTGGTGCACTATCTTTGATTGGAAGGAAATGTGACACTTAGGGGCTGTCTGAGCTACAGCTGAGCCTCACTGCAGTTCACTGTGGACTCTCAAAGCCAGGAGGATCTTCTGTTCTGGCGCAGGTGCTGCTCAAGTTGCCCTGAATATGCAGTAATGGAAACTAGGAAGTTCTCTTCTAAAAATCATGTTGAAAACAAAAACAAAACAAAAGAAATACTGAGTAACATACAATTTTACAGTATCTAGTTAGCACTGACGTTTGTGAGAGAGTCTCTGAGAGTGATGTACTGATGACATCACACTCTGACAGTGAGGTTCAGGCTTTACTCTCTGATCTCATCACCTACTAAACAAGAGCTGCTTACTTAAGAACCAAGCCTTTTAGGACAGTTAGTAAAGTACATAGAAAAGATGGACAAAAATGAAACTTTTATACTACTGGCAGAGCTCTGTACAACGAACAGCAAGCGTTCAGGGCAAAGGCACAACAGCTCACAGACCTCTTTGAATTAATAAGACCATTAGGTTTATAAAGGAACATCAGAGGAATATTACAGGGATTACCTCAAAAAGATTAGATGACTGAAATTTAAGCTTTTTGTTTTGTGTGGGTAGGTTGCAGATCTCAGCATGAATGTTTCCCACCTTTCCCCAAATGTAACCTCATTGCATCTGTGGCACTGCAGCACTGCTCATTAGAAGTCACATTTAATCTGTTGCACAACAACAATAAACTTGTTCTATTAAATATTTGATGCCCTGGCCAACTTTATTGTGGCATATTCCACATTTCAGTGAAGGGAAAAGTGATAAAAATTCACGTTTGCCCTGACTACTACTAGATTAGGTCAGGTAATGCTCGACTCTGAAGCCATACGACTTGATTTGGCCAACAACACTGTTCTGTAGAGACCATCACTGGAATGATGTAACAGCAGACACTGATAATACTCATTATTCTTGTATTGTTATGTGATATTTTACATTTAATTGAGCTGCAAGAAAAGATTAGCATTCCAATATCTGGTCAGAAAAAATGAGGAAATTGTTTGACAGGGTTATTAAATAAATTAGTGCCAGGTAATTACTAAAGTCAATAATCAGACTGCTATTCTACTGCTGCTATACTGGTGTTTCTTCCATATGACGTGGCCACTAGCAACTCAGTAGGCTGCGCCCTTCAAAATAGCATGATGACCTGTATTACCATCAACTATGATGATTATTCAAGTCCCCTTGGGTTTGGCATCAGTGGTGTGAACAACTGTTGTTAGGCTAACTGCCATGACAACATCAATTGCAAATCATAAATTAAAATTAAATCCTTTTCTCTAAGAGACATTGAGTCGCACCACCTACATAGCAAGCTGACACATTTCACCATTTCGGTGAATCATCGACCAAGACAAATGGATCCTCTCATCAATTTGAATTTGAACAATAAGAGAGTCAAAAACAAAATTATAATATTCATACAGATCAGTTTGATTTTCAGCATGAGAGAACATCTGGCTTTTTTCCCTAACAATGATCATGTCTGACCAGGTTAGTTTCACACTTAGCGCTCACGGACAGTCTTTATTAAAGGGTTATGGCACATTTTTTAAAATGCTTTTACCTCATTAGACATCATGTAAACATTTTATTGTTGGCAGTTATTTCCCTTTTTACACTTATTTATGGATCATATAAAAACTACTGCCAAGAGTGTTGTCAAAGTACAAATTATAATTGCATGATAATGCCCCACAACTCATCATAATTCTATCAGTCAAACTAGGGACAATCTGCACTCTGACAGAAACAATCACCTGAAGATAAATAAGATAAAATACATGTGTAACCCTTTACTCGAGGCCAGGCCTAAGTAGTAAGAGTTGTAGACCAGTGTCTAGAGGTAAGAGTGATGTGCAATGAAATAGCTGGAGGGAAATGAGCTACAACAATTATTATTTTAAAAAAGGGGAAAAAAATTAAACTTAACAAGCCGGCATTCTAAAGTTCACATTCACATTCATTCCACAAGTCCTTTAAAGTTTGAGTCTGTCCTTTTAGTCGTCTTGAAACTATTCCGTTTCTTTTTAGTCAAGTGGTGTTCCGGATCTAGTGGTAATAGAATGGTTACCACGATGTTGGATCAATACTGAAGAGGCGAATGCTGTTCTCCATTCAGGACTCCAGTTCTAGGCTCAGGCTCGCCATCTCCATTCAAGGGAGAAATCCGTTCAGTCCAGTCAGAGGTTTTCTGAACCAGCATAAGAAACCTAGCCTGTATAACAATAACATTATTAATGTATACGACTAATGATTAATCCACTTTATCTAGAATCCTATGTTTTAGTTATAGCTCATTAAAACATCAGTTTTCTACACCATTGTTACAACATACATAATGTAAACGATAACATTAATTTGCAAGCGTTTTTTTTTCTAACTTAAAATAACTGCTATACATGAAATAGCTTTTAACCCATGTAAATAAACAATATGATTTTATGTTTTTATCTATCAACCATTAAATTATGATTAATTTTAACCAATTATTCACTTTACTTAATCCAAATTAATAAAATTCACCGGTTGTTTTACATAGAACCCAACAGGTGCTAGTTTAGTAAACATCACTGTTAGTACCAATTCACACATTTAAAAAGACCAGAAACAATACAAAAACAACCATATGTGCTGTTATAAGTGTAAATATCACTCAAAGTGACTTAAAAATGAGTTCAAACAATATTTTAGACATGTTTTTGCAGCAAATTAGCAGCCACAATTAACATGTTAATAGGTTAGCTAATCATTAGCATTTTGTGCTCACCCACGTGTTGCATTAAACATTAGCAAACAACTTAGCATAAAACGAAGATGGTGTTTTAGCAGAACACAGTAAGGAAATCCTCATGCAGCATCTCTGCTTCGTGCTCAGAGATTTTAAAAGTACAACGAAGCTTTGTCAGCAACGTGAGTGGGTGAAACTTTTCTGATAAATGACATGGCCATTAGCGATGAAGGTGACTATCAAAACAGGATGTCAATACAAGAGAGTATTGATACTTCCTCTTTTTCCAAATAAGTGCTTTTCAAAATAAAATGTGTACATTAAAACAAATGAGAAAGCTGTTTTCTCTACTGGTTTACACATGGTTAGTCACTATTATATCATATCATAGAGTAGAAGCCCTTTTTTAATCTGACTGGATGTCATTACTCATCCAAAACCACTGCAAAGAATCATTCCCAATAAATAAACTGTGTTGTAAACACTATGGCTAAGATTTGGGGAGGTTTTAGGCACAAAATCACCTGAGTATGGACAGACCCTGGTCTGATTTTTTTAGAAGTGATTCTATATTATGGTTATAACAATGAATACTTGGGTAGGGCTGGGAAAGACTGAGGTCTTGGGTCAAAGACAGCATCACTGACTGTGAAATAGAAATAGGAAGTGAGTAGTAGCCTTCCCTGTTAAAGTCTAAAAGTTTTGTTGACCTTCCACCCCCAACTGTGCAACTATAAGACTCCTGATTTCATCCTTTGCTTTAGACAGACAAAAGTAGGGTTGCACAATTAATCAAATTTTTGGCTTCAAAAATTTAAATGAGCATGATCAAGTGATATTTAAAATGCAAAGCAAGAGCAAATCAAGCATTCCCTAACCACGCAGCACCTGACCACACGCTTATATGTGCCTATAAGTTTCCTGGACTACTCTGGACAAGTAACACTACATTAAAAGACAGACATAGAACAAAATTCAAATGTCTGGCAGAGCAGAAGGCAAACCACCTGAAAAGACACCAAAAACTGCAGTACAATGCAATAGATATAACAGTGTAATGCTTGCTAACATACATCCTCCAACATCAGCTCAGACATCCATAAAAGCGACCCTGTAGAATGCGTCTACGTATCCAGCTGACAAAAATGAACTAAAAGCATCAACAAATCACATTTTATTTGGCAAAAAGTGTCGACTGAACATGTCAGTAATGAATGTTTCAGGAAAATGGTCACTACATTGGACAAAAGATGTGTTATCCCTTAGCACAATTATTTTTCCAAAGTGGTAATACCTGCACTGTATGCAAAACAGCGCAGGGGAAACGGAGGGGGATCTCACAGCTGTCAAGCACTTTGCTACAAGTTTTATTCGCATCCATCATGAATCATCACTGAATGGAATGAAAGACTTTATATTATTTTTCTGCAAGGATTAATTTATAAAGATTACTTAGGACAATGTAAAGGTGAAAGCAGCGCCCTGTTAATTTAATGTTGTGTTAGGTTTTGTTACAGTTTTTTTTTTTTCTTCTAAGAGATGTACTGAATTTAGGTGAAGAAGAAAGATCAATTTTATTTTTGTGCAAAGATTTGCACAGATGTGAAAGCAGTGTCCTATTTACATTAACCATTAATCAAGCTAAACGAATCCCTTTCTAAGCTTACACGCGGGTTAAAAAATGGTTGCATTACAGTGAGTGTCCAATGAAACATGCTATTTAGTTAAAGGAGCATTTGACTGTGGATAGCCAAAGTCAGCATATGGAGACTGAACACCTTCAGCCTGCAAGCAAGAGGCCAAGCTGTCACCCTCAATCAACATCAGAAAGAGAGTAGTAAAGCCATTAGCAGTTTGAATCATAGATCCAGTTTGTGTCAATTACACCAGTGGCCTCTCCACTGGTTCACAGGGTTACATATCTGTCGATTTATTATGTAATTGCAAAGAGACACTATTAGGCATTGATCACAAAAGTTTATTTCCTTTGAGATGGAACATCTGCTGAAATGGATTTCATGATTGGTCATTCTGTCACCGCAGCCAGAGTTAGTTAGGCCACTGAACATGATGGTGGTAACAGACAGGAAGTTCAGAGTGCCATTTAGATGAACAGGAGTGTCACAGGAGAGAAGGATAGTGGCAGTGAAGGCTGGGGGCTGGGGGGTGGGGGGGGGTGCATGTGCCACGCTGACACCTGGTGCTCCAGATGACAGCTCTGTAGCCAGATGGACCTTGTTACATGCATACACATACACATACACAAGAATACCCACACATGTATACTTACATGCATACTGTACACATATTCACAATTACTGCCACTCTGCCTCCACACACAACATTTTATTTGCATTTCCCTGCAGTTAAAACCTTAACTGCAGGGAAAAGCATAAGGCAGCTTTACACGGGATCGAATCAAAAATGCTCTAGCGAAGTGAGCGACACTGACTAACATCTCATTTTAAAAAACACAAACCATTTTGTTTTTTAAGCCAGTGAATCAGACTTTCAGTTTAAAAAAAAAAGTGGGCATGGTGCGTGTTTAGTTATGGTGAACAGATTAAAGAGACCCCATGGCGTGAACTTGCTCTGCACATACCCAGCGCACTCTTCACCACCTGTCATTTTCCTGCTTGTGGAGCTATCACCCTACAAAAAAGCCACCCTGTACTATCCACATTAAAGGGCAAGGACATTCAGTTATGAATCTCATTTGTGCCTTCCAGTGTGATTCTCACATTTGTAAAGTTTGAAGACCATCCATGGCAATCTTTACTGTGGACCAGCTACAAATGCTAGAGCCCTTCATTACAAATGTGTGGCTCATAGTTTTTTACCTTTACAGGTAATGAATGGTAAATGCATCCAAATATGAGTGACCTTTTGCATCAAACATTTCAGAATGGCCCCTAAAGCAATGACACATCATCATGACAAAACACCTTCTTACCTCCAGAGCAGCAGAAGGCTTCTTCTTCAGTTCCTCACATTTGCGAAACTTGCAGATCTGGTGGCCCGTTTTTCGATTCCGGCAGCTGCTGCATTGCTCACAATTAATCCGCCGTCGGCAAGGTGGGCACATCCCACAACGTTTTCGCTTCTTTTTACCGGAGTTGATAGCAGAGGCCAGCTCGCTCTGCACTGGGTACTCAGCCAGGCCGGCCATGTGCAGCGCGCTGTCCGCCAGAAACACTCCAGCCGGCGTCATGATGAAAAGCCCCGGGTTGAAGGGGAAGCCACCCCCTACTCCATATGGGAAGTCAACAGGACCACCTACGGCGTCCGTGACAGACGTACCCTCCAAATCGCTAGCCCCCGAGCCTGCGTCTCCACCGCCAACTCCCACTCCCATTCCCCCAGGCAGGAGCATGTGCTCCATACCGGCTCGCTTTAACAGTGCTGCTGCCTGGGCAAAGTGCAGCAGGCCATTCTGTCCTTCCAGAACCTGTTCTAGGGTTCGGTCCAACTTGGCTGCTGTCAATGCAGAGACAGTGGGTTGGGGCTGCGGGGTTGGCTGTGGCTTGGCCGAGTGGCTCTTAGTCTCACTATTGTCTGTGTGTCCATTGGTGGTGGCAGAGGAGACCGCTGTATATTGGGAGAGGGTACGGGAGTTCTTAAGGCTCTTACTGAGGGGCTCGCTGATGATGCCACTGCGATTTCGGCGCTCTATAACAGGAGAGTCCTGTTTGCAGCTACTCCGCTCCAGGTCCTCTGTGTGGCCACCCTCCGATAGCCCGCTAGACATGGTCCAGAGCGTGTGTGCCTGGGTTGGGGGTGAGGGTGGAAAGGGGACAGGGGTGAGTGAGGAGGGACCTTTCCTCGGTCCGTTCTGTGCCCCGGTGAGAGCGGTACCTCACCTCGATGGAACAATCAGCCAGACGACGACAGGGAGGCCTCAAAGCCTTCTGTCCCCACTACAGCTCAGCACCTCATCCACGTTCTTCCGTGAGCCATCTGGAAACTTGACACAGGGAGAGAAATGTGTACATTATGCATTGATGACCACTTCTCCAAAACACAAATCAACTCAGGCAAAAGTATGAAGGAGGGGGTTGAGAACACAATATTGACATGACACCACCTTTTAATTACATATCATGTCAACAGTTTCTTATTCACTGCAAGACTGCAGTTCCTTTGGTGAACGGAGGTTTACGATCCACTCAGTCTCAGTTGGCTTTCTTTCGACTCCACCATTGCATATGTTTAGATGCTAGATGTTGTGCTGGTCACCAGCTACTAGGTGTGTCTCTACACTAAGCAGGTAGTGCACAAATAGAGTTTTTTCTAACAAAAACAGCTGCCTCGTGGCTGAAATTACGTTAACTGAAAATGGCGACACTGCAGGCCACACAGCAAAGTAATGAGATGAAAGTCAGCAGAAACTCCTTCAGGAGAGCTGCAGGTTCGAGTAGTTCTTCTCTTTTAGGGTTACCAGTGAACACTTTTGTATTGTTCCATTGTTTTCATGTTATAATTTTATATTTGATCATTTATTCTTTTATTAAAGATTTTGGGTTCAGATGCCTGAAGAAAATTAGATCTGTTGAAGATCACGAAATTAAATTAAACTTAACAAACCCCACATTTTATTAATATTGTATAGTGTAATATTGTGCAAATAATTGAATTAAGTGTTGAAATGCAAAAATATTTTTGTCAGTCAGTTTGTCTGGTCTTCCAATCCTGCTGCTGCTTTGATACATAGTAATTAGCCTATGAAACAATAAATAACACTTCTAATAATATATAAATAAATGAATGTCTGGAGGGATTAAAACTTGGTTGACAGGAGCCAAGTCATTTTCAGTTGAAGGACAAAAAAAGAAATACCCATCGGGATGGACCAAATTTTTACTTCAGTAAATCAGCTTTAATTCTGATTCTTTTTTTAACAAACTACAAATCAAACCTCACAGATTTGGACTGGTGAAGAAACGCCGGCTCCCCTGGAGATTCTCTGATTGGTTAGCAAAGAAAAGAAATTATAAGGTAGGGAGCCAAATCTTATTGTTATCTCATTATTGTCCCATTACTGAGGACAGTTGTACTAAGGACAGAAATTTCTTTGGTAAACAACACAAGCTGTAACTACAAGTTATTATGCCTTCTTTTTTTAAAACAATGTGCAGATCTGTGTTAAAATACATGCACATTTTTCCAAAAATATTAAGGACTTAATAGTTTGTGTGCAAGATGATAAACAAATGCAGTTTCTGCAGAGGTGTCAAGATAAATGTTATTCATCATCTTATCAATTTTAACTGCAGTGAAATGTTGCCCAGGTCAACTATAGACCTGTTGATCTGTTCTGTGTATGACTGCATTGGGTGCAACACTGTTGAGACCTCTGCCAAATAATTTTACACATTGATCATTACATCTGTTCAAGTATAGGTGCATTCACTGACAGTTACATTAATCTGATTGTATTTTGGTACAACATATGAGAGAAATTAATATCTGTCTGTTATGAGACTTTCTCACGCAGCTGAATATCATGTGCTGCTGATGGTTTCCCCTCCATTTTTTTTTAAGACCAAACCTGTGGAGCAATAAAATTTGGCAAAGTGTTAAATGTATCAAATGGGCAGGTAGGAGATACGGTGGGGGGGGGGGGGGTTACTTGTAGCAGAGTTCTAAGTGGATGGGTGTACATGCATCTCGAAGCTTTTAGTGTAAGATTCCTGTGACTGCTATGAAAAGAAAAACTATGCTGCTATTCTCCTGACCTGTCCGTGTTCACAAACAAGCGCACCACCTCCCACAGAAAAGCTGAGGAAATGGCCGGGCAAGTCCTTATAAGGGAAACAAAGGGAAAGGGAGGGGAAGAGGATGGGGGGGTCTGTGCAGTATGTGGAAATTGGAAGGCCAGAATTAGTGGGAGGTAAAGCTTCAAAGGCAAGAGCACAGCCCCCACATTCTCACCAGCTCAGGGGGATGTGGCGCCAGCGAACCAGAGCCAGCTCCGCAGCCCCTCAGCCCCATAGTTTCAGTTTCTCCCACTACAACACTGACTGGGGTCCAGTTTCCCAGAAGCATCTCCACACTACCGGTATCTCTGCTCAGTTGTGGGTGAACGGCGCATGAAATCATTAGCGTAGTACATGGGAGGTTTGTGGTTTTATGAAATACTGGCACTCAAGAATTATGATAGTTGTGATTTTTCAGTGAGAATTTAAACACATGATCCCGGATTAAATATGACCAGCTTATTTTAAAACTGAAGAGTTTCCTCGTTGATCGGGGCTGATCTGTTTCAACAGTGCTCTAAATACAGTAAATATGCTAAGCGACTTGAGTATCCCACATAATTAATGAATTGGCTCATTTTCAATAGCTAGAATAAATGAGTTCTCAAGCTAAAACTCATAGCCCATGAAAACAGCTTCTGATCACTTATGATGCAACCCAACCAGAACGCCAGCTCCAGTAACTGACCTGCTGATGATACCATTCTTTTTTTTTTTTAGAAAGGGGAATCTTTCAGATAAAAATAACACATTTTTTCAGTGGCTGTTTCAAACAGGAGCTCAGTGGTATGGATGTGACACAATACTTTTCATCAGTACTTCTTACTTGCTTTGCTCAGCACCCCAATACCCCAACAGCTACATAACCTCTAAGGGGTTGGTGTCTCCTCCTGGGATCTTTCACTATGGAGCCACTGGCTCAAACATCGGTTTGACAAGCGCGGCTTTGAGCTAAACCGTTTCCCTTGATGAGGGATGTTTAAAACCATAGTTCTATCTTTGGGTGATGCAAACTTTTGATGTGTTTATGAATGAATAATCAGTAAAAATACAAGTTAAAGTATTACAATGGACAACATCTGTCCTAAGATTTGCAACACAGGAATCAAGTATTCAACTCATTCTAATTGGTTAGTATGTGATGGTGTGTAATGGCAGCAAAATGCTCTCGCCTGACAAAAAAACAAACATCCAAACTGTAAGATGACATCAAAGAAACCAGTCTGGAATGTGGAGTTATATGTTACATATTTAAAGGACGTGTGTTGCACACTAAGTCACATTTATTACTCTGGTCAACCACATTATCTAAGAAATGACAGCAAGGGCACCTATCTAAAGCCTCACACTTGTTCTCCTCCTGTGTGTGTGTGTGTGTGTGTGTGTGTGTGTGTGTGTGTGTGTGTGTGTGTGTGTGTGTGTGTGTGTGT
>JAVDPK010001612.1:451123-462802 GCA_034780415.1 Cichlasoma orientale | reverse complement strand
GTGTGTGTGTGTGTGTGTGTGTGTGTGTGTGTGTGTGTGTGTGTGTGTGTGTGTGTGTGTGTGTGTGTGTATACACATCTGCCTTCCATCTCACTGCCCTATCAGTCACACTCTTTCCATCATCATAAACCCTGAGCATGGCATATAGTCTTTGGCTAATCATCCTCCTCCACTTCCAGCGTCATGGCTCTTCAGATCCCCTCACCGCATCATTTACAGAAAAGGTTTATGTCCTCGTGTGAACTGTCTGCTGAGCCACAGCTGCATCTTCTACTGAGTGTCTATGATACTGCTAACACCACATAATCAGTGTTGCTGCGTCTTTTAAGCACATTCACTCAACTTCCTGTCATTTTATAGACTTAATGCTATGATTACATTAACCCTTTACCGCTTGGACGGCTACTAAAGGGGAACCCTTGTTTTTTCTTTTCTGAACTGAGCAGTTCCTGTCATATTTCAGGCCTGCTTCCAGAACAAAATGACTGGGTGTGCGTTAGAAGTTAGTGAAAGTGATCTCTGCATCTACAGCTCACTAGGGGATACCCTTGGAAAAACCCAGTACATACTGTAACGATCGTCAAACCACATAATATATATATATATATATATATATACACTGAGGTGCCAGATCTCATCATTACGGGTACTGGGGAGGTGGTCAAATGTTGTATTTAAGAGGAAAAGAGTTCAAGCTTTACACCACAGGTTTCTGTGATTTGGCATGACCCCTACACTGCAACTGGTAGTCACATATTAACGCCAACACAAGCCAGATTTTTCCTTTCTAGCTGCTTCAGAATAAAACAGGAGTAAAATGTTGCTTGTTGTCTTTCTCTGTTTTTTGTTCATCTATCTGCACACGACATGCTGCACGTGATTTACGGATGAACATATGAGCAAAAATAATCAATAAGGTCCAACAACTACACGTGTCACCTCTTTCAGATTAACCGATGAGCTCAGCGTGAGACTTTAGCGAGTGAGCTGGCTTTAATGCACGGTCATCGTTATTGTCCAAACTGAATCTGCTTTTTTAAGGTTTTCGTGCACATTAAGAGAAGCATGTGAGTGTAGAACACACTTTGGTTTCAGTGGTCAGTAAATCATTTAGTGCAGCTGACAAAATATTTACTAGCCTGTAAAGGTGCAACGCAGGGCGCTTAATGTGATTATAAAGGTTGCTGTTTAATCAGTAAAGACGGCGAAAGACGTTAATTGGAGGCTTGTGCTCACTTCGTCATCAGCAGCTGATCCACTCTACTGATTTGAACTTGACGCTTTCATACTGTAATAAATAATACATTATGATATATATATATATATATGTATATATATATATATAAACTGTGGTGCCAGTGTGCATTGTCACACAGGGTGTCACATAAAGATCCAGACATTCCTGATCTAATGAATACTATTTGCCATTTGCTACTTGATCACATCATCTGAAAGCCCCCCCCCCACACACACAAACACACACACACACACACACACACACACAAGTTCCTGTAGGTTTGTTTATAACTAATAATCTTCATGAAATTTGCAGCTCAGTATCAGTGACCTGAGATTCACACTCAAACTAAACATGTTATGAAGCAAATGTATTTCTTGCTGAGAAATGGCTAAAAATAGCCCTCATGGGTGGTAATTATGAAGCTAGAGCAAGGAAATTATGAGCTTAGGATAATGACTGGAAACAGTGGGCAACTTAGTCCAAAGGTTCAAAAAGTGACCCACTTGCACCTTAAGCTGACTAATTAAAACAATATCCAATCCAAAAAAAAAAGAAAAAAAGTGAATGTTATGTACCAGAACTATTTTCTGGTCAAGGTATAATAATGATCAATAACACAGGTTCCTTCTCTCCAGTAACTGGTAAACTCTTTGCTAGAGGTAGCTTCATATTTAGTAAGATATGTGTTAATCATATCAGTCTTCCCATAACTCCTGGCAAGAAAGCAAACAAGTATATTTCTGGAAATGTCAAACTTTTTTTTTTTCTTTCAGGCCACACATGGTCAGTACAATACAATCTTACCCGAGGCAAAGCTGGTCATAACACTGTGTCAAAGTGTTGTAAAACCAATCAAAGGCCCACATGATGTCAGGTATATGATTGATCAGCAAAATCTGGTGCACACAAACCAAGCAGAGGTCTTCAGGTTCTTTGCGACATTTATATTTTTAAAAGTTCCAGCTTGGAAATCATTTGTGAATGAAGTAGCACTTTAACAGCGCTAAAAAAAAAAAAACCAAAAAAAGGAAGAGTACAGTGCTACTGGTGCTAGTTGTCAGCACTGCTGTATGAACCTAAACAGCTCATTTAACATTCAGATGCTGCTCTCAGCTTGTTACAGCTTAAAACCTGACTGGCTTGTCACCTCAAAGACACAATTTTAAACTGATTTTTCTTCTCCAATTACACACCAGCTGTTGTGAGAGGATACCAAGAGATCCGTGTATATAAATGAAAGTCAGTCCACAAAACAGTAACAGACAGCTGACTGATGAATGAATGGTTGGTTGGTTCAGTCATTGACCAGTTGGATCGATAGGTGATGGGGAAAGGAAGAGATCATTTAGGGCCAGCGTGCGTCTATCTGTTCCACTATTTTCGGAATTGCACCCTGAAATTATTCAGATATGGTTCTCTGTGGCACTTTGTGACAGGCAATGATCGTTCCTGAATTACAGTTTTAAAAACATCCTCTGATTAAAAGTAAATACAACTGACCTCCTTCATCTCCAAAAAAAGTGACATAATGAGGCTGTATGACACATTCAGGTGCATGCGTCCATGCCTTAAATCACGGGATCTGAAGTGGGCTAACTCCTAGGTAAGTTTCCGCCACTGACGTCACTGCTTGCGCACGTGTCAGGTAATCACGGTGAGCTTTTTTTTTTTTTAAAGAGGTGGGGGGAAAGTATTGTTTGATTTCCTGCATGGTTATGAATCATTTGGTCCCCCACGAACTCCGCAGCGCCTGACTACACCTCCAGAGAATGCTTAATGTATTCAAGCGATGCGCGCTGCAAATGCACCCCCTCCCGCAGACGCGCTGTCTGCGGACTCTTTATTTGACCACGGTGAGCTACACACTCTATTTCTCCTACCTCCTATCGACTGACGCGCGCACACACGGGCACACACGCACAAAGGCAGAGGCAGTTAGAAAGCCTGGTGACAATAATTAGACTCAAGGCTTCATCCATTGTCCACAACCTGCTGCGTTCTATTCTCCCTAATTAGGCAATGCACACAAAAGTTAGAGGAGAAAAACAACCACACCGCGCACGCTGTGGCTTCAAATTATTCGCCAGCATATGGAGGACTTGGAGCTGCGATATCGGTGGCGGATTGCAGGCGGGGCGGGGGGTGACTGTAAAATCTGCAGGTAGCTCGAGAAACGCTGCCGGGGAACTTTCTAATGATGCCCAGAGAAGAAGGAGGAAAAAGTGGTTAAGAGATATAACAAGAATATGTTTTTTTTTAAAAAATGATCTCTTCGGGTCTCGCTGCGCGAGCGAGAAACTGTGATATTCATTCCGCAGTTTATGTTTTTGGATGATTGTTGAATAAAAGTTTTAGTTATAAACAGAGAGTCTGTTGACAAATATAAGCATGACCTGACTCTCGTCTTTTCTCTCATTACGCGTAAGCGTCAAGTTTGGCGCGCATCACTAACAGCTGATTCACAATAAACCATCGGACTTTTGGTCCAGTGGTGTGGCGATCCGTATCGGCGCTGAAGGCGACTTGTTAAATGAAGACAAACGATGAATCCTGTTGAAACTGGCTTCTTGGAGAAGCTTGTAAAACATCCCCTTCAATCTACTGCATTTCACTTATCAGATTTTCTGGTTTCTAATTTAATCAGCATATAATCCAGGCAGAAGCCAGTTATTTTGATCTGTCTTTGAGCACAGCAGCCTATCTGCGGTACCAGCATATAGTCTGCAGTCGCACATTTCTGGTCACACAGGAGCTCCCGGGTTCACCCTGCTTTAACTTGATCCTATACGAAGATGACATCCCAACTTTCAGCAGACTTCAACAAAGTATGATTCCCCCCACCTAACCCCTCCTTCCTCCTTTTCTATGTATCTGCATATTTGCAAACACGGGCCCATTTTATTCGCACCTACCAAAGCAGATCCGAGCAGAGGGGAGGGCTCCCACAGTCCGAGCGGTCCGTCTCTCAGCCTGCCGTGCAGAATGGTGACAAAAAAAGAAGAGGGCAGGGGGAAAAAAACAAGCTTCTTCTCCGAGAACACAATCCTACAGAGTGCCTGTCTGTTAATGGCAAATGTGAAAAGAAAAAAAAATATTCACCGTCAGTTATTTCGGAAAAGCGTACTTTCTCAGAGGCTGAACGCGTGGGTTCCCAGAGCTTTCTCGGTCCTTGCAATCCCACCTCTACATCCCCGCTTGCAGAGAGGAACATGCAAACACATTTCATAGATTTTTGGAGCTTCGCGGAAAAACCGACCTGGACTTTTCTGCGGTGCGCGCTCTTCAGCCGAGGCAATAACAAACCCAGAGTGAGGTTTAGTGTGATTTCAGGACAACTGGGAGGAGAGAGCTGTGTCAAGAATAAAGAAAACTGACCGCACGAACCTGCACGAAGGATTACTGGCTGTGCCTATCATGTAGTCAAAATGGTGATGCTGTGATAGTGTTATTCTGATATTATAACATTTATAATATCCTTAGACTACCAAAACAGCCGAGACACGTGAGAATAATGATGTGATCTCCTTTATCGAGAAGGATACACGGTAGTTGAGGGTAAACAGGGTTAACCTCCGTTCACCGATGTATTTATTTGGAGCACAGAGTTTGTGCAGAAAATTACGCTGCCATAAATTAGTCTCGTCCCCGGTCGTTCCTCTTTTTCGCTCAGCCCCAGAGTCCAGTCCGCCTCTTTCGACTGTCCTGTCTGCTGGCAGGCGGCCAACCCAAGTGTGTGGAAATGACACCGCCAGGGCGGCAGAGATTTTCCTTCATTTCTCTCCTTCCCGATCGCAGACTGGCTGACATTGGCTAGAAAGTGGAGCAGCTCGTCAGGGACAATCAATGCGAATCGATCGAGCTTTGCGGTTGAGGCTCCAGAGCTGGAAAATATCGCGGCAGCTGAAGAGAGAAAGAGAGAGGCAGGGAGGGAGGGAGAGGAGACGAGGGGGTGTTCAACTAACTCTGCCCGTAGCCAACCAACCTCCATGCAAACAAATAACGCTCTAGCTTTCCTAAGCATGACACTCACTTTGTAAATACTGAAGTCAAAAAGCCGCCACACGCGTAATTACGCACGGGATTTGTGCTCTAAATTCAGTGTCAGTAAAGGTGTCCATCCACAAGTTTTTCCATATTTTATGTGTGCAAAAGCATTGACAGTAACGACTTTGTTGAAGTTTTTGCACTTGTTTCCACAATACTTACCTTGTGTTGAAATTATTCTGACGTGAAAACGTCTGACACGCGTTTAACCGATCAGGAAACATTTGAAATAAAATGTGACAAAAATGATTAGTTACTTTCAAAAACCAGTAGAAAAGAGCGGATCTCTCACTGGCATTGTAACTCCTCATAAATTCAATTGAATCCCCTTCAAGAAGTGTTGGGTGAAGCATGCACGGCTGCGTGTTACTTTGACATTAACAGCTTCTGCAAAGAAATGGTAATAAAGTAGGGATTCACCCTAATGTAATGTGGGATTAATGGGACTAAAGGCGTTTCTAATATAGTCCATTTTTATTCATTTTAAAACTACAATGGATCTACTGTGCGCACCTGGAAGTAGCACTTATACATCACATATAATCATTTTGCCTGGCACTCACCAAATTGAATTGTAGACACACTCCAGCAAATGTTCTTTTCTGGTGACAAAGTGATTGAAAGGGCAAATGTAAATAAATAGAAAATTACAGTATATCGTTCATGGCCTGCAGTTTCACAAATGTTAATTCTTTTTTTTTATTGTTTTCATTGGAAAAAAAATCCCCTCATCAAAGCAAGCAGCATTCTTCAGAGTGTGAACTCAAGGCTGCAGCTATGGTGGCAACCAAATCTAGATCTGGGTGTACTTTTTTCTGCTGCCCAAAAAAAACCCTGAATGTCACCGCCACTGTTCCACGTGCTCATGATTACACTCAGAGTGAAAGCTGACTTCAATAAAACTGCTTACACTTTAATCAAATACATAATAGTTATACTGTAGCTACATTCTAGGACTAGACAGTAAATTAAAGCAAGGCTACTACTCTCTGCATAAATTATAGCATTTATGTAGACAGCATTAATGACTCCTTTACACAGACGTGGTCTTTATGACTAGCAAAATGTAGCACAGATATGAATGTTAGTTGAATATGCGTGTGAGCACCATTGTCAGTCACTGGGCGAGTGCGTGGCTAATTAACTTTCCAGATAACTTAGCTATGATAGCTGAGAGACGGTTCGTTCATGTCGGCGTTTACGGTTCCAGTGCAAAATAATTGATCAGAGCTTCGCTTTTCTACATTTTCTGCACGTTTCCATTCAGGGTTTTAGACTATGTCAATGCTATTATACATTCATGTGCAATAAAATGAAATGACCCCATTCTTTGACTCTTTTGTAGCAGGCGTCCTTCCCTTTTAACCTTCTAAAGTCCTCCATTTGTGTTCAGGAAAATATTATATGGCAGCCCACAATCACACGTGCTTTTCTTGGGTTGAAAAGAGGATCAAAGAGAGAAAGCATGGGTTAGGAGAGTCATGCATGGATAGATGGGTAGGAGTGAGCAGCAAGCTGTGACTCTTGGACATGTTCTGGTGGGTGCACTGAACCCCGGAGGCTGCAGCCACACTCAGCCCTTTGTTGTTTTCATTCTGCACAGGGAGGCAGGGTACTTTCCTGAGCTGGGGTGGAGGATTAGCGTTGCATGGCCTCCATCTCCAGCTGCACACATGACCAGCACTGTAGGAAAGCCCCCAATGATGGCCCAAAAAGAGGTGCGTAAGTGATGACGGGAGCAAGCAAAACATGAACATCAGCTTTTTCCAATTACAAGCCCTGTAAACTGTCTAAATAATCATTGTAACACACTTAACACGTGCCATCTATGGTATTTCTGAAAGACTGGCTTCATGTTGAGGGTCTCTCCCATGTTACTACAAGTTTTCTTCCTTTTCTCAGTAGCATACAAACAGACATTGGTTCTTTAAACTCTAACATATATCCACATCAATACATGTAATCACGTCATCTAATAATCACAGTTTACATTAGTCCCGAAACCGCACTAGTGTGAGATATGGGACCCACTGGAAACAAAGCGCTCTCATGCTGGCTGGTGTTTGGTGCCAGGTGACGTCACTTAAAATACCACAGATCATCTGTCACCAGACCTAACCAGTTGTTGGAGCAGAGTGTTCCAATGGTTCTTTCTTTTCTCTTGCCAGGAAATGCAAATGCTTTGAATTATTTTTTTTTCCCAGATGTTTTTTTGTTTTGTTTTTTTACTCATGCAAGCAACTATAAAATGTCACTGAGTGCCTTATCTATTATCTATTTAGGAAAAATCCTATTTGTCAATTGCAATCTGCTTTTTAATCTCTGTGCGCTAGCTTCAACAGGCCTGGACTACCATCACAGACTCTAGGAAGTCACTACAGCCACAGTGAGAAACTGTTCTGGCTGCCAGCTCTACGTGTTGTTTTTCAGTTACAAATGTTTAATTAGTGAGTCGTAGACATGCAGGTTGGCATATTTTGGGGCCTTGGAGTAAGCCAGGTTAATGATTTCCCTCTTTCTTCTCGCTCCTGATCCTCATGTTAAACTAAAATAAATACCCTCGGGCTCTGGCTCGAGAGTTGACGCACAAAAAGAACTCTTGAGCCAGAACCTGTGGTGTCAATGTATTCACCTAATTCATGGTAAAAACATGACTATTGGTATTTCCCCAAAAGTCAGATTTTTTTTTTAGGTACTCTTAAGGCATAATTAAACATTTGTGTGTGTATTTATAGTTGCATTGCGGTTTTAGAAACCGGAAGTGAGGACGTTTAGGCAAATTAAAGGGCAGTTTTTCGAGCATAACGTGTGGATGACACAGGTTTCCTGTTAGAAGTTACAAAAAATTAATCTATTTGGGCTGACATGGAAGGAAATGAGACTGAGGAATCTGTGTTTTATTAAGTTTGTGAATTGATAGTATTTATGAAGTAAGACAAGTTTTATGATCCGTGTGAGTCACATGCAACATGGCTTGTGATTCGATGAACTGGCCGTGTGATGACATGACTAAAGAGGCTTAAAATCTGGCAACATTTGTATTATATAAAAAGACTTTATTGCCAGACCTAGTCCCTTTAGAATATATAGTGTCTCTGATAATCTAGGAGATGATAGACTTTAGACCCCTTTAGGTGTTTTCCCCTTCTCCTCCTTGCACTTTGATAGGAGTTGAAATTGTGCCAGAAAGCCGTACCCGAGAAAATGACTCTGACCAACTTATGTGGGAACTTACAGCTGGATAAACTACAGCACATAATGCAGCTCCTTTCACAGTACCGTTTTCTCCTACCGTTGTGCCAGGACAGCATGCCAGTAAAAATAATATTTAGGTTCTGCTCTTCCAAGAATATGTCATTACAAGACGATGTAATGTTTTTAGGCAGTAAATCAGAATTGGCATTAAGTTTCTGAAAAAACATTTTTCAATCTGGTGTTTTTTCTATTTTTTAAATGAAGATAGAGCCGGAACTCTCTGTCCCAGTTATCTGTCCCAGTAATTATAAGAACACCAAGGACATACCATGTGCACGTGCAATATGCAGTGGACCCTCTTTAAAGAAACGGAGTCTCTAACGTGTTATGGATTTTGTGCAGTGCGTTTTCCTGATCTACTGAACAGGCCTAAATCAGTCACATCTTGTGTGAGCCTGACAGCTGCAAAGGCTTTCTGCCTGATGAGCAACACTTGTTCCATTTCTAGAGATTTATTACTCATCCTGCCACTCATCACATGTTCAGCCTCATCTGTCAGCGAGGAAGTGCCTCTGTTGTCTTCACTGACAGTATTAGGACAAAAAAGCATGACAAAATCACATCAACAACTGTTTAGCTTGTGCCACTAAATAAGCGGTGTCACTGCCTTCTCAAATTATCACGTCTCATAATGTAGAGTAGCACAAGCTGCCCCTCATGTAGCAGCACTAAAAAAAACAAAAACAAACAGCTGTTGCTGCTGCAGTTAAAATAAAGGTTAGGGCTCCATCTAGTGGTAAGTCTTCATTGTAATAGAGCTATAACCAACCATTAAGTTTCATTTCTTAATTAATTAAAAGTTGTCTCAGCCAGAGATGGGCATCGACACCTATTCAGTTCAAATCTTTATAAAATACCCATGCACCTCAACTGAACATTCATTTTTCTTATTAAAAGCCCATCTTCATCAAATCAGGGAAAATAGGGGTTTAAAGGAATCTGAGAGTCAACTCTTCAGTTTCTGACACCTCACTGCATCCAGGCAGCCGCACTGTAAAGTCTAATACTCATTATACTCAAAGATTTGATGAGCATTTTTTTCCTTAACAATGCGCTGTGTGACTGTTCTCTGGTTTCTCAAAAATCAAAGCCTCCAAATGTCACACAGACTATCCTGCTGCTCCACCGCTGATCACTCGGTGTATGGTCAATAAAACTGTTCTGCACCAGTTTGAATCTTTATTCTGGTTCCACAATAATTTTCATCCCGGCTGCATGCAGCCCTTTGAGATTTCTTTTCCTACAGTTTTCTTCCAGTTGGGGGCCTTCCTATCACCATTAGAAGTATGATCTGTGCTGTGAAACACATCACATATTTTCATGCTTTTTATGGCAATGGTTACTATTGACCATGAGGTCATAACAAGGTTGTTATAGTAAATAAAAGTAAACTAGAAAGAAAACTAGGTATCCGTAGTTTTAGTATTTGTTACTTTGGTAAAATGAATTCAATCACAACTTGCCTGATGAGGCTTTGATGGCCATGTGTATTAAGACTTTAGATACAGCATCTACAAGACTGAGTCAAGTGCTTTGATGAAGGTCTGTATTTTTTTTGGAATAGCTACACTGATTTTCCTAAATCGTGCCTACATGTGCCCTAAATACACCAATACTTACATATGCTAAAAGTAACACTGAAGCTAATAAAAACTAACGTGAAACCAAACATGTTCCAGTAATAAAAACTAAAGTGAAACAAGTAAACCCGCTCTGGAAACGAACTCAGACTAAACAATAAAAACTAATACTAATTAGAAAATACAAAACTGTAATAACGCTGAGTCGTAAAAGTCCTGAACTGAAACACTTTCATTTGGTGGTGAACAAGAAAAATTTTCCTGGATATAACTTTGACTCCTTGACTTCTTAGTGGTGTTTAGTCATAATTAGTTTGTGCATTACAGCCAACCGGTGACAAGAAAACTTATTACTTTCTTTCTGGACTTCACACATTTCAATAACCTGTGAATTGGGACCCTGAACCATCCCTTAGTTAAGCTGCTATAGATCTAGGCTGCTGGGGGGTTTCCCATGATGCACTGAGTATTTCTTTTTCATTCTCCTCTTTTTACTCTGTTTGTATATCACTATGCATTTAATCATTAGTTATTATTAATCTCTGGCTCTCTTCCACAGTGTGTCTTTTATCTTGTCTCTCTCCCCTCAGCCCCAACCGGTCCCGGCAGATGGTTGCCCCTCCCTGGGCCTGGTTTTGCTGGAGGTTTCTTCTTGTTAAAAGGGAGTTTTCCTTCCCGCTGCTGCAAAGTGTTTGCTCATAGGGAGTCGTTTTGATTGTTCAGTTTTCTCTGTAACTATTGTAGGGTCTTTACCTTACAATATAAAGCACCTTGAGGCAACTGTTTGTTGTTATTTGGGGCAATATAAATAAAATTGAATTGAAAAATCAAATTGAATTGTGATGATCGTGAGCCAGATGAGCTCACAAATTGACATTCTGGTTTATGAAACCAATAGCAGATGGGACAAATGACTATGTCTATTAAATATTAATGTTAAGGCTTGACCTCTGACCTGATCTGTGACTCAAAATCTGAAGAATATGGAGATGACCCTCACTTTGTCATAGATTCATGAGAGAGGACCCAAAGCTAGAGGCAGGAGAACTGAAGAAAAAGTAAATCTTTTATTTGACTGTTGCAAATATTCAGAGAAGTACGAAGTCTGGAAAAGAAAAAAAGTGAAACAAAGCAGGAATCTAAAATAGGAGCAAAGACAACACTGGGAGACACGTGAGGTGCAAACAGAAAATCTGACAAAAGGAGAGACAAGATTATATAGACACAGAGGGCTGATTGCCCAGTGAGACACAAGCTGGAAGAGGACACATGGGGTAAATATTTAAGGTGGGGCAAACAATCACATGGGAGGAAGACAGGAGAAGTCACAACAGAGGTGGAAATAATAAAGGAATTAGCAGAGACACAAGGAAGAGCAGCTATCAAAGTAAACCAGGAAGACAAAGGGACTCATAGACATGACAGAGGGGGGCAAGACTGGGAAGCACTGAGGAAACCAGGAAAAATATTTGAAACACAAGAAAGAATAACACACACACACACACACACACACACACACACACACACACACACACACACACACACACACACACACACACA
>JAVDPK010001612.1:418068-449210 GCA_034780415.1 Cichlasoma orientale | reverse complement strand
CTGAATTGCCGAGCTTGTGGTAGAAGCTGGGGCAGTGATGCAGCAGGATTTCGTGGGCTTAGACGGGGCCAGCAAAAGAGGAAGAGAGCATGAAATCGACATTTATTGGGGTTTATTTTACCAGGAGTCAGTCACGTTTGAATTTGATTGGAAAGGGGAAAGGAATTCCAAAAGCTGACTCAGTAGATGGATCAGTGAGGGATGATAAAGTGCCCACAGTTGTCATAACTCACTTAGCCTTGCCCCCCCCCCCCCACACACACACACAGACATGCACACACATACACATACACATACACACACTGTGCCTGAATATATATCCACATTGACTATATTTTCATAATGGCCAATGGCCAAGCAGCTCAGTCAGCATTAACAACTTTGTCCTTTAGGCTGTGGAGTTGTACAAACACTGAGTAATCTGCACTGTGAGATGCACTTACATGATAATGGCTGCAGACTCACAAATGTACTGTGTGTATGAACAGCTACAAATAAGCTTTAGATCAGCATTAATTACAGAACCTTGAACTGTGTTTTTTTTTATTTAATCCGACAGATCCTGCCTGGGCTGCCTGAACAATATTATTTTTTTTCTAGCCTTATTTCAAGTGGAGAGCGTTCTCTAACAGGCGAGCGCCATCTGAATAGCTTCCTATCACACTGCTGACACATTTCATTATACTGTTACTACGCGATCACCTTTTCATAGGATACTCTCTTTAAAAAAATTGCTGCACTGTTTCGTCCTTCTTGCCGTCCATCATAAACGAAAAGAGGTTGGCTTTAATTTGCAGTGTTGTTTGTTAGCTGCACGATTGAGCAAGAATTTAAAGCAGTGACAAAACTATTGTGGTTATTTCCTGGCAAGGCTTCACTGATGTCCAGGAATTCAAAAATATGTCAAACAGAAGGTTTATATCAGCGAATGTAACACAGCCAAGAATTCTGAGTCAGTTTTCTGCTTTTGTAACATGGTCATGTAACACTTCAGGATTTAGGAGCTGAAAAGTGTTATGTGTTTGTTTCATTTTCATGACTCGCTTAGCCTTAGGCTGTGCACTCTGGAAACCTTGTTAAATAGCCTCACCTGTGATTTCTAATACAGATTAATTTGGCCTCTTTGACTAGAGAGAAAGAATTTTGATTTCCTTGAAATCCTCATTTTTCTTGCTCTGAATTGTCAGACGCTATAAAGGTTCGTTATTGCTTGGCAGACACTGGATGTTTCTTTTGTTACTTTTATCTGCTCTCCTATTCTTGTATTCTACTTTGAAAAAGAAGTAAAATACATTTTTACAATCCCCAAAAGACTGAAAATTGGAAGAAAAAAAAATACAAAGAAGAAGCCGAATGTTGCATCCATCAGGTGATCAAAGGAAGCTATTGAGATAGTGGCAATTTTGATCCAGAAGACTGACATTTCCTGCTGGGTTTTTTTTTGGTTTTTTTTATGTGTGTGTGCTGCTTGTAGTGAACTATCGAGCACTGACACTACAAGCTACTCCAAACTATTTTTATCCCTGCTGTGTACATAGCTTCAACTTAAACCACAGCAAGTTTTCTCACTGGTTCTCTTTTTTGTCTTACATGCTTTAACCTGACAGAGCATATTTAAAGTGGCACAGTAACAGTAACTGCTGGGCTGCACAGTTTGCCTTCTACAGCATTGTCATCACAGGCCTTTGGTGCAGGTGCGCTCTTACATTTCACCGTGATATATACGCCAGCGTAAAACTTTGTGACATTTACGTCAACCTTCAGTAGCAACATATGAATACCTGTATTGACGTTACTGATTTATTAATTGCCATGATGCAGCAGTAGTTTGGGTACGACGGAATAGATCTGCTCTCACAGCATCTAAATAGAAACATTAGTCAGATGGTGAGTACAGTAGGATGCTGGATATGATACAAAGCAGGCTATAGCAGGTAGAGTGTAAAGGAACACTCGTGGCATTATTTTAAAAGTTTAGGGTTGGATTGCTCTTAAATGCAGCGTCTGCTTAGTTCAATTTTGTAAAACCATCGCGCACATCCCAAGAGAAACAATGGTTAACGGGCAACATAAACTCACCATGCACTCATTCTTTCGGCATTACAGAGCGGCGACTCTCCTTAGCAGAACGCGTTTTAACCACATACGGAGGCTTCGCAACTGTGAGCTTAAGATTTGACCACTGTATGAGCATTTCCATCACCGTATCTATGTGAACCTCCAATGCAAATTGCAGTTTTCTGTGGCGCTACTGGCTGTACTCCAACAGTCGGCTGCTGCTGCTGTTGCCCGGCAACGTACAGTATTTCATAGTTCAACTCTGCTCGGGTGCTGAGCAGAAGTCAGCTTTTCATCTCCCCGCCATGCGTCTATATCAGGTCACTCGTATGTTTGTGTCAACATATGTGTGTTTCTTTGAAATGTGCTGTTGAGGATTATCTCGAAATAATCTGCACTGGGTTTTTCTGGTAGTGGGATTTATTTATTTATTTATTTTTAAGTGTAATGGTCCTTTTAAAGTATCCACACGAGGCTCATTTCAGCTCATTTTACAGTCAAATTGCTCTGGTAGTTTGAAGTTTAAAATGAGCTAAGAACAGTTCCACAGTGATCCGGGCTCCTGCATCACATTTACCTTTTTACAGTTATATAAGGTACATAATAGCACCTACGCCAGTGTATTTCAACACGGGTTACGTTTTCAGTCTATTCCATCTGTTGGATATGCTACACTGACATACGGTAATTATCGGTTTTAAATCAATATGACATATTTTCACTTGGCCTGTAGTGCTGTTTATCCAGCAAGATAGTTTGGGTGTGAAATGCCCAGTTTTGCCTGTAGAAATGTCTGCCTTCCTTCGAATATAATAACTCAACTGGTGGTGCTCAAAGCACTTCCAAGAGCCAACTGGTCTACTGTATGGGCAGTGGAAGGGACAGCAGTAGGTACGACCTTCGTGCTAACAGTGCAACAAGACTTCTCATCATGGGTAGATGTTTGCCGTTGCAGTGATGCAGCTGGCGGGTTTAGCTCAGTAGAAAGTAAAGAGTTGGTATATCAAACTGCTCACGCTGAAGGTTATGGATTTTTTTTTTTTTTAAAGTAACTGGGACATTATTTTTGGAAAGAGGCATTGTTCCCGAGTTTTTTGGTTTTTTTTTTTTTTACCTCAAGATAAGTGCCATTTAGTTTCTGTACATTCAAGAGATGCAGACATTTCTGCAGCAGGTGGATAAACAGGCATTTAAAGATACTTTGCAAGCATTGTCCATATACCCCATGGACTCACTTCACTTCCTCTCTATTCTGACTGTGCTGAGTTTGTACTTGCTGGTGAAGTGTCAAAGTACACATAGCCATCACAGATACACACTGCGCACTGTGAAAAATTTGACTCCCATTAAAAACACTCGCTGGGGCTTGCCTCATTATCCCAGGAGCAGCGACTTTGAGATTCCTCTAGTCAAGCATTCATTATTAAAGTGCATGTTGATCATGTTCGGTTTAAGCCTGAGATTTGAGACTCTTCCTTTGTCTTTTCTTCATTTGGCACTGCTGAGTGGCTCTGTATGCTAGACACTGCACAAATCTGGCAGGCTTACCTTTACTAGTGAATGTAGTACGGCTGGCTGCTTATGTTATGTGTGTTTGCGTCTAGCTTCTCAAATCAATTCTGCAACTGGACCTGATGCAATTTTTTTTTCTTTCCATGTAAATTATTTACAGCTTATACACTTAGAAAGAGTTTTCTATGTTAAGCTAGATGAGCTGAGCTGTGGATTAAAGTAAATACGCAGGTCCTGATAGCTTGTAGTTAGAGTACACAGAGTTCAGCACCAGATCTAATAAATAACCTTCGCTGCCACTGAAGTAATGATCTGTGGTTGGATTTCACAGTTTCACAGGCTGCCTGTTGGTAGGTGACTGGTGCATTTTAATGGCCAAAGGCTTTAGCAATCCAGGGAGAGTGTGGGATGAGTAGACTGCTTAGATATTTGATCTAGCACTCGGAAAATACAAATAACCACCTAAATGACAGTTTGTTAGTATGTCAAATCGATAGAGAATTCCCTTCATTCTCATGCTATATTCTGTCTGTTTTAAGGAAAACTGTGCTCTTAAGAATAGTGTTCATTGCCAAAGTGCACACACTGTCAACAACGACAGAATGAAGCCGCTGTGCAATATTGCTCGCAGGCAAAACATGGTTGGGGTTTTCTCTTTTAAGATTGCTGCATGAGTTCCTTGATAAAATGTTGTCTGTATCATTCCTGAGCGCTGTTTACCACAATAATGCACCACAGTGGCAACAAAACTGTCAAGAATTGTACTCTTGATTTCTTTAGGAGTAGCCATAGTGACTGTGATATCCCTGTGCTTAAATGTCACCGTGTTCCCGTGCTTTGTCCTCAGCTGTCCCCTTCCCCTTGAGCCACCGCCTTACGATGAAGGAAGTGTTTGACTGTGAAGGGAAACCTCGCGTGGATCTCCTGAAGGCCCATCTCACCAAGGAAGGTCGCGTGGAGGAGGCCGTGGCACTTCGAATCGTCAACGAGGGAGCAGCTATCCTGCGTCAGGAGAAAACCATATTAGACATCGAGGCACCGGTCACAGGTATGAAACCTTTCACAGACACTTACCTGGCATTTAAAGTCAAACTGCAGCACGGCGCACCTGGAGCTTGAAGCGATTCGATGGTCAGATTAAAGATGTAGATGTGTTTCACGGCAGGAAAAGAACAGGCCAAACAGGTGTTTTTAATGTTGGCTCTTCTGCTGAGTGTCGCAGTAAACAATGACAATGAGCCAGCCTGCACAATACCCAGGAGCTAGCTCACTTAAGTAGAGTGCAGTCATTGCTAATTTAGTTTAGTTTAGTTTTGATGCAAACTTAAAATGTTTGCTCAGATATAATATGACATGGGGCTGGCATTTGATTGTGCATATGAAATATACTGTTTTTCATATCCTTTATATTAGGAAGTTAGATGATCTGCTCAGTCTTGACTTTATTGGATAGTTGATATTCGGAGAATGAGAGGAAGCAAGTGCTAGAATACCTCTTTCCACTTTGCATTTTCACTTTGAGGAGACATGTTTTACTATTATCTGTTATCTGGTGTGCACTTGCATCTTTTAGTCTATGACCATAGCTTTTAATTTTTGATTATTTTACAAATTTAAAATATGCAAGATAAAATATTTACATTTAAGAAAGCAACTAAAAAAGCAAAACCAAGGGATTTAATGTGTGTTTTTGTTTCTTTTTGTGACTCTTTTTGATCTGGAACATATTTGGCAGGGAAATAGTTCATACAGAGAGTATAAAAATGAGTCCTGTTTAAGTTAATACTGCCTTGGAACAGTAAATTATTACCATCTCATTGTGTATTGCCGAAAACTGAGCTCATTAGTATTAGCAATGAATTGCTAATTGAATTAAACATTGTCCACATGGTGTTTGACAGCTGTTTGTGAAACAGAGTGAGATACTCTGACAAAAAAAAAAGGTAACTCCTAACTTTAAACAATCACCAGCGACTCTGTGACGTGTACTCGAGCTAGCTTAACCAAGTATCTTTACCATTTCACATGCTAACATCTGCTAGTTAGCCCAAAAGCCAGCTGATGCTGTTATTTTTCATGTTAAGTTCATATACGGTAATAAATGTAAGGCTGAACTTGAATGCCTACATCAGATTTCTGCTGCTTTATGCTAATTATTTTATAAAGGGGACAGAGATGACGGGATAAAGCACAAGTGATTTTTAAAAAATAGATAAAAGAGAATTCGTATGAATACAGCAGGAAACTGTCACTTCCAGGCAGAATCATCATTATCTTGTTAAATAAGTTCATGCAAAATAGTTCAGCAGTACCTCGGAAACACTGTGTCTCTCTGTGTTCCTCTTGGTCTCATAAAAGACCAAAGTTCTGGTCTGTTGCTAAGATTTTTTGTTTAATATACAGTAGACTGCTGTGATGTTCCTTCTGTGTCTACATTCTGCTTCATCCCGGCCAGTGAATCCTGCTGTAAAACACTAGTTTGAACTATAGTATTATATAAAACCAAAGCTTTAATCCCATATTTATTTTAGAAGTAAGTAAAGAGGATAGCAGTTAAAGCAACTTTTGAGTTTCTAAAAGCCTGAAATATCTCCTCATGTATAAGCAGATGCTTTTTTTTTTTTTTTTTGCTGAACACCCTGCAGTGTGTCCTAGTTATGCTCTAAAATATTAACATGCCTCAACGAGACACAAAACTATCCTGTGTTCTCAACCATGGGTTCCCATCAAGAAAATTTAATTAAGAGACTTGTTTTTTTATATGATCTATTTAGCCAGTTTTGGCTTATTAAGCTTGTGAATATAAATGCATTTCAGATGAAAACTCTCAGTATTGCTTCCTATACTGTGTGAAATGAAGTGTGTAGTAGCTGCTCGTGTTTCAACTAAATTTAACATGAACTTTACATTCTTTTGCCAATATGATAAAAGGGTTATTTTTGGGCTCCCACTGGTCTCCTGCTTACCACGCATACCGTATAATTACAACACCCACCTCTTCAGCTTTCAACCTTTGTTGCAAGTCATTTCTAACTTTCCCTGTATTTCCTGTCTGTATCTGTGCCACTGTTAAAATAGCAAAACAAAAGACATTTTTTTCACGGAGGCCATTTTGACATGAAAAAATAAATAAACACGAGCGTTACTAATCACATTAAATATACGTAATTAACGTTTGTGCCTAAATAGAACGGCAGCTTCACTGATGTCGATGGGAATACCTGTGTTTACCTGCTGGTTCATGTGTAAAAGGTAAAAAAACTACTGAAAAATATTGGGATCATGTAGAGAATGTTCATGTTCATATTGCTCAGTTTAAGTTATTGACAAATGTAGTGCCTTGCTGCTGGCTTTGAAACTTTGGTATGATTTTGGCAAAAAGATTAATTGTCCTGGATGTGCTATAGATGCTGAAACTCAGCATTAGCATTTCGTTCAGCTTTTTCTTTGATAGTCATGATATTCAAATAATCACCCAATCACGTGGCAGCAACTCAGTGCACGTAGTGCTGAATTCAAACCGAGTATCCGAATGGGGAAGAAAGGCGATTAAAGTGAGTTTGAACGTGGTTTAGTTGCTGGTGGATACGGATATTTATAGTTTTAAAAAATCCAGTGTATTGGCCATTAATTTTTTTCTTTTAGGCACAGAAAACATAAACAGATGTATAGTCATTATTGAGTCCTTACTAACATAATATGACAGTGCACTTTAAAAATAATCTTGTTTTATTATCACAACAACAAGTCATGGATCAATCATTTACATTCTGGCTGACTCTGCTTAGATCAGCTGATTTTCGTCTTTGTGGTGTTCCACGCAATGTTGCTAACAGGGAAGTGCACTAACACTCATAACATGGTTAAAAGGTTCTTCTATCGACTTTTTTACTTTTATGTTTCATTTATCGGCCATTTTAAATGCATACTGATATTTCAACAAATAGCTAATATTGTCCTGTATAGCAGCCCCACTAGTATATAGGTTGTGCCATAATAAGAAGGCTACAATAGCTGAATTAACCATTCATTACAACCAAGGTTTGCAGAAACAGATGGGCTACAGCAGCAGAAGACCACACCGGGGGCCACTCCTGTCAGCTAAGAATGAGAAACTGAGGCTACAGTATAACTGAACAGTAGAAAACTGAAAAAACATTCTGCTGGGACATTCAGATGGTGGGTCAGAATTTTGTGTGAAGAGCATGAAAGCATGGATCCATCCTGCCTTATATCTACAGTTCAGGCTGGTGGTGGTGGTCATGTAATGTGTGGGAGGATATTTTCTTTGCACACTTCGGGCTCCTTAGTACCAGTTCAGCATCGTTTAAACACCACAGCCTACAGTACCTGAGTATTGCTCCTGATCATGTCCGTCCCTTTATAGCCACACTGTACCCATCCTCTGGCTGCTTCCAGCAAGGTAACCGTGTCACAAAGCTCAAATCATCTCAAACTGGTTTCTTGAACATGACAGTGAGTTCACTGCACTCAAATAGCCTCCACAGTCATCAGATCTCAATCCGATAGAGCACCTTTGGGATGCGGTGGAACGGCAGAGTCGCATCACGGATGTGCAGCTGGCAAATCTGCAGCAACTGTGTGACGCTGTCATGTAAATATGGACCAAAATCTCTGAGGAATGTTTCCAGCACCTTGTTGAATCTGTGCCATAAAAAACTTCTGAAGGCAAAAAAAAGGGGCCCAATCTGGTCCTAGCACGGTGTACCTAATAAAGTGGCTGGTGAGTGTATATTAAATATACATGTAATTATGCACTTAATTAGCTTCCCATAAGCTTAATGTGATCAAAGGTGAGAAATGCAGTTCAGGAGAAGCCCTCATCTCGACTTGCATCAGCAAAATGGAGTCTTTATGTACTAAGTATGAAATATGTACAACAAGCTCAGTATTATGTCTGCGCATTTGTTTGTATCTGTGTGAGCGCGAGTGGTGTTTGAATGTCTCCACAGCCGATTATGTTTGTGAATCTTTACTTGCATGCATGTTTTACGGGTGTTTGTGCATCCGCTTGCATATATGTGCGCATGTGTGCTTTTGATTGCTTTAGTCACACAAGAAGTCTCCCACTCACATTGCTCTAAGCTTTGAGTGGGCGAAGGCCACTGTGGAGCTGATAGGGGAGACGGGAAAGCAAGAGGAGATGGAGGATGAGTAGGAGAGAAGGAGACAGAGAAAGATGATAATGAAAAATTGAAGGCAGTGAGGAAATGAGATGTAGGGTTGCACTCCAGCGCCACAGTGTTCACTACGAAAAAGTATATATCTCCCCGGGGGCTTGAGATTTTTCTAACTCTGAGAGGCGTGAGCTTCTCATTTCTCAGAAGCAGAGGACAGAAGCCTTTCAGCTACAGGCCATAGAAATATCTCAATGCAGCGACACCTAAGGAGGGGGGAATTTCTAACATTTTCAAATCCAGATCCGCATGCAAGAACGCTGCTCTGCTGACAGGCCATGCTTTTTCCATGCTTGAGAGCTAAAGAGTTAACAGAATGAAGAACACTTCCAGTGACAATGTGAATAATTAACTTCTCTGTGTTCTTCATGGAAGGAGAGAAGAAAGCGGCACAGAGTAGGTAGAGTAATCCAGAGAGCTGATAAAGAAACATATTTTTCAGCTTGCACAGAAAACGCTCAGATTTTTCTGCTTACAGCATAAATAGTTATTCTTATTTATGCCTTTGTTTATTGTCACATTACATCAATATTTCACTGTACCCAATGCTGCATTATTAATGCTGTATTAATCCTAACTGTAGCAAAAACGTATTACACAGCGCAACAAACACAAGTGATTTTTATCAGATACAAATGATCAATACAGTCACGATACAAATAGCAGCGTCTCCTGCAGCTGCATCCTGGCTGTCTATTTATGCAGCGAAAACCGCGTGCAGAAAATAAAGACGCACCTCTTGTACAAAGTGTACTACTCTGTACTGCTGTGAGCTCCTATCGCAGTAGTCTCTACTGTCTGTCTCGCATCTTCCATCTTCAAACCTTCAGAACCAATAAATATCAAAAGTAGATCTCCTGCCCGTCTTACAAATCCAGGCGTTACATATCTGCGCAATCTCACACTCCATCACTGTCGTGTGAAAAGACGACAGTGATGAGGTGCGAAGTATCTCCAGAAAAAGAGGAGTCCTGAATGTTTTGTTTCGTGACAGTACCGAAATGACTGCAAATGCTTTTCCAGGCTACAGTTGTGGTTTGGTAGTTTTATCAGTCTGACAAAATGCATTTTTTTCCCCTCATCAGATGTAAAAATGATGGATGAGTACACATACGTGCAAAGAAGAGAAAATGATTTTTTTTTGGTTTCATAACATCTGCTATTTTGGGGGGGTGTTTTTCAGTCTGTGGAGACATCCATGGGCAATTCTTTGATCTCATGAAGCTGTTTGAAGTGGGAGGATCACCAGCCACAACACGGTACCTGTTCCTTGGTGACTACGTTGACCGTGGCTACTTCAGTATTGAGGTGAAACCGTGAGAACATTATTAAGAATGTCACAGAGGAATCTAAATGCAAAAACCCGCTGGAAGTGACACTTTCTTGTGCTTGTTTCAACAGTGTGTTTTATACCTTTGGTCGCTGAAAATCCTCTATCCAAAGACACTATTTTTACTTCGTGGAAATCATGAATGTAGACATCTGACAGAGTATTTCACCTTCAAACAAGAATGTGAGTACCTCTGAGTTTTTCTTTCTCTGTCTTGCTAATGTCAGCTGTAGCCTGGAGCACATGTAGAGATTAGAAGTAATGCACCGGTTTGGTGGCCAGTTAATACTATATAAAGGCACAAAAGGCGATGGAATTCCCTGTGAACAGTAGAAAATGAAGAGTTGACACCGAAATGCATGCACGCACAGTAGATGCAAACAAATGAATGAAATTTAAAGCAGTAAACGCATGCCCTGCGGCAAATAGAGTGTTCAAATTAGATTCAACCCAAATAATTAACACTTGCTAACATTTCAGCGTTCAAAGGTGACCCATTGAACCAAACCATTACATTTTGTCTTCTGCCAGGTAAAATCAAGTACTCAGAGCAGGTGTATGACTCGTGTATGGACGCATTTGACTGCCTTCCCCTGGCTGCGCTCATGAACCAACAGTTTCTGTGTGTTCACGGTGGACTCTCACCTGAAATACACACCTTAGATGACATTAAAAAGGTAACAGCCCACGCATACGTCAGCACTACCATATCCCGCTCTACTTTGTTTGTGTGTGGCTGACATCAGTCTATGAATCCGTATGTTAAGTTGGATCGGTTCAAAGAGCCACCAGCTTTTGGGCCCATGTGTGACCTGCTGTGGTCTGACCCTCTTGAAGACTTCGGCAACGAGAAAACCCAGGAATATTTCAGCCACAACACAGTGCGAGGCTGCTCCTACTTCTACAGGTGAGCCTTTTCTTTCGCTACATGCAGCAACTTCAGATCACGTTTCTTAGCGGAGGGAACTTTATTCTTCGCTTGCTGCAATCGTTTTTTGGAGCCATTTTACATTTCTCTAGGCCTCTGTGAAGGAACAAAATCTTAAAACAGAGAGCACTTCAGCTTTATGGGTTATTTAATGACCTTATATAAGATTTGCAAGTAGCCTGCTGGTTTGAATAATGTTTTAATACATATTCATTACGTGCACCCAAGACCATTTCATAGAGGTAAGGTTGAGGCTGAAAAAGTAAAACTAAAATTGTCATAAATGTTTAAGAGAATATACAGTTGTAATTATATTCAGATGTACCTGTGCCTTAATGTGGGGACAGTTATACTCATAAGTCTCTTAGCACAGAATCTGCTTCTTTTTTTTTTTCTGTCCTGACTGTGGCTCACTTTCAATCTCTATTATAAACTTAAAATTAAAAGTAAGGATGTTTGTGTTTGGTCGATTATTCTTTACTTTGTGTTGAAACAATGCTTCTTGGCAATAAATCTAACACCCAAGCTGATCCCACAAGTGTTCAATGGGGTTGAGATCAGGACTACAGGCAGGTCATTCCATCCACTCCCAAATTTTGGAGGTAGTCTGTGTTAAACCCCCTCTGCGGGGTGAGTATTGTCATCTTGGAGGATAGAGTTCGGTCTCAGACTGTGGAGTTATGGGATTGCCACTGGTTGTAAAATCTCATCTCGATATATCTCTGCATTGAGATTGCCTTCAATGACGACAAGCCTGGCTGTCAGCACCTGGGGTACCAGAAGCTCAAAACAAGAGTCAATAGCAGAATAAGCTGCTTGGCATTGGCAGATTTGGCTTTTTCATAGGTGCAAGCCACATACTCAACTCTGCTGCTCAACCCACAAATGCATTTTCCTTTGAAATGTGGCTCCATTTAAGGGGAAATAAACAGGCTTTCTAACAGTATAAGATTTATTGCCAAGAAGCATTGTTACAACAAAGAAATAATCAACCAAACACAAATTTCCTTACTTTTTGTATTTCCTACGTTTTTGTTTACACTTCTTATATGTTAGATTTGGCCTTTGCAAGCCTAATTCCAAAACTGTGACGTTCACCTCAAAAAGGTTGAGACAGGGGCAACAAAAGGCTGGAAAATAAGTGGTATTAAAAAGAAAAAGCTAAGGTAACATTTTGCAACTAATTAGGTTGATTGGTAATAGGATTTTATAAAAAGAACATCTTAGAGAGGCAGAGTTTCTCAAAAGTAAAGATGGGCAGAGGTTCACCAATCTACAAAAAAAAGTGTCTGCAAATTGTGGAACAATTTCAGAATAATGTTTGCCAGTGTAAAATTGCAGAGACTGGGAATATTTCATCATCTACAATAATAATATCATCAAAAGATTCAGAAAATCTGGAGAAATCTTTGTGTGCAAGGGACAAGGCTGAGAAATCAATATAATCATAATATTGATGCCCGTGATTTTCAGGCCTTCAGGCAGCACTTCATCAAAAACAGGCATGGTTCTGTCATAGAAATCACTGCATGGCCTCAGAAACAATTCCAGAAATCACTGTCTGTGAACACAGCTCACCGTGCCATCCACAAATGCAGGTTAAAGCTCTATCATGCAAAGAAGAAGCCATATGTGAACATGATCCAGAAACGCTGGCATCTTCTCTGAGCCAAAGCTCATTTAAAATGGACTGAGGCAAAGTGGAAAAACTGTTCTGTGGTCAGACAAATAAAAGTTATTTTTGGTAAACATGGACGTTGCATCTTCTGGACTAAAGAGATCGACCATCAGGGTTGTTATCAGTGCTCAAAAGCCTGCATCTCTGATGGTATCGGGGTGCATTAGTGCCTATGGAATTGGCAGCTTGAACATCTGGAAAGAGACCATCAATGCTGAAAGGTATATTCAGGATTTGGAGCAAGATATGCTCCAGTCCAGACAAAGAAGGATTGCATACCTCAGCAAGACAATGCTAAACAAGTCTCTGGAGCTTGAAAAAAAAGGCGACTGGACGTCTTTAAGTTTTTGAAGACGGTTCACCTCTTATCCAAGAGTCTTCTTCAGTTCTAAAACCAAAAGGTGGAGAGTCCAAGGTATTAAAACCAAGGTATTAAAACCCTAGTGGGGGACAACTCCAACTAGGGTTTATGGACTGATGCTGAAAGAAGAGGGGATGCTACACAGTGGTAAACATGGCCCCATCCCAGCTTCTTTGAGACGTGTTGCTGCCATCAAATTCAAAAGTATTGTATTTTTTTTCTTAATAATGATACATTTGCTCAATTTAAACATCTGGCATGTTCTATTGCGAATAAAAAATGAGTTTATGAGATTTACAGATCATTGCCTTCCATTTTTATTTACATTTCACACAGTGTCCCAACTTTTTTGAAATCTGGGTTGTCGATTGTTCTTATAAGAACAATATATGTCTACATTGCTCTAGATTTGTGTTAGTAATTGGTCATCAGCCAGCACCACCCTATTTGGAAATATAGGTTGACTTGCAGAGTCGTGATCACTATTGCGGTTTAGCGAAACCAGATAACAAAAAAAATATCTTGGGTATGTTGAACACACTTTGTAGTACAGGCTCCCAGTCTGTAATTGTACTTCAGTTTAAAAAGAAAGACTCCAGTTCACACAGTGAAACTGTCTACAGTAAATCCAGGCTGATATAAATAGGGCATGCCACAAAAAAAATGAACCACATGTGCTTTGATGTTGAAGTAGGTGGCTATTTATCAATTGTTTCTGTGTCACACTCTTTCTACTTAGAGTGCAGTTACGAGATCGAAGAAGATGGGAGAACAGGAGCGACATGCATTTAAAGTGAACACCCTTAGTTATCAGTGTTGATGATCTCATTTAATCTTTCGAGGATAACGGCGGGTGAAATTTGACTGTTACTCAGAACCTATGCAAATGAGCTCTTAATATCAAAAATAGATGTTAGGATTATAAACTATTAATAGAAATCAAACATTTTTTGATACCCGTGCATAACTAGAAAAAGAGAAAGGCAATCAAATCCAGACACACCTAACATGGACACTGAATGATTCAGATAATATAAGCATATCCTTAAACCTTATAGTGCCTATTAAGAAAGGAGTCCCCCTGAGGTTAACATGAGTGATAAGAGGGTGTTTTTCCACAGAACAGATTTTTACAGAAAAAGTCAAATTAAAAACAGAGGGCGAGAGATGCCCGGATAACGTATAGAGATGATAGCAAAGAAAGAGTGAGCGTTGTCCTAATGTTGTTGTGAGATGGAAGCGAGCTGTGGAAGTAGGTGGTGGTGAGAAGAAGAGATTAGGTGGCAGTTATGGTGAGAGTTTTCTTAATGAAGGTTCAGAACAGCACAGAGCCCTGCGTGGGAGCTGCAGATCTGCTCAAATCACAAAAAGTCAGGGAGACTTCTTCCTCCACCGAAAGAGTAAATGGCACTCGGACAGTGTGTGTAGGATAATTGTAGTTCACATTATAGCCTAAACTTTAATTTAATTTCTGTGTATTTGCAGGCGCAGATGCTAATATGTAAAACGTGTCCTTTCTCTGCAGTTGCAGTAGTTTTTAAGAAGTGTTTTCTGCTGCTGTGGAGACCTGACTTAAAAACCATTCTGACAGTTTGTACAGTTTAGTCTGTTAAAGTCCAATTTGCATACATTTACGACACTGCCAAAGCATAAAGGGTTTTTATTTTATTTTATTTATTTATTTTTTGTTTGAGTATGTTTGTGCTTCAAAACCACTGATTTCTATTTCAGAGATCAGCTTGCTTCGGGAGCACAGGTTTTCAGATTTTAGTATTTATGTTTCCCCCGCAGGATAAAACCAACTCCAATTAAACATGAGACCTCTTTGCAGCAGTAAGACAAACTTGTTTATTGTGGTTGAATTCTCTTATAAAGCAAGCTTCAAGTGTCTGAAGGTGTTTATTATATTACCAAACTGAGGTGAACTTTAGTATATTAAACTTTGGAAAATGGATAGCAGTTTAGATTAAGAGGGGGGGGAAAAAGGAAAACACCATGCAAATGCTTGAAAACAGTGAAGACGAACAAACAGAAGCTAGTAAAGAAGCCAGTTAAATGGTCACCGATAGCTACTCACCATGAGATGGGAGCTGAGTGAGGATTATTCTGTGGATGTGTGGAGGATGCTGCTATAATAGTCATCTATCTCCCCATGGCTTAGTTCCTGCCTTCACTCTCAAACTTACCTCTCCATCATTATGACTCTTGCCAAGCATACGGAATGCGTGCAACACAGAGAACCTCATACACCAGGGGATTTTTTTTTTAATTCAAGAAAACTTTAATCTGAAATAGAACAGGAGGTTGAGAAAAAGTAGTGTATTAAAGATTCAATCAGATAGAATGCAGATAGAATTATTAGACTTGCCAAATGTGTGTTCCATGAAGTCAAATAGCCATAAAATTGCTTTTACCCAGAGTTTGCTGCAACATGCCTGCCTTTGGCTCCTCTGTGATGCAGTTATCACAAACAGGGAAATTAGCTTTTTTTTCCCCCCCACTCTGTTGCTGTTGCTGTTGTTGTTGTTGTTGTTGCAGGCGTATCCTTTTTTTCCTCAAGTGACCTTTTGATGAAATGCAGTTTTTGGCACTTGTGCATTGACTTCATTTTTCAGCCTAGGAGGGAATGTATAAGTGCAGGCTTTATCCTATTCAATAATGTGATGTAGTAATGCTGTGCAAGACATATATAAGGCTCTGCATTAAGTCTGTTGTCACATATATTAAACTGGGCACTGCAGTTCATTGTGTGTTTGTTAAGCTTGACCTTGGCCTTTTATTCTTGTCAGTCTTACTACGATATCAAAGCACTAACTAAACATTTCTCGTGTGCCAAGTGCAATCAGAAACGTGTGACTCAGCTCAGTGATTAGGGATACGTTTACATGCTTTCATAGTTTTTATCGTGGGGGGGGAAATAAGATTAATGACCACCAGCCTGGCAGATGGATTTTCTAAGGTGAAAGGAAAAAAAACTCTCAGTTTCACATTCACAACACGCCACTTCCATCGTCTCTTTCACTCATACTCACTTGTCAGATTCCTCGCGCTCTCTCACTCACAGGCTCACCGACACATTATTGTGTGTTTTCACAAAGGGAAGAAAAGGAATGTGAGCCGCAGGCAAGCACTGCGTGGATATTCTTTTCCCTTGCAGTAATCAATAGATAGAGCGGACACAAAAAAAATTAGTACATGAGCGTATGTCGAGATCTTTATTTTTATCTTGTTACATGACATAGAAGCAAAACAAACCAAAAAAATGCCGTTTGCAGCTGTAACAGACTTAATCTTCCGTATGCGTGATGCGAAACTGCAGAAATGCATTGTAGATGTGTTTTTAATAGAAACTGTTATATAACATTTTTTTGAGACCAGCATTTTGCAGATTGGTTAGGGTGCAGCAATAAGGGAAAGTGTTACAACATATTCAAGCTAATCCTGTAATTTGCGTATTGGCCACTAAGGGAGGGTTGGCCATGTGACCTACTTACATTTGGTGGATGGCACAGTTTCGCCAGGTGCTCGGGGCACAGCAGTCTCCTTGTTGTTTCTTCTGGCACAAACCTTTGAGCACTTAAATATTTTAAACACTTCTGAAAGTTTGATGGGTCCAAGGATGGCAGTGACTGTGGGGAAGTGCAGGAGGAGAGGATTGTTGCTGGGGAGGATGATGTTGTTGAGGTTCTGAGAAAGATGAAAGTGCTGAAGCAGTTATGTTTAAATGTTTAATAATTTAAATCATTTATCAAGAAAGATACTTTTATGCTTTCCAAAGTAGCTGTTTTTCTGGAGTTTATCGGTGTAAATGACTCTTTTTATTTTAGACAAAACTAGCTATTTGAAGATAATACTCAGTAAATCAAAACATAGTGGCCAGATGAACTAAAAATATAAATACACTAAGGAACACTTTTTAATCAGAGTATGGCATTAAGTCAGTGACACTTCTGGGATATTGATCTGGTCAGTTCAGTAGCAGAGGGGGTTGCTCTTCAGTTTCAGCTGCTTTGGTGTTAATGAAATTAAAAACAGGTGCACTAGAGGGGCAACAATGAGACAACCCCCAAAACAGGAATGGTTTTACAGGTGACATTTCTTCCCCCTCCTTTCTGACTGTTTTGTTTTTTCATTTTTTTTTTTTAGTTTTGCATTTGGCTAGAGTCAGTGTCACTACTGGTGGCATGAGGCGATACCTGGACTCTTCAGAGGTTGCACACATAGTCCAAATCCTCCAAGATGGCACATCAATATGTGCCATTGCCAGAAGGTTTGCTCTGTCTCCCAGCACAGTTTCAAGAACATGAAGGAGATTCCAGAAGACAGTTACTCTAGGAGAGCTGGACTCCTGGCAGATGGCAGATACCATCAGCAGGACCGATATCTGCTTCTTTGTGCAAGGAGGATCAGGATGAGCACTGCCAGAGCTACAAAATAACCTCCAGCAGGCCACTGGTGTGAAAGTCTCTGACCAAACAATCAGAAACAGACTTCATGAGGGTGGCCTGAGGGCCCGACGTCCTCTAGTGGGCCCTGTGCTCACCGTGGAGCTCAATTGACATTTGCCATCAAATACCACAACTGGCAGGTCCCCCACTGGTGCCCTGTGCTTTTCACAGATGAGAGCAGGTTCACCATGAAGACATGTGACAGACGCGAAAGGGTCTGAAGAAGCCGTGGAGAACATTATGTTGCCTATAACATTGTTCAGCATGACTGGTTTGGTGGTGGGTCAGTGATGGTCTGGGGAGGCATGTCCATGGAAGGATGCACAGACCTCTACAGGCTAGGCAACAGCACCCTGACTGCCATTAGGGATCAGGATGAAATCCTTGCAGTAGATCCTGGGTTCCTCCTGGTGCACAACAATGCCCGGCGTCATGTGGCGAGAGTATGCAGGCAGTTCCTGGAGGATGAAGGAATTGACAGCATTCAGTGGCCCCCACATTCACCTGACCTAAGTCCAATAGAACGTGTCTGGGACTTTATGTTTCGGCCCATCCGACATTGCCAGATTGCACCTCAGACTGTCCAGGAGCTCAGTGATGCCCTATTCCAGATCTGGAAGGAGATCCCCCAGGACCCCATCCATCGACTTATTAGCAGCATGCCCAAACACTGTCAAGCATGCATACAAGCACATGGGGGCCAAACAAACTACTGAGTACCATTTTGTGTTGCTGCAAGGAAATTTTGGCAAAATGGACTAGCCTGCTGCTTCATGTTTTCACTTTGACTTTCTGGATGTCTTTGAAGTCAGTCCTCTGTAGGTTGATGATTTTCATTTCCATCAAACAACACAGTTACAGCTTTCGCTATTGCTAATAAAAAGTGTTATAGAGATTTCACAATAATAAACTGAAATGTTTACTCTTAAACTGCATTTGACGAACATTTGTGTATGAAAAACTGACACCAACATCTGGGGTCCATGTAGTGAAGTTTTATTTAATGCTGGGCCTTTCTGTATCTGCAGCTGTTTTCTGTGATAGGTCAATATCGGGGTAAGAAAGACTGAATACCAGTCGAGCAAACTGAAAACAACATACTTTGTTAATAGGTTGGTACTTGTGACTGATGGACTAAAATATATCTCTCTTGTAAGGCCTGGCATACAGCGGTTGAAAGAAAGAAAGAAACCACAAAGGACTTTTTAAAAACTTGTAGGGAAGTGACAGATTGAGGTGGCGTTGAATTGAGGCCAGTAATTGTTGTATTTTAAAAGAGCTAATCAAACTGTTCTCTAAAATCTTTTTTTCCTCACCCACAAGACTCACTTTGAAGGGATAATGCAATTTTTGTGTGAGGCCGGCCAGAAGTTTTCTGTGCACTGCTCTGTGATTCACGGATATGCAACTCTGGTCTGAACTGTCACACTTGAAGTCATGTGATTTTTAAAGTCCATCTCTCTAGAAAAAAGCCTGTACATTATGACCACTCCTGCCTAATATGCTGTTGGTCCTTTTTGTGCTCAGGCCTGCTTTGTAGGACTTCTGGGGGCACAGTACCCAGCACCAAATTGTTAGGATCAGATGCTTTAATTCCTTTTGAAGCCACAGAGACATTCAGGGGTTTTTCCCTCACCAACAGTGACTGGGAGACCCCACATTTGTTGGCATTTCCGAGATGTTCGGGGCACTGGCAGAGTTGCTCAAAGTTGTCTTTACACCGTGTTGCTGATATCCAACAAGACTGCTATAGATCTGGCATTTCGCTCACCATCTCTATCCCTGATCTTGACATACACATGATTATAATAATCAACATTGTTCATTATCATGAAGTTTGTGTGCAGTGTGAAGTTTGCTTGTAGTGTGGTTTGACACCTTGGGTTTTGAGATGTAAATAACTCGTGCAGGCGGACAGCTGCGACTCTAAAGAGATATTGAAAATGTCAAAACTCGGTGACAGAAAGACCCTTCGCAGTTGCAGCAGTGAAAGGGTATTTTAGGTTTCAAAATAACTCAATTCTCACATTTTTACCAATTATGTGTCAACCCCAAATACTGTACTACTGTTAACATGCGAATACTGGACACAGGAGGAGAAATGTCCCAGAAGAATCAGATTCTTCCTGTTCTTTAGACTGTCAGCAGTGCGTACAAAGTGACTCAGGTATAGCACCCAGCAGCTATAATAGACTGCCTTTTTGCAAAGGGTGCACTAGATAGACAAACAGAGCAGCCACAGTCTTTTAGCTGCACATTTCCTGTCAGGATGGAGCTCAGAGACAGGAAGGAAGGTCTGACTGCCGCTTACTGGGTTAGCTTTTTTTCTTTTATATAGATTTATTTATTTATTTTATCACACCAGGTAGCTATTGGATTTTTTTTCACACCTTTGTATCACTCTTGCTAAGTTCTTATAAACACGTCTGAGAGTGACAGACCTGGTGAGTGAAACCGGATATGAAATTAGTAACCTATACCTTAAATAAAGTTTTATTGTGGGGAAAAAAAATACTTTTAAATTTACATTACAATGAGTCAGTCCCATCCTCTGTTGCTAGCTCGTTCGTTTTACCTTTTATTAAAGTAATTTCTGTTGTTGTCTCTTAACACACTTTTCATTTACTCTTTTCCAGTTATCCAGCTGTATGTGAGTTCCTACAGAGCAATAACCTATTATCCATAATCCGAGCGCATGAAGCACAAGATGCTGGGTATGTGATCACTACAACAAACACAGAAAGACACACCTGTGCACACAAACCAAAAAAAAAATAGATGCATGTTTACCTATTTAAGAACAAGCTCTGCCTTTCTTCCTCCACGTAATGGCCTTGAAGCTACCGGATGTACCGTAAAAGTCAGACGACTGGATTCCCATCCCTCATTACCATCTTCTCAGCGCCAAACTACCTGGATGTTTACAATAACAAAGGTCAGAATATTTCATCATCTGTCTTTGCCTCATTTTTCATCTTCATGTGCAGTTCTGTTATTTTTTTTTTTCTGTGCGATATTGTGTTGTTTTATTGCTGCCGGGTCTGAAGTATATTAGGCTTTGTAGAATGAATACATTTGTTTATTAAAGTCTGGTTCTGTAAAGGGGCACCTGCACCCCTGGCCTTTTAGCTGCATCTGGACTGTGAAAAATATGCCATGTGTATAGCTAATTGATGAAAAATAACAATAGACTTGTAGATGACTAAAAGCACATTTTGGCATTTTAAAACCCTTAAAAAGTGGCTCCACATCTGATTAAAAAAGACTACAAATGGGCTTCTCTGGCTTATGTATTACAATGGTTTTAACAGCACAAACTGCAGTGCAAGAGTTGATGCAACTGCATTTAGCTGTGAGCAGGCATAAGAATGCATCAGGGAGGTCCCGTTTGTTTGTGTTCTCAGATCTGTGTCTTGGTTGCCATAGGCTATGGTAGATGGGGAGCGTGGGAGGGACTGTCGGCATTGCTGACTATCTCCATGTGGCTTTATTCCTCTTGATATAACCGTGTCAGCAGTCCCCTGCCTCTACTAGGCCATCTAGTGGCTGACTTCCTTTTTTTTTTTTCTTCCTCTTTAACATCACTGAGTATAAACACGTTATGGTTCCTTTGAGGACATGTCAGAACAAATCTCAGATTCGATTAAATATTTGAGACAGAAGCTTAATAAGTCTGGAGCAGGATATTAACAAAAAAGCATATGTACATTTATATCCAGTAGGCTTAATCAAGTCAAATAGCATTTAAAGAAAAGTTTTATGCATCTCAACCACAGTGTGTTCTTCTTAAGTGAGCCTGATCCAGCAGCATTGGCCCATTACAGATATATGATGTGCACCAATATTAACACTGAAAATAATGCAGAGAAAAAAATAATGTCACTACAAAGTCTGTCCAGCAGAGCTGCTCCGACTCCATTGTTTACAATACCGCCAGCACTTTACGCATGCAGCAGAGTGTATCACAGCTGAACAGACAGAGGCAGAGTGCCAAGCAGTGTCTTCACTGTAACTCGCCGGTATGTTGCCGGAACGTTAACAAGCGATTACATTATTTTTTCTTATTCAGTAGAGATCTATCATACCATATGTGGCTGGGTTTTACTAATTCAGTATTAGTTAGGTTCTACTAGCTACATCATGCTTTGCTTGCTTAGTCAGCAATGACACTATGGAATCTGAAATATAGATGTATGTACTATTCTAATCTAGAAAAGAATTTAAACACACTCACTCACATAGAAGGTCTTAAATAATCAGGTCCCATCTTATCTTAAAGACCTCATAGTACCATGTCACCCCAATAGACCACTATGCTCTCAGACTGCAGGCTTACTTGTGGTTCCTAGGGTCTTTAAAAGTAGAATGGGAGGCATTGATCAAGCTTATAGTTAGGGCTGGATCAGGTGACCCTGAATCATCCCTTAGTTATGCTGCTATAGGTTCAGACTGCTGCAGGACTCTACGCACTTCTCTTCACTCTGCAGGTGTTTATACACCTCTGCTACATGTCATTAAATTGCATCTTCTCTCTCCCATAGTGTATGTTCTGTCTCTTTAAAGGAGTTTTTCCTTCCCACTGTCACAACGTGCTTGCTCATGGGGATTTATCCGATTGTTGGGGCTTTCTCCCTAACACTAGGGTCTTTACCTTGCAGTATAAAGCTCCTTGAGGTGACTGTTTATGTGATTTGGCATTATATAGATAGACTTGAAGTGAATGAATGAACTCTGTTCTATTTTGTTTGTCTGTACTTCATAACTGCTCTGTGGATCTATGTACAAAAAAAACAAAACAAAACAAAATGATGCCGTCTTCATTAGGTCTGTAACTACATATTAAGGCCATACAATTCTGTGAGACTTTAGAGGAAACTTTTGCTCTTTTGTCTCTCTTCTTCCCCAACAGCTGCTGTACTGAAATATGAAAATAATGTCATGAACATCCGACAGTTCAACTGCTCACCCCATCCCTACTGGCTACCCAACTTCATGGATGTCTTCACCTGGTCTCTGCCGTTTGTTGGAGAAAAAGGTATTTTTATTTGTCTGGGTTTATTTGTTTTTTTTAGAACAAAGTATTCTGATATATGCCAGGTACATTTACCCTCTCACTCCAACTTCATCTGTTATCTCCATGGCTTATTGCTCAGTGGCTATACCCCTTTTGCACTCTATTTCTTCCCCAGTCACAGAAATGCTGGTGAATGTGCTGAGCATCTGCTCTGACGATGAACTCATGAATGATGAAGATGAGATTTTTGATGGTAAGACATTTTATAAAAAGATATCTAATATATATATATTTTTTTGCATTTATTATTGGTGGCATTGTGGGTTCACTTCACATTTCCATACACTAAACTACAGATGTGTTGGGCACCTTAACATTTATTCTTCAAATCTGTGAAACTCTACTGGGGGGATTAGACACCATTCTAGGCCATTGCATTTTTACACTATTTTTAAACTAGTCAATACGATGAAGGTGATGACTCTGAGCAGCTGTGTATTGATTTACAGCAACCCTTCCTTAGAAGGTGACAAGTGGACCCAAAACATGCCAGCAAAATGCACCTTCATAGCATAATAGGCCCCCTCATTGTAGGGGTCAAGGATTCAGGTCTTTCTTTGATTTGTCACTCTTTTGTAAATCTCCCAATGAAATGTGCACAGTGGCGGTCAATGGTGGCCTTTAGTGACATTTTATGCAGCCCACGACTGTGGCAAGGAATGAATTTACTGTACATTCCTCTACAGTTCATCATCACACTGTTTCAACTCACTTATGGTTCAAAAGCTATTAGCCAGCACAAAAACATTACATATACTGTTATCCTCTGAGCATATTTATGTGAACGCTAGCCAAAATTTGATGTGTGTTTTTTCTGTTTAGCCAATGCAGCTGCACAGCGCAAGGAGGTGATCAGAAACAAGATCCGTGCTATTGGGAAAATGGCCAAAATGTTCTCCGTCCTCAGGTACACTTTTTATGTGTGTGTGAATGCAGGTGTGATTGTATATTGTCCAAATGTAGAGCCTGTGCACTCTGTAGCCTATGCATGTCGACTTTTATGACAGTCAGGGCATAAAGTTTTTGATGAACCAAGGTTCACTGGCATTTTCTAACCTGTGTGCCGGCCCATGTCCTTCCTGCAGAGAGGAGAGTGAAAATGTGTTGACGCTTAAGGGCCTGACGCCCACTGGCATGCTGCCAAGCGGGGTTCTTTCTGGAGGCAGACAGACACTGCAGAGTGGTGAGTGCAAGGCTGGGCCTAAGCCTTTTCTCCATCATTTTCTTCATAACCGTCATCAGTCCCTCCATGGCTCGTATCTCTCAAACTGTCCATCTTCTGTCATGTTTCTACTCTACCTTAAATCAAGCTAGCTTTGTTTTAGCCTCTCACTGATGTTCTTAACTTGAGAGCTTAACTTAATGTTAAGGTCCAGTCCACACAGTTTTTCAGTTTTCCTTCCTACAGCTTCAAATGATGGCAGTCACATAAACACACAAGACACCAGCATCACAGGGCTCGGAAAAAGTTGTTGCTACTTCGAGAACCGTGTAACGACTCTAAAGTTCAAGGCTATAATTTAAGCTGCTATGCTTTATCAAGATTTATTTATGGGTGACAGAAAAACTCATTTAATTTATTGTATTTTATTTCATTTTATTTTATTTATTTAACAGTGACAGAGCATGAAACTGATGTGCTGCACATGGAGCTTATCGATACTGGGGCTTATGCATCCACAATTCACTATTCACTTACTTAAACCACAATACACTGTAAATACAAAACTACAATAAATATGCACACCAGAAAAATATAGTGTAAGAAGGATACATAAATTAAAATCATTTCCAGTTGGAAGTGTGTTCCATAGATAACCAGCCTTTATGGAGACTGCTGCTTGTCCACATTTAGATCTGCGATGTGGTATTTCACTGTCTTGCCTTATAATGTATCGAGACTATTTATGCATTTAACTAAATTGAAGAAAACTCAAATTAATGAAACTCTCAAAACTAAGTAAATTATATTTTTCAAAAATGTGACGACGATGCCACCGAACAGGCTTTTAAACATTATTTTGAGAGTTTGGTTGTATAAAGATGTCAGATGCTTAATGGTGATGCTTGAGCCCAAACTGTCATACAACAAAGCTGTTACAGCTAATGGATCAGTTTCTACCTGAAACCCAACTTCTCACTTTCTAAAGTCACTCTCAAAGTAACAACTGGAACAGTCTTTTAAATTTGTATGCAGGATTTCCAATGACACTACTGCTGTTCTTCTTTACTCCAAGATTTGGAGATAAAAAGATTAATATTGTTAAGCACACTTTTTAATATGAAAAAGCAAAAGAATTACAATATAGTGCTAAGCATGCTACAAGTTATTTCTGTCATCTTACCTAATATATATATATATATATTAGTACCAGTCAAAGGTTTGGACACACTTACCCAGAATTGGTAAGTGTGACCTTTGACTGGTACTAATATATATGTCCATATATTTACCCCAGCCTACTACTTCTGCCATCTTATTGTCCCTCTCAGTTTCTTTCTTTATGGCTCTATGTTTGTTATTTTTCATATGAATTTTCTAACCCCAGACTGACTTTATTTCTCTCAGTATTAATGCATGGCGCTCCTCTGAGTTTGGCTGCATTGCCAATATCTCATCTGGCCTAACACGAGCTGCCTTTTTCGCTGGGGCTGCATTTTACATTTGCATGGCTTAATCAGGAGTAACCCGATCCCCTCCTCCCCCCTCAGCCACCATTGAAGCCATTGAAGCCATCGAGACCAATGCTGAGGACAGAGAAGGTAAACCCCCACCCATCTCCCACCCCTCTCAGTATATCATCAGGTTCTCCTGCTGTAGGGGCCACCTGCCACTAACAAGTTCATGTGCACAACAGCCCACACAATAATTACTTCACTCTTTTAATTCTAATCTGGTATGGCTGGCACTTTACTTTGCAGAGATTAGATTAAAAAGAAACCCAACTAGATGATTGGATTTAAGTTTTTACAAGAGATGGAACTTTATAAAGGACCGTGAGCTGGACTTCAACACAGTTTCTTGTAGTGTTGAGTCTTTTATCGCAGGGAAATGCTGGCAGTGTTTGCAGGGTGGGGGGCTGGTGTCGTATCATATTCTTGTGGCTCTTAAGTCACTGCACTAAGGTTGGAAAGAACTGTTTCACACCTAATGTAGTACTCCTGTTCCTAGTGGACGCATGAAAAGAAGTTCACCTGTAAGACGTTTATCTCTATTCAGCACCCACAGTGACTGCAGCACACATTTGCATTTAGTAATTAGAAACTGAGCAAAAAAGGAAAAACACCACTTAAAACAAGGGAATAGCTTTTTAAGGTATCAAGGGGCATATAGTCATGATAAATTAAAACACTGCATAGTCAAGTGCTGCCTAGCGATGCATGACTAAAGCACATTGTTTTGGGTTTGGCTTGTAAATGGCCTCCATCTGGTACTAAAAAGTGTTGCATGCACAAGAACAAGAATTGGACCAGCGCATCAACATGAAATATGCATCCCTGTGCCTGAGTTCCTGAGGTAATCTTAACTCACAAACCAAGAGCAGGAGAGTTGCAGCTTTGTTTATTCTACACATAAGAGAGAGACACTGCAGCAAATGCTTGCAAATGTTTCGTTTTATTCACAATAAAGGGTAAGTTTACTGACCCTTAACTGATTGCACGCTCTCTACCGTGCACTGTATGGCTGAATTAGAGAATAAAATGATATACCAAAGCTTGAAGTCACAATGATGCAGAACATTTTGGACATATTTCTTCATTCTCGATGTCTGTAGGCCCGTCACACAGGCCTTATGACCAGGTGAGAATTGCCTGGCAACCACCAGTCACTAAGGAACAATAAATATTCCCTGACCCATTGAGAGATTGGTATCTGTAGGTTGCTGGCAGTCACTGTGAAACTGATTGCAAAGCTACAGTCATGCAAGCCTAAAAAGCCGTCAGTGACCCGATGCTAACCACCGGTCTCTAGGGAAAATGCTGGCAAGTAGTTGCGGGAAGCTGCTTGCTGTCGCTGGGTGGCATTGGTTGCCAAGATGTACACAGTGCTGCATAGAAAACCTCCTTGCAATTAGATTGCTTTGGACACATGCTGACTGCTGAGGTCGCCTGTAGTTTGCATGGAAGATGCCAACTTGTCTGCAAACACTCACCAACTACATGCTAAGTGGTTGTGAACCTGTGAAGACTCCAATGCAAACAGGAAACGTAGCCTTCAGAGTAAAAGTTACACCTTTGGAAACAGGTTGGTTTCAGCGGTAGGGCACACTTATTTTAAAGACTTCGGTTTGTGCCGGTGGTTAGTTAGCAAGTGTTTGCAGATGAGTGGGCGTCTTCCACTTGTCAGCAAGGTGGTTTTTGGTGAACAACCATCTTTGCGACAATTTCATCCAGTGACGCCCATCACCCACTCACCAGTCACTCCGGGAATACATATTTTTCCCTAGCAACCAGAAGTTGTCGTGGGTTGCCGACCAGCCTGTGTGACATAGGCCTAAGGGATACCAGTCGAGGGAAGGGCAATTTTACTCAAAGAAAGTGTTACAGCTGTCACAAGGTTTGCTATGTCACTAATGTTAGTTGCAGAGACAAGTGATTATTTTATATCACTAGCATGTGACCATGTGCACTACAAAAAAAAGAAAAAGAAAAAAAAGAGTACACTCCATTCCATTAATGAAATACGCTCACTGATTCCTAATTAAAACTGACGTACTGAACTTACACATCTTCGTTAGTTATAATGCTTGGGAAACCACAACAGCATTTCATGTCTTGGGGGAATACATATCATATTAAGAATACTCTGGGATTGTGGCATTGCGTGAAGATCCTGACTCATTTATTTGTATTTTTTCAGCTATCCGTGGGTTCTCCCCCCAGCACAAGATCACCAGCTTTGAGGAGGCTAAGGGCCTGGACCGAATCAATGAGCGCATGCCACCTCGCAAAGATGGAGTGAACCACGTGGGTCACTCCATTGGAAAGATGAATATGTCAGAGGCAAACGGCACAGAAGACAACAGCAACATCCAGTGATGTGCTGTCTCAGAACTCCCGGTGGCTATGCAGCAAGACTTTGCTAAATTCAGGCCTCTGAACATAAAATAAAACAGGCCCACAGATAGAAAATGAAATCTGCAGCAAAAAGGTCATTTATTTCATGACACTATGTCATTGCACGGTTGGGGGAGGGGGGAGCTGGGGTTCACGGCAAAGGGCAGGCATAAGGAGAGATGAGCAGACTTCAGCACGACTGCAAAAAAAAAAAAAAAAAGTCAAGTGGTTGAAAGTTGTGTCTGCCTGTTGTTCCCTTTCTCAATTCAATTACAGACTGAATTGTTGGGGGCTGTTTTGTTTTGAGCGCTGACACATGTCTGCTCCTTCATGACAGGGCCTGGCAGCAGACATAATTGCGGTATCAGTGCCACACAAATCATTTTACTGTTTCATAAAGTGTTTATTATGAGTCACTCACAAATTCACTTGATAAGGAAAATGATCTTGTTTACCTTCATGTTTTGCAATTATTAGGTCACACCACTTTGTCAGAAAGAAAGCAAAAAAAAAAAAAAAAAAGCAAAATGTGTACCTCTTCAAACCTGCAGTGCAGTCTTACTGTTGAACTTTAATTTATTGATTTACCTTGTAGTAAGATGCTGTCATCCTGCAAGGGAAAGAGGACAGGGTGCTCTGGCCTGGCCACCAAAGATCAAACTCCACTTTGCGTATGTCTCAGTAATCTCCAGCAACTGCTCCTTTCCTCACCTTTCTCACTATCAGCCATCTCCTAGCAAGACATAACTTGGAGGGGATGAGGGAAGAAAAGGGAGGGGGGGGGGGTGAAAGGAGCATTTGAAAGTTTTTATTCCACTGCTTACTGTAGATATATCCCAGTATCACGAATTACATACAGTCTAAAAATGTCACACTAGCCCAGAAGTTCAAAAGGTGCAACATTTATAGGTGAATCTCAGAGGGTTTTATTTTATGTGGTTATATCAGTTATTTACTTCCTCTTCACTGTCTGTTTAAGCATTTCACATCAGAGAAGGGCAAAAAAATTATACCGTTACTTTCCTGGACATTTTTACACTTGAGCGTCCTCTGTTGAAGGATGCTTGGAGCCATGATTATTCCATCACTTTGCTTTGCTATGACTGTCAACAAACTGGAATTAACACTAATTTCTGGACCACAGGAGAAAAGCTTTGAACTGTGGGACATACCCCGCTATCGAGACGCCACCCGATATTCCTCACCTGCTTGTTGCTGAAGATAAAGTCAAATAATTGGTGCAGTCAAGTATAAAACAGTGTCCTTTCGGTCTGCAAACGGTTTACTGTGCTGCAAATTCGGTGAGATTTCATGCTCCACACAGAGCTGCATCAGGGTGAAGAGATTCTGCAGATGTGCATTTTAAAGGCTTTTTAACAGCCACACCAATGTGTCACTTGGAATAAGCAGGCCTAGAGTTATGCTGAAATTTACTGGCATTTGACTTGATGAAGAATCCTGACCAGAATTCAGTTAACTCGTACAATGGAGAAAAAAAACCCCTAAAATTCTCAATATGATCTTGGATTGATTAAAGTCATCAAGACTTCCTTCAAGAAAATTAAGCACAGGCTTTTGATTTATGAATTCATTCTAAATATATGAATCTGTCGTTCCTTATTTTTAATCAATTTTTCTAATTTAATCTGAGTACAGTGGAGAAGCAGGCTGAGAAAAACTTTACTCACAGGTGCACCAGCACTGAGATCTCAAAGAAATAGATCCCCATGCCCACAAATAAGGAAGTAAATAAATAAATTTAAGCAGAAACACTTCAAAATCTAAATTTGGGAGTTTCACGCCCCATTCACAAGTGACACCTACTGAATACATTTCTACAAATTCCTATCGTACATCAATATTTTTTCTACTTTATATTCCATCTTTCTATTTAATAAAGGTATGTGAATTAAGGATGAACAAAAAGTGATTTTTACACACAGCATCTATGGTATGGAACGCATCAATGCATGCAGTTAAGTTCCTAATTGTTCTGTGAGATTATAATTGTGATCGTTGTGTTTCAAATAGTAAACTTGAATTTATTTATTTTTGAATTCTATTGTTAGTTTTATTTGTCTTGTTTTATACATTTTATAAATAGGCTTCCTTTGATTGATTTGGTCCATTTTTTTTTCATTCTGTTATTTATGACCACTGCTTTTAATTTTATATTGATTTTATTGTATGCAGAGATGCCCATCTAAGGTGTTACGCATTGTGTTATAGATTTTTTCTGTTGTACTGATGTACAGAACATGTTCGGTAGTGTGAATGAATATAATCTCAGTGAAAAGCAACTTTCAGGCTGCCAAAGCATGATAGCATGGTTTTCAGATGTAAATGAACTGGACACAAAGAAAATCATGTGTCACACTTACATTTAACAGGAAACATTGTACTCTGGTTATATTTACTGCTGATATTATTATTGTTACAATTTAGCTTATGGTTATTTTCCTTCCTCCGTTTCTGGGTCTTGTATGGTCTACATGCATATTTCAACAAACAAATATAATGGATTTTATCTTGCAACATTTTTTTTATTATTATCTATCGAAATATGTTTTGGCATTTGATCTCCTAAATAATACACACATTGTAAGCATGCCCTATGGGACAAATCACATTTTTTTACTCTTGAATAAAATATGCATGAACAAAGTGTGTGGTGTCATTTTTTTTTAAAACTCACTTGTAAAAGGGAATTTTAACCTGGTTGTTGGTGTCAGACGGTCTGGTCTGAGTGTTTCAGAAACTGCTGATCTACTGGGATATCCCCACGCACCCATCATAGGGTTTACACAGAATGGTCTGAAAAAGAAAAACATCCAGAGGAGTATGGCCGGACTGTTTTGTGCTGATACGAAGGCAACAGTAACTCAAATAAACACTTGTTACAACCAAGGTATGCAGAAGAGCTTCTCTGAACACACATGTCAAAGCTTGAAGCAGATGGGCTAGAGCAGCAGAAAACCACACCAGGTGCCACTCCTGACCAGATCTCATTCTAATAGAGCACCTTTGGGATGTGGTGGAACTTTTAGACTTCATTTAACTATAACTTGCATGACTGATCATTTCTGCCATTGCAACCAAAGCCAAAAATATGCTATTTGGAGGCTAAAATGAAAAATGAAAGAAAAGCTTAGGGCCATTTTTGTGTTTTTTGTTTGTTTGATTGTTTTTTTTTTAGCAGAGACTATGTTTCTATTACTAAACAATTAACGTGTTTCTTCAATATGAAATACTTAACTTCAGTTTAGTGGGATTTCAGAAACGTACGTTAATTTTAGCCCTTTCAAAACAAAATCTTTATTCAGGACCAGGGGCCCAGCTATATACTTTCTGAGATGTATGCGGACACATTTTTAGCCCCCCCCCCTCCCCAAAACCCACGCGCGCACACACACACACAAGACACACCCTCTCAAGGTTTACTGTGTTCATGTGTGCAGATCTCACTTATTCATGGACTTATAAAATACAACACTTCT
>JAVDPK010001612.1:396478-417187 GCA_034780415.1 Cichlasoma orientale | reverse complement strand
TAAAAGCATTACAATGTATTTCTAATACGGTTAACCCAAAATCTCCTGAATCCTTTTAGAAAAGTAAATGATTTAATTAATAAATAAATAGGCAGCAACCTGTATTTATCTTATTTATATATATATATATAAAATTTCGTAATTTATTTACAATTTTTAACGCTTATTGCACCGGATATGACGCCACCATGGTCTTGCCCCCATCGTTTGTCCATCACTGGACAGAGAGATCTCTTTAATTTAACAAGGTGGCCTTTTAAACGCCACTAAAACAGACAAAAAGCCCATTTCAAGACTCTCATCTTAAATAATGGCGCAGCTGCAGGCCCGTTTGCAGCCTCACAACCACCGCCAGCGTCTGCTAATCGGATAGAGCGAAGGACTTTGAGTGACTGCGGGGTTGCGCCTTGCTAACGTTACGCAGCTGCTGTCTGTAACCAAAGCTAGTCGGCTATCTAACGTTAGCTGAAGCGGCTCCGCTTGCCAAATGATATAGACCCTCACTGTACAGGGACAGACCTCAGTAAACAGCGACTGGTTCCGCTAAATAACTCCGTACCGCTGAAATGGACAAAGAAGAAGCAGACCGGCTGATAGAGAAGGCCAAGCTGTGTTTACGGTCAGGACGGAAAGATCGGGCGTTGCAGCTGCTATATGAGGCGCAGAATATTTACCCGAGCACCCGGGCCAGAGGTAAAATTAGCTGACGCACATTCTGCAGTGACGGCCAGATTATTTGCTAACGTCGATCCACTAGTTAACTTGTTCCAACCAATAATCTGCATTAAATATATGCTCGGATTTCAGGGTGGATGCACAGAACCGCTATTTTCAGGCTTTTAAAAAAAAAGCCATCTGGCTTTGATATTATTTGTGTTTATGTGTGTCGATTTGGGGCTTCAAACTGTGGGACAGCGCTGTGTAAAAAATATATTGTAAGTTGGTGTAATTTGCCATTCTCACTGGGATGATTAAGCTATGATAGATTGCTTTGAGCTCATTGAACATAACATGCATGACGGCCCATCTTACAGCACTGTGCACAGTTACTGTCACCCTGTTCACATACAGGTGAAAGAAAACACGATCAAACGAGGTATGAAGCATAAACAGATGTTAAGAGAAGTGTAGGAATAACTCGATGCTGTAAATGAAATACTGTGGCCTTCCAGTTAAACACCTGTAGCAGATTTGGAAGGGATTCAATTGACAGCACCTTAATTATTAAAACATCAACTAAGAAAGGAGGATGGTATTCCTTCCTTCCAGAGTCTTAGAGAGGAGCACCCACCATTAAATTAAAGGTTTTTTTGTTCACTAACCATAATTTTTCTGTCTTGTTCGTTCCCTGTTTGTGCTGCATCTGGGTTGTCAGTTAACCACAACCTGTTGCTGCTGTTTTGTAGTGCTGATAGATGCCATACTGAGGAATGGAGGCAGTGCCGCTCCAGAAACGAACCACGTGCCCCCACCGACAGGATGGCGAGATGAGGACATTGGAACCAGTGAAACAAATAATGCAAGTGGTGACGAAAAGAAGAGCTACACCGAGGAACAACGCCAAGGTGTTCTCAGGTGACTCTTTTTACTCTTTTCTATTTGTTTCTTTCTTTCAGCTACCATCCAGTGGTCTTATTTAAAAACACAGATGAATTCAAGTAAATTGTTGCATTTTTGGCAAATATAATCCCTTAGCTTTCCACTCAGACTGTTTACCATCAGGCAGGTGAAGCATTTTCAAACATGGTTGGTCTGAAACCAGAACACTTCCAGCAGCAAACATCTTGTCCCTTGCAGAGAGGTTCTGTATATTTTCCTTCCAAAATCTATAGATTCCTGAGAAGAGAGCTCTTGCTTATATGCTGCTCCTCATCAGAGCTTATTCATGTGCCACTGATTGGTGTCCATCCTACCAATACAATGCTCTACCAGCAAAAAATGTCAGTGTGTTCATTGCTGTCACCTGCTTTGACTGAGTAATGTGCTTTACTCGGAGTGGAACAAAAATATAGTACTGGGAAAAAGAGGCCAGGAGAAGCTCTCTAGTTTGAGTTTTAATAAGACCGCATCATTTAGCCTTGCTCTGATTTGATATCCATTATGGTCCCCCCCGCAGGATAAAGAATTGTAAGGACTTTTATGAGATTCTCGGTGTGCACAAAAGTGCCAGTGATGAAGATTTGAAGAAGGCCTACAGGAAGTTGGCCCTGAAGTTTCACCCAGACAAGAACTTTGCTCCAGGAGCCACAGATGCTTTCAAAGGTACGAGCTTCGGTGCTGAAATAGCAAAATTAGCTTTTACTGCCCATTTCATTCTATTTAAACCATCTACCGACTGCACAAAGTTATGAAGTGTCGCCAAAGTCAGAGGCTGTGGTCCATTCAAGAGCTGCAACCTCACTCACCAGCTTTAAGCTGGGGCTATAAGCTTTCGCAAACAGGGTTAGCAGTTTTTAATTAAGTGTCAGACATGTTTTGTTAGGCTGTTTGCGCCTCACAGTCATAAATGAATACAGAGGGAGAGACACAAGACACACTGCGAACATTAAAGTTCAGTCGGATCTGTTTAGAAATCACGGAAAAAGATGTTAACTCTTTGCCTGAGATTCAGCACAGCTTCACTATCAAAGCAATCCAGTCATAACAGTCTGTATGGCCATAAGTACTTTGCAAACCAGAACTGTTAATTTGATCCCACTGCCACTCTCTTCCCACCACTGTAGCATATATATATATATTTTTTAACTTCATCTATGCCAAATGTTTGCCTTCTGTCCCTGCAGCAATAGGTAATGCATATGCAGTGCTGAGCAACCCAGAGAAGAGGCAGCAGTATGATCAATATGGAGATCAGTCTGCAGCTATGAATGCACCCCAGCAACCCACCCACAGTCGGCACGGCCACTACCGCAGCTTCCACAGGGACTTCGAGGCCGACATTTCCCCCGAGGAGCTCTTCAACATGTTCTTCGGAGGAAGGTTTCCCACAGGTATGATGAGAGAGGTTAATGGAAAGGTCACTGTTCCAGGTGGCTTTTGGTGGGTAATTTGTAAGAAATTTGAATATTTCCAACAGAGTTTCCAACAAATGAAAACGCAGTGAGCAACGGTAGTATTTAGTGTTAATTTTGGCAGTGTTTGTTATAGTTTAGGAATATTAAATGCTTTTTTTGATGTGGAAGTGTAGATTCCATAGCACTGTGTGTCTCTACAGGAAATATCCACGTGTACACCAACCAGGGAGCCTCCTACTCTCAGTTTTATCAGCCTCGTCGTCGACGTACTCATGAAAGGCGCGAGGAGGTGGTGGAGGACAACCAGAGTCAGGTCAGTGACTCACTGAAACATGAGGAGAAATCCCTATTAAACATCCTCAATATTACATTCTTCTTCTTTAATTCTTTGATTGTGAATACGTGGAAAACCACAGAGAGGTTCTGGGATTCATTTGTAACATGACTGCAGCCCTTAAGCGACTGTTCCTGCTCATTTATATTGTATTCCAAACGCACGGAAACACCGCGCTGGGATGAGTGCAGTGTAATCAGTGCAGCCTACATAGAGTACTGCATGCTTTGTAATCTGTGCTGATTTTTATCTTCCCACAGAACACCTTCACAGCTCTTCTGCAGCTTCTCCCCGTGTTGGTGTTAATCCTCATATCAGTGTTTACTCAGATGATGGCCACTAACCCGCCCTACAGTCTCTTCTATAAGCCGTGAGTCCGTAATACAATATACAGGCCTCACTACTGTGATTTTTTTTTTTTCTTTCTTAGCATATCCTAGAGTTCTAACATGGTTTATGCCATCGGTCCACAGAATTAATCGAAATGATGTGTTTTGGTTTCAGAGCCATGGGGCTTGTGGTGTCCAGGGAGACACAGCACATGGGTGTACCATACTATGTAGACAAGAGTTTTGAGAAGGAATACCGTGGAGCTGCGCTGGAGGAGCTAGAGAAAACCATCGAGAGCGACTACATCGAGCACCTGCAAAGCAGCTGCTGGAAAGAAAAACAGCAAAGTAAGCGAGCAGTTTATTTGGATTAGATGGGGAGTGTACACTGCCGGGCCAAAACAAAACAAAAATCCCACACTAATACTTCACTGGACTTCCTTTAGCTTTGATGATGGCACACATTGGCTGTGGCATCATTTCGATAATCTTATGTAATGTCACAACATTTATTTCCATCCGTGCAGAGTCAGCTGCCTGTGCGATACCAAAGATTCTCAGCCACGCTTTCAAAAGTTGAGTCCAGTCAATCCTGGCATTTTCATCTTGGAATATATCCATGCCATCAGGGAAGAAACAAATCCATAGTTTGAAAAGAAAAAAAGGAAAAAAAGCTGGTCACTCAGTGTATTCAGGTAGTCAGCTGACCTCATTTTCTGGACACACAGCGTTGTTGAACTTGACCAAGTGAAGCAGCCCCAAATCATAACAGCGCCCTCACAGGCTTGAAAAGTAGGCACGAGGCATGACGGGTGCATCACGTCATCCGTCTCTCTTCTCGCCCTGACGGGCCAATCACTCTGGAACAGGGTAAATCCAGACTCATCAGACCACTTGACCTTTTTCCAGTGCTCCAGACTTTATGCTAGTAAATTGAGGACTTTTTTTTTCCAGTTTCGCCTCACTCATGAGTGGTTTTCTTAAGGCTACCAGCTGTTTAATTTGAGTGCCCTGAGCTTGCTTCAAATTTTGCAGGTGGATGTGCTCCTATTTTCATAAGTGATATCTGAGCACGGAAATTTAAGATTTGTTTTTTCTGACCACATTTCTTTCTTAAAGATGATGGTTCACTGCTCTCCTTCCAGGTTTTAATAATGTGTTGGACAGTTATTAACTCCATTTTAATAGTTTCTTCAATCTCCTTATTTGTTTTCTTTTCTGAAGGCCAGTAATTTGGCATCTTTTCCACCACCTCAGGATATGTCTTCCAAGGAAGCTACTCACTGCATCAGTTTGGGTTTAATAATTTCTTGCCAGCCCAAATATATTAATCATTGCAGTAATATCATGGAGGGCTCTTATCTGTTTGTGTAGTTAAATCCAGCTGGTGACCTTTTTTTGGTCTGGGCAGTGTATGTTACTGCTAATTTGATTTTTATTTCTTTTTTCTTTTTTGGGTAAATCTAGTGACAGACCACACCATTCACATTGCATTCAGTTTAAATTGTAAAATAAATGATGAAACCCTGGAAAATGCACATATTTATTCTTTGTCAGATTTAAACAATAGGACTGAAATTTCATATCTGATGACTCAACAGTTTCGGCGAGCACGTAATTCATGGAGTCTCTGTCATACTTGCATGCTGTGCACAAAAGATGGACGCAGCCAACACCTAGCTAGCTTGATCAGCAAGGTGCATCCGTAGATCGTCTGGAGCTAATTGGTGTTGACATAGGATAAAATGAAACTACAATTTCATTCACAGAACAAATCAAAACAAAAAAGTGAATCAGTGAATTAGATTAGCTGAGGGGATGCTTATTGGACAGATGTAGCCACTTTTGTCTGTACTCACCTGTCACTAAAGCAGCCACACCCCTAAACATCCATAACTCAAAGACATGAATTTACGCACAGGAGTTTAGTATTTTTTTTCAAATTTAGCGTTTTGTCATTCTGTTTCCTTTGCAGAATCAGACTTGGCAAACCTCGGACAGCTGTACCGAGACGATCGGTTAAAGCAGAAGGCGGAGACAATGAGGCTGGAAAACTGTGATAAACTGCATCGATTGGTCGGGCGTCAGAGAGTAAAATGAGGACTGTTTGAGAGGAGAAAGTGTTTCTTTACAGACTTTACAATAATGTATTTTACCTAATTGTGTAATTTATCCAATCTGGCCACATTGTGAAGAAATCTCTTTGGGCACAGCGCAGCCAGCGGGAGATTATGCCGCTGGAAACAATGTGCCTTCTCTCCTCGTTCGATGGTAGAAAATGAAGTTGCATGTTAGCTGCCGGCCCTAGCTGTGGTGGGAGCAGCGACAGGTGCAGAGTCACTGTGGCGGCGTTGTGTGATGTCTCAGAGCCTTTAAACTTTCTTATAGAAATGGCATGACATAAGGGGGCTCCCTTTGGGGTTACAAAGGCAGTTGTATGTTCACACATACATGTTTTATCTGGTTGGGGTTTGTAGTTGTATTTATTTTGGATGTTTCTGTGTCCTTGCTCAAATTTTAGGTGTATTTATTTAGTAGATGATAGAGTGAATGTTACTTGAGCACCTTGGCTCATCCTCTTTTTTTTTTTTTCCTTTTTCCTCTTAGAAATGAAGTACAGTATACTGTAGTTTTTGGGCAAATCCGATAGCTGTGAAATGACAGAGCACCTTTTATTTCTGATTAAAACATAGACAAATCACTCAGTTGGACCTCAAGCAACAGGAGGCACAGTAACGTTTTACAGAACATGCAGTTTTCTGTTTGTGCTGCCAAAAACGGAGCCGCTTCCTACAGCAGAGCTTCGAGCTCGCTGCATCAGTGCTTGCATAGGTGCTTATTGTGTTGTTGGTCATTTAGGAGGGGCAGTCCAGCCAAAAGAAAAGGCAGTTCAATGTTTCCTGCTGTAAATGGGAATCACCACTATAAGCAGTTTGTATAGTTTTGAGGTTTAAATGGCTTGCAATGCTTCCCCCCCCCCCTTAACTGCAAGCTGTCTTGTTTCCAGAAAAAACATTTTCAGCCCAAATGTGTAGATATTTTATAAATCGTCTACCCCTAATTTCTTCTGCTTTTGTAATAATAATAATAAATAAATGCAAAAAAATGAAGATGATGATCTGAAAACCTAACTATAATTGATGCTTAGAGACGAGAGGCTCGACAGCCTGGTCTGATAGTTGAGGGTGTTTTCATTCATTAGTGATTCTGGGGATTTCTCATGGACAGAAGTTGTCATAGCGAGTATAAAAGTGTTCCGTCTCTTTGTGCAAGCTGTCGTATTCCTCCGATGCACCCCTGCCTCCCCATCTCAGTTTGTAAATAAAGGAGACTGTTAAACTCCTTGTACCACGACTTGTTTTCCACAGCTACCTTTTGGGTGTAATCTCCACATAGATAGAAACCAGAATTGGGACTTTAACTTGCCATGTCATCATAACTTTTGGAGTTTTTTTTTAAAAATTTAAACTAACCTTAGATCACGCAAACCCTGTACGTACATTAATACATGTTGCTGTGCACCAAGACTGCCAAACTGCCTTAGCTGTTGTCATACTTGTGAAATATTCAGGTTCACCTCAAGCAATTTTAAGTTCATATTTACTCCATTTTGTTACTGTTGCATGCAGCTTTGTGAGTGTTATTTTTTAGTTACACGTTTATTTATTTTTTTTTTGGCTAACAAATCTTCATGACTGCTGAAACTATAAATGTCAACTGACTGAGAATATTCAGCTCCACACTGGAAGTCACAAACATGTAAAGTACATTATATTTACTGTGATACGCACGAGTCAGGTTTTGGTATTAATCAGTGTGGACGTACTCTTGAGTTAGAACTGCAAAGTTAAGCCAAAAATACCACAAAATTAAAGGATAATCAGAAAATCTACTTGGTCCGTCTCATTTCTTTTTCATGCTGGGATGCCTGAATGCATCATGTGTTTGGTCACCTCACAAACCAGCAAATGAAAGATAATCTGTAAAGAGGCCAACAACACAACAGTAGTCACATCTTTCAGGCAAATAGGTAAGAGGAGTGCAGATTTGGGTTTTGTATTTAAAAACGATCACATTTTAATATCAAACGGCGAGCTTAAGTGTCACTGTTTACTGTGTCTGAACCACTGACTTCAAACTGGATTCAGAAAGTCTTCAGACCTCTTCACTTTTTTCAAATTCTTACATTGGAATTAAACTTTAAATTGCTGTATTTTTCTCCATCAATCTTCACTCAGTAACTCTAACACAGTGTCAGGCCCCGCAGTTCGCTGCACGTCCGGATTAAAACCGAGCCAGCGGATGCAAAGAACTCTGTAGAGTTATGAGATTAAATTGTGGGGAGGCTTAAACGATGACAAACGTATTGAACTGTTTCTCGAGCCGTGGCTTGTGAAATAGAAGAATTTTGGAAACTCTTAAGACTCTTCCTAGAGCTGGCCACACAGCCAAACTGAGTAGCCAAGTAAGAAGGGCCTTCATCCAGGTTGTGACCAAGTATCCAACAGTCACACTGTGCAGTTTCAGATGTAATCTTCACCGATAGGGGGAAAAGAGTGGCTTCAGTCCACTGACTGTCCTTGAGTAGCTGAGCGAAAACCCAGACATGAAGCCCATAACATCAGTGGAGAGAACTGGAGATGGCAGCTCTCCAATCTGATAAAGCCTGAAAGGATTTGCCTGGAAAAACTGAATTAAATGCTTTTATCCAGGTGTGCAAAGTCTGCCGAGACTTAGCCGAACAGATAAAAAGCTTTTAAAACTACCCAAAAAAAAATCACAGAACACAGAATAAAATATCTAAGCACTTTTGTAAATAAAAGATTTTGATTTTTAAACAAATTCAGAGGAAAAGAATTTAAAGGCATGTTTTTGCTTCATGGGAAATTTATTGTAGATTGATGGGATTTTTTTTTCTCTTGAAAATTAAAAAAGGAATATTCCAAGTGTGGAAAAGTGATGGGGTCTGAATTTTTTTTTTAAAGCACTGTAAACATTTATCTCAGATAACCTGCTTCTTTAGCAGACCAAATGTACACACTGAGACCATCTTTGTACTTTGAAAAACAAAATAAAGTTGTTTGATTTTGCATATTTAACAGGGAAGAGGCCAAAGTGGCATCGTGAGCTGGTAAACCTGGAAATATCTTGGGTCTGATTCAGTAAAAGTTAAAAGTTTTATTCATCAGGTCATTAATACTGAACATGATTCAAGAAAAGCAAAATCTTAATCATCGGTGGGAACACTGTGAAAGATGCTGCGTCTCCTTCAGCGTGTGCACAGGGCTTTGTGGACTCCCCATCCTGAAAAAAACAGCAAGCTTCCAAACTCAATTACAATGCATGAAAAGTCAGTCTCACAATAAAAAAAGAGGGAATTTCTTACTGACAAAAACAAAAAAAAAAAGCCAACCGTCCTCACTGATTTCTGCACACACATTTTGCATGGGAGTTTTTGATTGGCTCTAACGGTGACTGCTGTGGTGTTTTGGGTTGACACAGTGGGAACATTTTGTGCAAATTCAAGTATAACATAACAGTTTTGTTTTTTTTTTGTTTTTTTTTACAGATTTTAAAGTAAACAAAACCGTTTCAAAATGTAACACTTAATCAAAAGCACTGAGTATGTATTAGAATATGCATATAGGTACTGTTTCACAGAAGTGTCTCATAGATAAAATAAATTCAACACAAACATTACAGTTATACTGAAAAAAAGATATGAAAGTCTTAAAATTAGATCTTTTAAAATGTGTTTTTCATCTGCAGTGAAAATGTTTCTGTTTGAAATCAGTATGTGTCCCTCTGGTCAGCCTTTTCACCTTAATCTGGGGATCAACTTTGACCCCAGTAAACTCAATTTCAGCCCAACTGTAAGCCAGGAGTATTTTTTATTATATAATGTCTACATCCTCAAGAACTTCAGAGCAGGTTATGTCTGAGTGATCTGCAGTTACATCTATGAAAGGTTTGACCTAGTCTTTCAGAATGTCCCCATTGTAATCTGGGATTATACCTTATGTAATCCATGTCTGTATGGCAGTCTCAGAAGAAATTAGCATCTCCACATTGCAGTCTATCCTTTTAATCTAGAGTGCAAGTAAAGGTTACACTGCACCATACGCTGAGCCGCAGAGCAACTGACAGACAATAAGATCAGTCTTTTCACTTCATCGCAGGGACACCACTGGACAAGATCTTCATACTGGTACTTTCATTTCTTCATCTTGAGGTCAGCTTCTATGGCACTACGGCGCCCTCTGGTGCCTCCATCCTAGAGTGGAAGCGAGGGGGGGGGGGGGGAACCCCAGAACACATCTGAACTTAAAGCGTGCCACTGAAATGTTTTAATAAAAAGTTTTTCTTTGTTTTGATATATCTAACTGCAGATTGCGTCCAGAAAGAAGACAAGAAAGAAGGGTAAAGTGTTAAAGGTAGTAAGGCGCGTACTTACAAAAAGAGAAAGGAGGAAGGCAGGAGAGGACATGGAGACAGTGTCCTGTAAGAGGAAAATGACAGATCAGAGCTGCAACTCAGCAGTGCACTGAAAGTCTCAAACAGAAGCAAAATAATGCAAAGGGAGAGACAACACAGTACATTTGGCTAGAGGAAAATTAACAAACTTTCAAAACACACTAATTGGTTTAACACTAGTATTACATTGATCGCTTTTTGTTGCTGTCCTGCCGTTACATTACATTGTTAGGGAGACGCGAGCATGTTTAGGTCAGAACTTTATATAACGTATGCTACAAATATACAGTATATTGCCATTTTTCAAGGCATTGCATGAAGTTTTACAGTCGTCCCCTACCTTCCAGTCATTTAAAGGTTTCCATTAACATTAGTATGCTATGAAATATCAGTATTTAACTCTTGAAACGTGCCTATTTTCAAATGGGTTATGTGTTAGAATATTTAGGAAAAGGGGAAAAAAAAATTCTGCCACACTGGCTGATTGGGAGGAACAAATCTTTTATTTCACCAAATAGTTTTGGTGCAAGGTTGTGAAAGCAACTGTTAAAAGTGTAAATATATATTTTTTGTGGTGTGCTCTGTAAGGGTTTTTAAAATGTTTGTTTCTTTATCAAAAATTCATATTTCCAACATCCACATTAGCAGTCCTTTACTCAGTCCTTGAATCATGGAAAACTAAAGATAAGACTAAAGCTGACTGAACAGTAGCTTTAATTTATCAGGCCTATTATCCAGCAGTCCATATGCTTTGGCCTAAGTTTAAATACATAAAGTCTTCAAACAATAAAAAGTTGGTTTTCATGGCTACGTGAGAAGAATCGATCTAAGATCAAATGTCATGCTTTGGAAAATGGCCATCAGATAGTTTGGCATCACTTTCTTCTACCTTTGTTGTCTCACCCTTTTTTCTTCTTCTGTACTCTGCTTTTGTCAAAACTCTAGTGAAGCACCTTGTCAGTAGAGTCCTGTTTGCGCGTGCTCTCACGACCCCTCAGGCTCTTGGCGCTGATACCAGATTCTGATGTCTCCATGATGAGCTGGGTAGCTAGAAACTGTTGGATCTGCTCCAGGACGTCACGCTGCATCTCCAGAGCCATGTGGTACACGTCGTGGTCCAGGCTGTTGTACATGACTGCATTCTGAAACATCAACATGATGTCCCTCTGGAACTCGGCGGTGGTCCGTATCAGACCGTTCTCAATGTTCTTCTTTATAGTGGCCAGGTCCATGGGCCTGTAGAAGCGGAGAACAAGAGGCGGGACCGTTCAGTCTAAGGTGTTTTTCTTGTAAAGTTAGTGACACAAAGATAGTCTTTGCTTACCTGTGCACAATACTATGGTATCCAGGTGCAATTTCTTCTGTTACCGGCTGAAGGAAGACATTTGCATACCTACAACAGGTTCACATGACGTGTTACAGAAATATATCAGAGGCTGTGCATTTAGTGTTAAGGTTATGAATCAAATTCTGACCTGTGATTGGCTGCTGCACGCCACACGAGCATAATGGCTTTCTTCCAAATTTTGTGAGCCTGTAGAGCCTCCAGATCCTCACTGCACACAGAGCTGGACACCGATGGTTAAAAAAAAAAGGAAAAGGGAAGTAGTATGAATGCAAACATCATGATGGACATATTATCAAGCAGAAACTGATCTGCTGCTGCAAATTCAGTGTTCTTACAACATCAGCAGCAGCATCTAGAGTGTGAATGAGTTTCACTCACAACTGTGATGAAGCGGGGCTGCTGGGAATGGAGTCTGCAGTTGTGTGGAGCTGCAGAGAAGAGGAAGCTGTATGGAGGCTGTATCCATCCTCACTCTCACTAGCTGCGGGTTCTAGCTCTGTTTCGCCGTCTGGTTCCGATAGGAATTCTTCCACCCCATCGCCCACTTCGTCTCCACACACCTCAGGCCCATTAACTTTGTTGTCCAGATTAGTCCCCGATGCCTTCTCTCCTCCCCCAACACTTATTCCATCCTCCATCTTCGTCTCCTGCAAAAATGTAGAAAGGCACAGGCAGTTTCAAACAGAACGAAAAGTGCAGAGATACTGTGGAGCACACTCTGCATTTTAGCACAGCAGTTACAAGCATAGTGTTTTGCTTTTTCCTCACTGGGTGCTATACCTTGGGATGCCTTTCTGTCAGTGGGCTATCTTCTAATACTGAGTCTGCCAAGACAGTAAAGATGAATAATAAGAAGGTATGCAAAATGCATAATCTGATGCAAGCTGCGTGTTATGTAGCCAGTTAGTATGAATACTTAAGCATGGATATTCATACCTCCATGGATTTTTTCAGGTATTTGCTGTGCCCATTTTGCATGTTCACATTTTGTGGATGAGATTTGGTTTTTCGGGTGCACCACCTCTCTCATTTCTTTCACTGCCTCAGACTGTGGAGGCGTTCCACTGCGGTAGTGCTCCAAAATCTTTGAGTCGCATCCAGATGAGGAAGAGGGAGGGAGGCTCCTCAGTCCCATAGGAAATCCTACAAGATGATTATCTTGACTATTGCACAGAGAAGAGAGTGAAGATTCTGTCCTCTCCTCCAGGCTACAGTGAAGGGATGAAGACTGTACAGTCCCTGTGCGCACTGTGGGACTGTGTGGCTCATGGGGCTGGAAAGGCCCAGCATCCCAGGCAGCAGACAGAGCATGGCCATTTTCCTCACAAAGGGACAGCGCAGCCTCAACTGCAGCTGCATCCAAAGCATCAGCAGCTTCATCAGCCTAGAAAAAAAACATGATTGTACTTAAAATAAATGTATAAATACAGATCTTGGTGCATTAACAAATATCCACACTGTAAAAAACCAAACAGCTATCATAAATTCTTTAATTTATTCATAGCTGATCTCAGAAAAAGCATGTTTTTTGACTTTTAGAACCTTCTCTTCAATGATGGCGATGATGTCCCCCACTGTCTTCAGGTCCAGCTCATCTCCCATGTAGGACACGGTCACATCATCCTCACTGAGCTCTGACACCTTATCTTCTACTGTAGAGGAGACAGGCTGGCATCCAGGGGGCACAGATGGCACCATCACATCCACCTCTGCATGAATGCAACAACTGATTCTCAACTATAAATGTAAACTCTTATTTATTTGCTTAATATTTCAACACCGTGAATCTTAACTCTTGTTTGGTAATTTTGGTAATATCTTTGGTGCACACAGTAATAAGTCCCTGGATAATAATATAACCTCATCTTTACCGGTTTGCCAGTTCAGAGGAGCTGGCCAACAGCAGATCTGATCAACAGGCCTGAAATTAAATCCTCTCGCTACAATGCAAGGCATGTGACATGAAGAATGTTAGGATGTTTGATCAGAAAGTGGACAGACCTGTACTTGCTGAGACGTTAGAGTCAATAGGAACAGGAGTGGCAGCAGAGAGAGGAATGCTGGAGGCAGAGTCTGCACTGACCATAAAACCTAATGGAGGAGAAAACTGGGTAGGGCCTGCCTCCAGGAGACGGGACAACATCGGGGCACCTGTCACAAAAGTATTCACGCACACATTAACACACAAAGTGTGCAGAGCTCTGACAAAGCAGCTCAGGTTATCAGCTGGCCAGTGTATTAACAAGCATTTCTGACAATAGCACCACTAGACAGAACACATGCAATCAGATTTCAAGAGTAAAACTAACAATTACATAAACATATGATAAGAAAACCTGTGGGACTCGTCTAATAAATACTGTTTTCATTGGTGCGGTAATCAGTTGCTTTGTGAGGCATTTCTGTTTATCAGAATCAAAAAATGATGATGTAGCGTTGTAACAAAACCTACAACGCTTAAACATTTTAATAGTGGTCAAACAGAGCATCTGTACCTGCTGCCTGAGAGAGAGGCTGGCAAGGTGGAGCTAGCTGCAAGTCATGTGCTCCTGTCATATTACCAGCAGACACGTCACCGTCTCCAATCTGAGATAAAGATGCATGCACGTCAAACACGTTTTAAAAATGAAGTCTCACTATTAAATAATAAATCTGTTATTTATTGACAGCCGCGGCAGCATAGCTGGTGTTTTTATCCCATCAGTGGAATCTGATCAATACCTGAATTTTTAAGGCTTAATGCCAATAAAAAGTTTTAGAGTAAAAAATTCTGGTATTGATATGTTATTGGAGATGATTTGTTCTTCACACATGACAGTCCAGTATATGTGAAGTGAATCGTATATGTACAGCATGTGATTTTAAACAGAATACAAATCTAAAAGTTAACAAAGAACCATAAAGAGACAAAACAGAACGGATAACTGAAGCAGAGTAACTCTTCAAATAATCATATAAAGGTAGACTGCCCTGCAGTCTTATACATGTTCATTACTGGCACATATATTAAAGCCCTTCAACACACCAGTCTGGAATTTGTGGCCAATATACTGCCTTTCTTGAGTAATTCTGACAGGAGGGGAGATGGCGGTGGTGTGGCTTTCTGACACAGTAACTTCTTTTGGGTGGGGTCCTCTAGCAGGGACCCATGGCTGATGTCATCATTTCCAGAAGGCTCAGCAAATGTCATTAACCTGGTTGTTCCTGAAGCCTAGAGACAGACAGAGGGAAGTTTTATTAAGAATGCCTTTACAGGTGTACAGTGAGGGAAATAATAATTGATCCCCTGCTGAATTTGTAATGATCTCCATTTTTATAGTAGTTTCATTTTAATTGAGAGAGACAGAATAACAACCAAAAATCCAGAAAAAAAAAACACATTACATAAAAGTTATGAATTGATTTGCATGTCACTGAGTGAAATAAGTATAACAAGGCTAGAATGAGCTACAAGACCATCAGCAAGAAGCTTGGTGAAGAGGTGACAACAGTTTGTTGCAATTATTTGCCTCATGTGGAGAGGATGATCATGAGAAAGGTGGTGGATCGGCCCCAAAACTACACGAGAGGAGCTTGTTGATGATCTGAGAGCAGTTGGGACCACAGGGACCACCAAGAACACCACTGATAACACGCTACACTGTACTGGACTGAAATCTTGCAGCACCCACAAGGTCCCCCTGCTCAAGAAGGAACATGTACAGGCCCGTCTTAAGTTTGCCAGTGAACATATAAACGATGCCGAGAAGCCTTGGAAGAAAGAGCTGGTCAGACAAACCAAAACTCAAGGTCTTTGGCATCAACTCGACCTGCCGTGTTTGGGCCAAGAGAAATGTTGAGTATGACCTGAAGAACACCATCCCCACAGTCAAGCACAGAGGTGGAAACATTATGCTTTGGGGGTTTTTATCTGCTAAGGGTACAGGACAATGGACCATGGCCAATGGATGGGGCCATTTACTGTAAAATCTTGGACGAGAACATCTTTCCATCAGCCAGAACACTGAAGATATCATCTTCCAGCATGACAATGACCCAAAACATACCGCCAAGGCAACAAAGGAGTGGCTAAAGAAGAAGCACATTAAGGTAATGGAGTGGCCTGGCCAGTCTCCAGACCTCAGTCCTATAGAAAACCTGTGGAGAGAGCTGAAACTTTGAGTTGCCAAGGTTACCCTCTAACCCAGTGGTTCCCAAAGTCAAGAGTGCTGCAGCCCACCTACAGTAAAAACCAGAAAATCCCACGGGGCCCCCCTCGCCCAATCTGTGAAATTTTCCTGGCTAGAATACTGTCTTCACTCTCATCAAAATACAAGAGAAAGTGATGCCTTTCCTTGAAAATTTGACAAAAAAAACATAAATAACAGGCTGTTGGCTATAAATTGCTAATACTACCCAGTCATATGTAAAGTGCTAATGCCAATATGTGACCCACTTGCCACTGGGACACAAACTTCAGTACAAGAGCAGTAAATTTAGGTCAGTGTAATGAGTAATATCAGAAACTAACCATCTCCTACTACCAGTTTTAATTCATTTTTATATAAATAAACACATTTATATAAATATGTAATTATGCATACCCCGCAGGCCCCCCTGCAGCACCTTCCCGGCCCACACTTTGAGAACTACTGCTCTAATCTATTTACTACCAGGTCATGTCAGTCAACATTATCCTGTCGCTTCAGTCGCTCACTTGGAATTTGAGAACGTTTATCTTAGGACCCCCACATGTCACATAGCCAACAAATATTTCACCTGTAGTCACTTTATATGGTCTCTGGTCGCCACGTTGACGTGAATCGCTTCCAGCTTAATGCTGCTAGCTCAGATTCCTAGCAGGGCTTTGGCACGGGTGATGGTGCAACAGCACTAGCAGTAACAGACAATGTACAAATGGAAGCTGATGCCCTCTGACATTTCCTCTGAAGGCAAAAGTTGCTGGAATGTGGATTACATTCAACCTTTGAAGCGTATTTTAGATTTCCTGTCTGTGAGTGCCACAGGGACTGGTACTGCTGCAATGTTCAGGATGTTACAAACTAATTAGGCAAAGCGCAAAAACACCTAAATAGCCTGTCACTCAAGGCTATTGAGCCTGAACTGTCTGGAAGCGAACAACTTCATCAGTGACTTTTCTCCAAAGAATACCAGAAGAAAGTCGGTACTTTAGGCAGTACTTTTTTCACTGTGCTTTTATTTAAAAGGAAGCATGTGTGTTTGACTCCTTAAAAAGTATATATTGTGCTGTACATGAGATGTATAGAACCTAACAGGATAGCAATAATCTAACATGTCAAAATAGCAAATATAAGGTTGGCTTGTGTTCCCATGCTTACTGTATAATAATCTGTCTATGGCATTAGTGATTAAGAAAGAGCTGGCAACAACCATGTGGAGCTGTTAGTTCCTGGCTTAAAGATGTAAAGCCTGGCGAAAGCTGTAACGTTTAAAGATCCTTTATGTGAAGAGTGACTTGGAAACATATCAAAATAATAACGTTTATTTTTAGTCTACGACCCAATCGTGATCAAGTGATGATGCCCGGGGTAAAAATAATTTACCAGTTCACCCGTTGTTTTTTTCTTATCCATCCTTAAAAAAAAGGAAACAATGGATTTACAGAATCATTACACCATTATTAAATACCAACAAACACATTTCAATATCTGAAAAGGAGGCAAGATTACTGAAAAGCGAGGCATTATCATGAATAACTCTTCAGACACTTACATTCTTTGTAGATGTAAGATCCAGTGTCAAGCACTCGAGTGGGTCACCTGGGGAGAACTCCTGGCTTGGGGAGCTACAGCCTGAGGAATGCATGGTGACACTGGACATCCGCTTGGGTGTGTTCTTTGCCACCTGTCTGGCTGAAAGAGGGACGGGCAACATACAGAGCATTTTCTTATGAGTCATACAAAAGCAAAGCTGATGATCAAAGTTCTTTTTCAACATTTTGCACTCTACAGTGGTTGTCCAATTAGTTCAACATAAGTGTCAAAAATGTTGACACCTCTTGGACAGGTGATCACCTGGAGTCGGATTATGATCCGCCACGCAATACCATCTGGAAAGCATCTGATTGACAATGGTTTCATTTTTAAGGCATGAAAATGATCCCAAACACACTCGCAATGCAATAAGCAAAAGCATACTTGGATAGAAAAACACACAATGGAACATTATCAGTTTCGCCTCCCCAGAGCTCGGACCTCAACATTATTGAAGCAGTGTGGGATCATCTTGACAGAGAACGGAACAAAAGGCAGCCAACATCTAAAGAAGAGCTCTGAATGTCCTTCAAGAAGCCTGGAAAACTATTCCTGAAGACTATTTAAAGAAATTACAAGAAAGCTGCCTCAGAGAGTTCAGGCTGTGCTGAAGAATAGAGGTGGTCACACCAAATATTGACTTTCAAGGTTGTTAGAATTGTGCTAACTCTGTGCAAACTGTACCTCTTTCCCATTTTCCTAGTAAAATATAAAGAAATGCTAGACTTTCACTTGAGGGTTAATAACTTATGCATAAAGCAAGTGAATAATTTTACTTTATCCCAATTGTTTTTATACTATTTGTGGAGCATCAGTGTAATTACTGAGACATAATTCTTTGTGGATGTGTCCCCTAAAATTGAAGGAGATACCTTGATAAGCAGCGTCTGTGTTTTTTCTTTTCAACTCTGCTTCCTCCTCCTCCACTTTCTTCTTCCTAACAGATACACACACACAAAAAATTCCTTTTTATTACAGTGTGTCTAATGTTTAAAGCTTACAAAAGAAACAAACATGCGTGACTGTAAAAACAGGGCTGATAGATTTGTTGCCTCTTACTGCAGAATTTCCTCCCATAGCTCTTTCAGTTTGGAATCCAGATGTCCTGCTTGAATCAGTTCAGCCTCTCTCTTCAGCTTCCTAAAAAAACAGCAATATGTCAGCAGTTTGAGATATTTGTTGTTGTTTTTTTATGAATAATGTGCTCGTGCTGGTTACCGGTGCTTCTCCTGTGTTTCTTTGATCAGCTTCTTTAGCTCCTCGATCCTCTCAGCCGTCAGTCTGCGAACTATCACATCCTCCACTGTCTCCACCACCTCACCTTTCTCACCACGCTTCCGCCTGAGGGCAACAAAGGGATCCGCTCTTAGCGCTACATATGCTCTTGATGCATGTGTCAAACAGTGTAAAGCTACACAAGCATGTTTGAAGTTGAAGTTGCTTATGTGCTCACTTTGGGGCCTCTGTTGCTTCCAGGAGCTCTGAGTATTTGGAGGCACAGTGCTGTAAAGATCCAAAAGAGAATGAAGGAAAAACTTTGTGACATGCTCAAATATAGTGAGTGAAACCTACAGCGGAGATCATGGATTTTTCATGTTCTGAAAGCAGCCCTGTGGTAGTCTGGCAACCTGTCCAAGGTGTACCCTGCCTTTTGCTCTATGATAGGTTGATGGAGGCTCTACAGGTAAGCTCAAATTTGGTCATACCTTTTGAGAGAACCAGTCAGGTGGTCGCCCAGGTTCTGCAAATGGTTTGATGGCTCGACTGACCGATACCCTGAAAACAAGTGTAAGATGGCCTGCGATAAATACACTTTAAGACCTAAACAATGCTCTATTTATGCCCTGGTTTATTATAGTTATATTTATAGAAAAGATCTATTAAATCTTTTTTTTTTTTGGTGTTTATAATTGGTCTTTTATTTGTTAATTCATGCAAAACTGATGCTAAATTAGAGCCAGCGTGCACTGGGCTGCATCATGCAAAGTATTCCAGTGTAACACATATTAAGAACCACATGGCTAACCGTGGTTAATTCATCCTATTTGCATGTCACTGTGTACTGTAAAAGGAAAGCACTGCAGCCCGCCTTTTAAATACACAGTTATACCAACAGAACCACCCATACTGACAATATCTTATCTTAAAAGCAAATCATAAGGGTAAGGATAAATGTGTAACTAATATGATTGCGTGAGACTATGACTATACACACTACTGTGCAGATAATAAAGAAACGAGATGAAAGAGGCAATGCATTACCAGTTCTGGTCTCCACTCTTCATGACAGATGTGGCCAAACACAGCTTCTCCCTCACTGACCATGGTTCTGTTGGTCCAATGACAAGCAGCTTGTGTTCTGCAGACGTGGACGAAGCATAATATATACTTTATGCAGTATTTTTTTAATACAGACTGTGTTCTGCTGTAGTTCTCCGGCCTGGCTCCTTTTTTTCTTTTCTTTTCTTTTTCTTTTCTTTCTTTCTTTCTTTTTTTTTTTTTTTTTTTGCCATTATGACCCAGCTAACCACAATTACCGGCACTTTAGGCATGTAACTGTTCACACAAAGAGTGTCTCTTATATAGTTGATAGCAAACAGTAACCACCACTAGTGTAAATAGAGCCGTCAACTCGTGATGACAACCAATAATCCGTGCAGGCTGCTGCCACGCAGGGAGCGAAGAGAAGTTAGAGGCGATAAGATTCAAGTACGACACGCACACCGCTAACGGGTAGCATGTCATGACATTTGCTATTTTCTGATGTTACTCACTTCCAACGCCGTTTGCCATCTTCCTGTCATCCCGACATCCCGTACATCTTGGTAGATAGAAACCCGGCGATTAACAACGCTGGCGAAATGCGAAAGCGATACTCATACGCTAACATCAATGGATGTTAGGCTGGATGTGGAGGCTCTCAAGATTTTTCTCACTAGCTAGCACGCTGAATCACCGCTGTTGCCCGTTAGTCTCAGTCCGGTATGCCAAAGCTTTTGGTAATTTAAGGATTAACTAGCTTGCTAGAATGCAGGACTGGGTCTGTAAAATAGTCTAAAACCGGTTTATTTTATCTAAACCTCATTAGAGTTTATGCTACCAAGCGACAGTCAGCCAGACGAAGAAAGATTTTTTAGCTTACTGTAGCCATAAACCTTATTTGTCATTCTAGCTAGCAGCGAAGTGTTCGTACACGCCCACCACAGTAATAATAATGTACCACCCTACAGGCGGCTGAATTTCCATAATTAAGCAGACTACCTGGTGGTTTCATCCAGTTTCCATGCAAAGATGCTCCTTAACTTGTGTCAGTAGAATGAAAATAACAAAATAAAAGTGAAATGTCAGTCCAACCCCCCCACCACCACACACACACACACACACACACACACACACACACACACACACACACACACACACACACACACACACACAC
>JAVDPK010001612.1:379461-396378 GCA_034780415.1 Cichlasoma orientale | reverse complement strand
ACACACACACACACACACACACACACACACACACACACACACACACACACACACACACACACATACACATACACACATAACTAAGCAAACATAGTAGGCACAAACAACAAGTTTAGTACGCAAGTTTTTTGCCACACAACTAGCTAGGTTCATATGATTCTCTATTAATTTATCAAGTTCGTGTAGCCCAAAGTAATACATGCCCTTCATACTTTAACGACCAAACACGCACAGCCAATAAAAATTATAAGGTATTTGATTTCAAAGAAGCTTTCAGCTCCGTTTGGCATGAAGGGCTCTATTTTTCAGAGTTGTACAGTTTGGTAGTGGTAGATAAATAGTTGTAAAAACTGTTGTGCTGTAAAATTTGAAGACAAACTGAATTATTCGACCAGAAACGAGGAGTTCGTCAGGACTGGGATTTATCCGACTTTATTTAACTTGTGCGTTTGTTTAATGTAACTGGTCTGTCCAAATATAGAGAGTTTAAATCTCGGTTTTACGCTGATGACCTGTCCTACTGTCTCCTGTTGAATAGGGGCTGCAGCAACAGCTAGACAAAGTGGGAAAATACTATCAGAACTGGGTCCTGGCAGTAAATAATAATAATCCATCCATTCCCTTCCTCTTATCCTTTAATAATAATAGTGTTATGATTTTTCCACAAATGCCCCAGATGTGAGGAAAACCCAGCCCAGTACTAGCAGGGTGTACCTGATAAAGTGTCCAGTCAGTGTTTAAGCAAGCTTTAAGTACATTTATAGCCACCTCAATAAATATTTTTTGTATTAAACTAACAAAAAGTGTCCCTCACTGTCCATTGTATTGTTTCTCAAAACCTGGGTCCCCTGATGGGCTGCATGTGGGCCATCAGAGTAAGTCTGCAATAAATAAATAAAACATTTTTAATTGTTTAGTTTGGCGATTGAGTAACCATAAAAGTGGCAATTGAGTGTATTTCTTGGTGGATTTTCTTTTAGTGTGATTAGGATTATGTTCACTTTCTGGTTCAACTTTAATTTTCATACAGAGAGCTTCTCATCATAATCAAGCAGAATTTGTAATGAATGAGAGACTGACAGTTTTTCAGTACTGGTTTTCTCTAGTTTTCATAATGGACTTTTTACATGAAGGTCTCCCATGAAGGTTAAATCTGCACATATTCTTTCTGATTAAGATACGTGCAAATCCTGTGAAGACATTTAGGATTTCTCATCATTACTGGTAGACTTGTTTCTTTATGCTATTTAGGTTGTATTTGGCAATGATTTGAAATATATACGCCACTTGCAAATATTTTTGCCAATTATGGAATTTATTTAAAATTATTTAGAGATGTTTACCTACCGTTACTTATACATACCTTGGTAAAACCATAACCTCTAAATGCAATCAAGAAAAACATAATTTTATAATTTCTAAATTTCAATTAAAATCTGACTTAAAATATTTGATAGTGTCATCCTGCCCACTGTGCTGTATGTAAGTGAAGGATGGGATCCACTCAGTCATCAGAGCTATACCTGAAAACAGGTAAACACCCAGCAGAATCTCTACATGCAGAATTCTGCAGATACAGTTTACATGTACACAGAAAAACACCAACAAATGCCTGTTGAACAGAATTTAGCAGATACAGACTGACAATTAACATCCAAAAGAGAGCAATTTTTTTTAATCGTCTTGAATCCAAACCACAAGACATCCTCTTTTCCAAGGTCCTCCACACCCAAGACATGAGCCCAGTAAAGAGTCTACTATATCAGCTGGTACTGAGACTAACTGTCTCCTCTCAAACAAACCCTGCCCAGTATAACAACAACACTGCTTTCCAAACACCAATCAGAGTAAACCAAATTATAAAACAATGCAAAGAAACCTATCTAAAACTCTGGGAAGAAGAAACTAAAAACCAAAGCAGATAAGAGCGTTATCTGGCCCTAAACAGAGATTATGAATTGGCAGAAATGTCAGAGATGGAAAACAGAGACAGATCCTAAACAAGTACAGGACCACAAACTGGTAATTGAATAAGGAAGACAGCAAAAGTCAGGGCAACTGGCAATCTTTCATTATTTTTTTTTATTGTACATTTTAAGTCAAAATAATAAAAAAAAAATAGATAAATGAGAACAGAAAACAAGTTGATTTCTAAAACTGTAAATTATGGTTATGACACTGTTGTTGGCTTTTTCCTGCATTTCAGATGAGTGTGTCACACATACAGCAGCAACCACAAACTAGAAAAACTGGTTTGTTTTCAGTATGATATGGCAAAATACATCATGCATGACATCCAGAAGAAGTGGGTCTCTTTATATAAATTGTTCTGGGTTAGATATGTTTACAGCTGTCATCATCATGAAATCAGGCTACTCATATTTTATATGCTGATTGTTTCTGGATCTTCTTGTTGATTCCTTAGTAAAGACTACTTTTTTACAGTTTTGTTTCCTAGCCGCATTGACCTTAATTACATTTACTAAAGAAATTAAAAATGTGGTGTTTAAAAGAACTGTTTTTGTAAAGTACACTGTAAGTCACCTTAAGTACTTCTCTGGACACTCAAAATTTTCTGTAATCTACAAGAATCAAGCTAAGGTTATGACAACAGTTTTAAATGGCTGTATTTGCTTAGTTGGCAGTGAATACTCTCTCATTTCTATGGCAGAACACACAATAAATATTGACTGTCGATAGGTTTAAAAACATCTTTGTTAGCAGGATGTATGGATCTCCTCTCTGGGTTTATCCATCCTGTTGTGTAGCATCTATTATATATGAACAAAACGTGAGAATGGTCATGTTGGTCTGCTGCCTGGACAGATGGCTTGTGTTTACAAATGTAGTCTCTAAGTTTATAAAAAAGCACCACAGAATCTGATTAAATTATAAAACTACTGTACTGTGCAAAAGTTTTTTATTATTAGTTAGTCATTTATTTATATTTTGCTAATGAGGAGTGAGACTTTCTTCCATCCATCCAGCCATTTTCTTCCCCTTATACAGAGCTGGGTTGCGGGGTCAACAGCTTAAGCAGAGAAACCCACCATCTCCTCCAGCTTATCGGGTGTTCCCAGGTCAGCTGAGTGATATAATCTCACCAGTGTGTCCTGGGTCTTCTCCCAGTAGGACACGCCTGGAACACCTTACCCAGGAGGTGCCCAGGAGGCATCCTAGTCAGATGCCCGAACCACCTCAAGTGGCTTAATTTGATGTAGAGGAGTAGCGCCTTTACTCTGAGCCCCTCTCAAATGACTGCACTCTTCACCCTATCTCTAGGGAGAGGCCAGCCACCCTTCAGAAAGCTCATTTCAATCCATCTAGTCAGGATCTGTTCCTTGGCTGATGTACAAGCAGCAAACCAAGGGGATGCAAGGATACCCACCCCAGCCCGCGACCTCTCACCGAGGGCAACTCCTGACTCCAGAGTATAGTCCAGGAGACTGGTTCCAGAACCCAAGCAGACTACTTTTAGCTGGTATAGTTCTCCAGGCTTTCTAGAGGTCTTTTAAAGTTTTTCTTTGGACATTGGATGACTTTTCTCTCATTTTCAGTCCAGTCTTTGTACCTGACCATTTATAGAGATATGATTTTTTTTTGTTTTGTTTATTAAGCCATTTACCGCTGACCTATGAAACAGTCAATCGTAAAAAGCTACCTAACTCAAAGGATGAACCAGAACAGTGTGTCTGGATATAAAAGACAACCACTTTTAAATTGTATCTTTGGGCACTTTCTTGCTAGCAACCTAGTTGAATCTATGAAAAATGCCAAAGATAACACAGTCTGACATGCATAAAATTGTATTTTTGCACGAGGGAGCTGATTCCAAAAACTTGGCATATCTCAGCATAGTGTGCAGTGTGCCCTTAAAAAATCTAGTATAAATGGTTAATGCAGGTTTATGTAACACCAGTAGACCTCAACAGGTACAAGAGCGAGACACCTGATGTATTTCCGAAATGTACAGAGTACAGAGGGACACTGGTCCACTGTATGTGGTATTGCAGGAAAACAATACTGTTTTGGAAAGAGGTAAAGGACATAATTGACATAATTTAATTATTTCCAAACAATTAAAACTGGATCCAAAGCTGTTTTTACTTGGATTGTACCCAGAAAAACATAAATATACTAGAAATTAATGGACATTTATAGACTTAGGCCTGCTCAATGCAAAAAGATGTATATCATTGTTTTGGAAAAAAACTCATAGACCGACTGTCAACCAGTGGATTCGACAGATGCTAACTGCCCTCCCATTAGAGAAGGTTCCGTTTGTGCTAAAGGGCAAACAAGACTTGGAACCCTTTCATTATGTATATTAAAGACCTAAAAATGCCAGAGGACAGTGCAAGTGACTAAAAGAAATGGACACTGTAGTTCCTAAATATGAAGGATCTTTTTTGTTTGTGGTACTAACGTTACTGTGTGTAGATCTGTGACAGGTTGCATTGCGTTTAAGGTTTAGTGAAAGGCACCTTATTGTATTATTTAGTTCTGCTTTCAAGTGAATTTTAGTTCTGTTGTTTATTATTATTACAAGGTTTGTTTGTTTTCTAGTTTTTCTTTTTGTTTTATCTTTGTTCTTTTTTGCTTAAAACATTAAAAATTCAATAAACATATTTTGTCAAAAATAAATAAATAAAATAAATAGCACATATTTCCAATTTTCCTAACAAAATATAAAGAAATAAGGGGTGGCTTGAGACTTTTGCATATTACTGTAAATCCTTTTTTAGGTGGCAGAGGTAGGTTAAGTGAAGCAGAAGCTCTTTCCACTATAAAGGCCTGCATCTTGCATGAGGAGAGACCAATTACTACAGGGAAACAAATGTTAATGAGGCATTTGACATTTAACTCCATCACATTGCCACTTTGCCCCCTGCTGCTCTGTGGAATAATAGTCAGCTCTACCGGAAGGACTGACAACCTTGAAGAGAAATAATTCGGCTGTCTGAGACAATCCTCACCTTGACAAAAAAAAACCTCACTGAACTTGCAAATTTACTGGTGGACATATTCAAGTATTATTGTGTAAAACAGGATAAGACTCATAAAATATTTATTTGGAGATTAATTAGCAATTTTGCTTTCACAGGTGAGAATTTTAAATAAAAGTTTGTAGAGCCTTGTTTAGTATTTTCTGACATAATACTTTTCCTATGAACGTGATCCTGTCTTAGAACAATCCCAGTGCAGCTCAATTTAATACACTCAGTAATTCCAAGAATTTAAGAATTGATATTTTGCTATGAATGAATTGCACACAGCATGCAAAGTCATGGAAAATAACTGCCTATTCTTTTGAGGTGCTACGATCAAACCGGCTTTATTCGAAATATAGTCATTTTAATCACGTTGCATTTTTTAAAAAGATACAATTAACTTTCTATCTTCAGTATTATCACAGGCGTGTGAGTGATAAGGACTGTAGAAATGAAGGTCACACCACATGTTGCCTTTAACTGTTGCAGTGCTGCACCGAGCCCATCCCATAGGCAGATCCACCCGCTAATTATTTGAAGGTGGAAGCCTAGTGAAGCTGCCCTTTTCATCTTTGCCACTCATCTCACTTCATTTGGAGCTATAAGTTGCTGCTGCAGACCGTGTTGAGGACAAGTGTACTCCAGGAGCCAAACGTTTGCTGTCGGTCTTTGTTGTGAGTATATTTGAAACTATTCTGAGTAACTGCACATCTTTCTTTATCATCTTTTATATGGATGCATGGAAACAGCCTATTCCAGATATTTCTACATATGTTTGGGTGTGTGCTAAATGAAGTATATCAGCATGTAGAAATTATCTATACAGAATTTTCATTAAATTATTTCTACAAAGTAAAAAAAAAAAGAAGAAAAAAAAAAAGAAAAGTCTTTTGTTGATGACTTTTTATTTACTCCCCTATGTGAGGATCAATATGACGATTCTTGCATGAGTCTTTTAACCCAGAAACATAACAGCAGCTGCTTATAAAGAAAACCCGGCGACGTGAAAAGCAACGTTAAAGCTGCACTTTATGATAGACATATTCTGTAAGAGCAAGATATTAATGTTAGGTGTATTTACAGTCTCAGCTAGCGGATGCCCCCCCTCGGGAGGACTGCTCTGCCTCTGCTCCCCTGCTCTCCTCCTTTGAGACCCTCCCTGCTCCACCTGCAGCTGAGACCCAGGGAGCAGAATTAACAAGCAAATTGAAACAGACTCTCACCAGTACCTCAGATACCTTCAATAACGTCTCACATTAACAGCTTGTGAAGATGTTAACTGTGCACGCTCTTTATAAGAGTAATCTTGTTTTCTTTTTTCTCTTCTACAAGCAGATTTCTTTATTAATGATGTATAGTGGTGCGTCTTGTCTTTAAATTTGCTACAGGTTGGCTGATCCAAGTGGGAGAGGGCAGGATGTCTAACAACATGGCCAAGATTGCAGATGCGCGAAAAACTGTGGAGCAGTTGAAACTAGAGGTCAACATAGAGAGGATGATGGTGAGTCAGCACACACCATGATTGGAAACAAAGCAAGGGTACATGTCAGGCAATGTGGAGTGAAAGGTCTTCAGATGAGCAGGTGTTTATGTTAAATATGGCAGCAACTTCACTGTGTCTCAGAAACTTAAAAAAACAAATTGTCCTGCTGAAAGGTTTGGGGGTCACCCAGAAACTTTTATTTATCAAACATATTGGAAAGTAAATTGGAAATCTAATCAGGGTAAGTGACAGGATTAGAACGAATGTTGTACAAAGAATTTGTACAAAGAATCTCCCATTTGCAGCAACCACAGCCACGTGAATCTTTGTCATTCTAGCTGTGTCCCTCAACCTAGATTAGACCCATAAGAGTTCAGATCTGATGAGTGTATTACCCACTCCTTTAAAGACAGAATAGCGGCTGACTGCTTCTTTTTAAAAAGTTCTTGGATAGTTTGGAGCTATATGCTCTGGGTCATTGCCCTGTTATAGAGGGATATGCCTCCAGGTAAGTGATGGTATTGTAACCCTCAAATCATCACATTTCCCTCACCATGCTTGACGGATGTTATTAAGCACTCCCGCAGCATCTCTCTCTCAAATGTTCATTTTGACTTAAATACTTAAATTTCATTGTCCATAACACTTTTCCAATCTTCCTCTGGCCAATGTCTGTGTGTTTTCTTGCCCATTTTCATCTTTTACTGTTATTGGCCGGTCTCAGATATGGCTTTTTCTGAGCATCCCTGAAAGTCCAACATCCTGGAGGCACCTCTACACTTCTGATGTCGAGACTTGTGCTTTATTGGTACCATTTAATGAGCCTGCAATTCGATAGCTAGAGACTCTGATGTACTTGTCCTCTTTCTCAGCTGTGCAGAGGTCCTCCCAGTTCTCTTTCTTATTCTGTGTAGTAGGTACTATGAAATCATCAGTTTTTCAAAAGTTTTGGCCACTGTGTGACTACAGTTGCACCCACAAAGCAATGTGCTCCAGACTAAACAAAGTAAAAATGTTGCTACTTTAATAAAACACAGTTTTCAGCCATGCCTTCCCTTTAAATTAGACTTTTAATATGATAAACTTGCATTAGATAACACATGCACCATGGGAACTCCAGGGTTGTTGCTCTGTATGCCTGTGTAGATATTCTATGAAAGATAACAAATGATTTGGGATTATTTTCATTAATCATTCATTGTCATTATACAATTTCTGATGAATGTAATATTATTTTAAATAAAAACAGGCTGTGCATTCAAAATCATGGTCATACCTAAGTGACCCCCAAACTTCCTTTATACTGAGTGAAGCCCATTCCTAATCCGTAGGGTTTAATATGATGTCGGCCCACCCTTTGCAGCTATAACAGCTTCAGTTCTTCTGGGAAGACTTTCCATGAGGTTTAGGAGTGTTTATGGGAATTTTTGACCATTCTTCCAGAAGTGCATTTGTTAGGTCAGACACTGATGCTGGATGAGAAGGCCTGGCTCGCAGTCTCCACTCTAATTGCTATTGGGTTGAGATCATGTTGGAACAACAAGGGATCATCCTCAAACTGTTCCCAAAAAGTTGGGAGCATAAAATTGTGCAAAATGTCTTGGTATGCTGAAGCATTAAGAATTCCTTTCACTGGAACTGAAGAGCCCAATTCCTGAAAAACAACCCCACACCATAATCCCCCCTCCACCAATCTTTACACTTGGCACAATGCAGTCAGACCAGTACTGTTCTCCTGGCAACTGCTAAACCCAGACTCACCTATCAGATTACCAAACAGAGAAGTGTGACTCGTCACTACAGAGAACACGTCTCCACTGCTCTAGAGTTCAGCAGCAGCCTGCTTTACACAGACACTTTGCATTGCACTTGATGATGTAACGCTTGGATGCAGCTGCTCGGCCATGAAAACCCATTCCGTGAAGCTCTCCACGCACTGTTCTTGAGCTAATCTGAAGACCACATGAAGTTTGTAGGTCTGTAGTGACTCTGCAGAAAATTGGTGAACTCTGCGCACTATGCGCCTCAGCAGCTGCTGATCACACCATGTCATTTTACGTGGCCTACCACTTCACCCGCGGCCATGGAAGTGATTGGAACACTTGAATTCAGTGATTTGAATACTTGTAGCAATATAGCGTATGTGTGTTTTTCAGGGTTCCATCATTTATTTTACAGTTTAAATTGAATGAAATATCAATGCGATGAGGTGTCACTACAAAGGAAGAAAGGAAAGAATGCATTTTGGGTTCGTAAAAGAAATATTCAACATCTCATCATGCCCTTTTTATGACCACTGACTGTCTTCAATGCAACCTGTTTGTGCAGGTATCCAAAGCAGCAGCTGAACTGATGGCCTACTGTGAAGCTCATGCCAAAGAGGACCCCCTGGTAACTCCAGTACCTTCATCTGAGAACCCGTTTCGAGAGAAGAAATTGTTCTGTGAAATCCTATAACCCTCTTGGGCAAAACACACACACACAAAAAGAGAAAAAAAAAATCAATGTGGGGATTGGGCTTTAATGACAAACAATTTCTCTATTATTTTTTTTCTCCCTACAACATTCAGTTTATAATTTAGGTACTGTTTTCTTCACGTGACGAATGACCATGTATTGACCATGATAAGATTGGCAATAAAGAGAATATTGAAAAGAGTGCAAAGTTCATTTAAACAAGCCACTGCTGCTGCGTCTCCCTGTGCACACAGTTTACATATTAACTAAACTACATATTCAAGCTGTCACTAGATTGTGCTACTTAAAAATCTCGATACCTGATGTTAATATATTTCGTATCAAATAAATGTTTGTGTTGTCAAACGAATAAACCTCGCTGTTATTATTATTATTATTATTAAATAGGTGCTGTTTTTCGGCCCCTTTCCTATGGGGATGTTCCTTGGTCGCTGAAACCTATGCAAATTAGGGGTGGGGCTTGTGTGTGTGGTCCGTCAGTGCAGGTTGGAGGTGTAGAGAGCAGGTGTGCACAGTTTACACAGAGCAGAGAGCTCTCACAGACGGCTGCAAGCATTCACTCATTGTCTTTGGGGATTAGCCGCAGAGAATAAGGTATGTACACTTTGTCAGCCATAAAAGTGAGAACGAGGGCTCAGTTAAACATTTAAATCAATACAGGTGCATCAGGTTGGCTAGTTTTTAGATAAATACGTATTAATAGTGGCGAAATATTATTTATAGCTATCTAATTTTACAGCCTCTGAGCTGTCTGCCTGCGTACACCTTGCCTTTGCGGAAATGTTCGACAGTGTATGAAATGTGTTTAGTAACATCACGACAAACAGGGCTAATCTAGAAAAACTTGTCTGGCTAACTGAACTCAGGTTCTTTACCACACCCGCGTCTCCAACACTGTCCTGCTGAGGACAGCAGGGGGAAGTTTGAAAGTTGGTCACTTGCTCCGCTTTGGGGGAAAAAAGCCACGTTGGTCACAGCAAGAGCGCCTATGTAATGTTAAATTTAACTTTAATAGGTTAATGGAACAATTTGACTAAAACCATGAAATTGAATTTTCCCATATTCCCATACTTCAGTTAGTGGTGAAACCTGTACTGCTAAACCTCAGACACAAACCTCTTTACTTGTGGCCATTTGTTGTTGTTGTTTTTGTTTTTGTTTTTCAACTTAAATGGCTGTACATATTCCACCGAACAGCCCTGTTTCATTTGAATTTCACTTTTACAAGCCAAATGTTTCCAGTAATCGGAACCAAAAGACATGGTATATAAATCCTGCCCTCATCAAATGGGATATATCATTAAGTGTACGGTGTTTTTTGTTTTGTGTGTGTGTTTTGTTAATGTATAAAACAGTTTGCAACACTATATCCATGTTCATGTAATGGCATCTACATTGAAAAAGCCCTCAAATGTATATTTCTTCGACTGTGACCAAATATTTTGGGCCCGTTCTCGTTAATGCTTGATTGTTATGATCTCAATAAAGCAGAGCTATGAGCCTGCACTTTAACCTCAGAGCTGAGGACTTCCAACACTGCATTTTGTATTGTATTTGACCCTGTCCTGAATTTGAATTAATTTGTTTATTTTTTGCATATTTGTCACACTTGCATGTTTCAACCTAATTTTGATATTAGATAAAAGAAACCTGAGTAAATACACAATGCAGTTTTTAAATAATTTCATTTATTAAGGGAAAAGAGCTCTCCAAATCTACCTGGCCCTGTGTGAAAAAGTAATTGTCCTCTTTTGTTAAATCATGAATTTACTGGGATTAACCACCTTTTTTTTTTTTTTTTGGAAGGCTGAGTTTAGTTTCACCAGCCTCACACAGGCCTGATTACTGAAAGACCTGTTTAAGCAAGAAGTCGCTTAAATAGAATTTGTCTGAAAAAGTGAAGTATACGCTAAAAGATATCGAAGTAGCACATCATGGCACGATCTAAAGAAACAGCTGAGAAATAAAGTAACTGATGTCCATCAGTCTGGAAAGACAGAATCATTATCCACAAATGGAGAGAACTTGGAACAGTGGTGAACCTCCCTAGGAGTGGCCGGCCTACCACAATTACTCCAAGAGCACATCAATGAGTCATCCAGGAGGTCACAAAAGAATCCAGAACAACATACAAACAACTGCAGGCCTCATGTGCCTCGGTTAAGGTCAGAGTTCATGATTCAGCAAGTTCCGAGAAGAAAACCACTTCTGACCATGAAGAAAAAAAAGGTTCATCTCACATTTGCGAAACACATCTTGATGATCCCCAAGACTTTTGGAAGGTTTGAGTCAAAAAAAAAAAAAGATGATTTGGAGAGGCCCAGTAAAAGTCTGGACTTATCAGATTGAGATGGATTGGCATGACCTTAAACTGGCTGTTCATGCTGGAAAATTGAGCCAATGTGGCTCAATTGAAACAATTCTGCAAAGAGTGGGCCAAAATTCGTCCACAGCAAAATGAAAGACTCGTCAGTTATCACAGGCTGGCACAACCAGCTTTTAGGATTAGGGGGCACTTACTTTTTCACACAGGACCAGGTAGATTTGGAGAGCTTTTCTTCCTTAATAAATGAAATTTTCATGCAACTGCATTCAATCTTTACTCAGGTTATCTTTGTTTAGTGATTTGAAACATTTAAGCGTTAGAAATATGCAAAAACCTAAGAAATCAGGAAATAGTTTTTCACAGCACTCTGACACAACTAAGGGATTGTTTCTTTTGTTTTCAGGCCTGATAATGGCCAACTTTGGAGGACATGCTATTCCTGGCTCTTTTTTCCTGCTCTATGGTTTCTGGCTAACAGTGAAGCGCATTCTCCAACACTATTGGAGGTCAAACCAGCCTAAAAGAAGACAGACTTTGCCGCCAATCTTTAAAAGACTAGACTACATTGAAGGAGGGCTCCAGGTCTTTGCTGCTTTTGTTGGTCAGTTTTCCTTTAAATATATATTCATCAGTTAAACATGCATCCACCTCTTCTAATTTCACTGATGTTGTCCTGCCACAGGTATTATGGTGGAGCAGTTTGTAGTGGATGGGCCACATGCTCACCTCTACAACAAAGACTCATGGGTCAAGTTGATGAACTGGCAGCACAGCACAATGTATCTGTTCTTTGGGATTTCTGGAATTGCACTGATTTTAAGTACAAAATTCCTACTGGTGCCAAGTGAAGTGGGCCGCCTTTCTCTCTCTTTGGCTCTGTTTGCTGAAGGTAAGCTGTAAGAAAGCCAGGTTTTGGTTGTACGAGATTTCTTTTCTTCATAAATTTCTGATCAGTAACATGAATTTGAGCTATGTTTTGTGTTTGACTCCCCTATTTCACACAGGGTTTCTGTTCTACTACCATGTGCACAATCGGCCGCCTCTGGACGCTCACATCCACTCCCTGCTCCTGGTGGCAGTGTTTGGCGGCTCAGCCAGCATCATGCTGGAGGTGTTCATAAGGGACAACATTATTTTAGAGCTGTTTGGAGCGTGCATGTTCATCCTACAGGGCTCATGGTTCTACCAGGTGATTAGCTAAATGAGATCCTGATGCAGAACACCTTCTTAATGCACACACACAAAAATATCCATCCACACACACACACACACACACACACTAGCAGCCAATTTAGAAACTAGATGTCTTTGGACTGTGGGGAGACCAAAGCAAACTATATACAGAAAAAGCCCCTGGAGGACTAAAAACTAAAACAAAGAATACTTAAACACCACCACTAAATCATTTACTTATATACTGTGATCATAATCACATTTTCTAGACGAGTAGATTTCATTCATTTCTGTACACTTTTCAGGACCAGTTAACATTTAACCATCACACTGATCTTATTTACATTTATTTATTTATCTAATCATAGTCAGGTTGCTTCTTCATCACACTTTTGTCATTGCAGATTGGATTTGTACTGTACCCCCTGAGTGGCCCCGACTGGAACTTGACAGATCACGGCAATGTCATGTTCGTCACAATGTGCTTCTGCTGGCATTTGGCTGTGGCCCTGCTTTTAGTCACTTGCACTGCAACTCTAGTTTGGCTGTAAGTATCTTTACCAATTTTACAAACAAATAGTATTTGAATTGCAAATTGTAGAGGTTTGCACAGGCTAGGTTACAAAACAGAACAAAGCACTAAGTAGGATTAAGTAAAGCAGGTAATATGGCAGAGCAGTAAACTGATGTGTACCTGCATTTGTGATACTTACTCAGGTAATTATTCCCTGTAAAAAAAAAAAAAAAATGTAACTTGATCAGAATTTTTACAGTTTTAGTCTGTATGTTTTGCTCTGAAATGATGGGGTGATATCACAAGTTCACTTCAAAGTTCAGAATATCTGCAGTTGAAGGTTTTAGGGAAAGGTTTCAAGGACAAGAAGCATCGCTTTAAACCACTTTGTAAACATTTCGTAAGCTTGCTGAAAGCTAGATTTTTGGGATTGAATTGCTTAGAAGTGTTTTCATAGTCAACATGTTTTTGTTTACATTCAATATTTCTCAGAGACCCAACAGCTACTTATAAAGGCAGTTAATTTTAGATGTTCTTATGCATCCTCATGCAGTTGATGGTAGAAAAGTGTTAGCGTTAAGATGCACACAACTTAAACTTCTCTCCATTTGGGACTTTTGGCTAGTTTACTGTCCTTCAACATATGATGCGTTACCTTACAGAAGGTAATCTTCATGGATTTTCATTTACAAAATGCCTGTTTTGTTCCAATAGGACTGTGGCAAAATTCTCAGCGAAGGGAAGGGACGTAGAGATTGGAATGCGCAATACATCCTCCGACTCAAGCTCCCAGAAGGCTTTGCTGGAAGAGTCAGATGAAGAGTGAAAGCATGCTGATGTTTATTTGATTTTTTTTTTTTTTTTATGTTGAGCTGATTTGTTTTGAAAAAAATGGAAAAAATGGAAATCTGTAATTTAAATGTGCTATGGTTTGTAAATATTATAAAACACTTGAGTGTATGGCCTGCTTTCATATAAAACATTTTAATAACAAATCACAACTCATATTCAATTATGAATTAGTACTTTAATACAATCTGACAAGTTGCTGTTTGAGGTCATCAAGAGATGATGTGGACTTTCAGTTTAACCACAAACCTTTTGTCTGGAATAACTGAGGAAAGACAACCAGGCTGGATCCTTTTTGTTTATAATAATGTGGACGAAAGAACTCAGGAGGTAACATTTTGTTAATAAACGACACAGTTTTCAATGCTACACTTGTGAAAACGGTAAACGAACAAGATTTCCAGGGAACAATTATATTTCTGTCTTTTTTTGGGTGTTTTCCAGCTTGCAAAAAGAACTAAAACTGATAAATATTTAGGGGTGGGACACTTCAAATTCTGGCACATGTAGCACCCCTTACTTATGAGTCATTGTAGGCTGACAGGATGAGATCACTATTGGTGAGCGGGTGGAGTATCGGGCGCACATTTTGGTGAAGGTGCTGTCGTGACAACAACTGTTGAGACAGATTTTGGGGAGCCTGTTGCAATGTGCTGCTGAACCTGCTGCGCTGGAACTGTCTGGATCCGAACCTGAAGGAAAAAAAGATGTTAGACGTCATCTGAGCTAACTAAAAATATTTCATTATCTATATAGCACCAAATCACAAGTCGCCTCAAGGCGCTTTATCTTTGAAGGTAAAGACCCTACAATAATTACAGAAAAAAAGTCAAAACAACTCCCTATGAGCAAGCACTTGACGACAGGGCAGGAAAAACTCCCCTTTAACAGGAAGAAACTTCCAGCAGAACCAGGCTCAGGGAGGGGCAGTCATCTGCCGCGACCGGTTTAATCAGCTTATAAATGACAAGATTCAAAACAAACATTGTTTGAATAAACTCCTTAAAAAATGCTGCAAAATGGGGGGGGGGGTGAACAATAACCTGTGTGGCCTGCCCTTGCTGCTGAAGCTGTTGGAACTGTTGTGCTGTGACAAAACTGACTGGTTTGTTTCCTGCGATCAGCTTCGTGCCAGCAGGCATGGTGGTGAGAATGATGTTTCTGCCCAGGCTGCTGATACTGCTCAAAGTAGAGGGAAAGGACAGAAACGCATTAGTCTTCAAGCCCAATTTAAAGCTGTAGAAATGTATTAAAAAATATATATTAAGCAACTGCAAAATTTGTACTTCTGCCATTATAATGTATACAAAACACGCAAATGGTTGAAATAAGGTTAAATCTCAGAGCATTAACTGTCAACACATTAAAGGGAAGAATCTAAATCGGTGTAGCCTTACTTTGTGTTTAGACTGCCTTTCACAATGGGTGTCGTCATAACACTCTTGCTCTTCAGTGGCTGATTGAGGACAGACAGGGGCACAGTGATCCGTGCGGGTAACTTCCCCTGCGATGTTGTCAAAGAACAGGATAGTTTCTGGGTCATATTGACACTGATGGTTGTACAATACACTTCAAGGAATCATTTAATGAGGAATTCAAAATTACTATTAATGAGAATAAGTTATAACAGATTGATCAGTACAGAACATTGCTAAAAACCCTCATAGTTTACAGCAAAATTGATTTCCTAAGTGAAAGCAGACTTCATGTTTGGAGAAAGCGAGAAACAAGTGGATACATTCCTCGCTTATCAGTCCCTAGGTTTAACTTGATGAAACTATAAATCAATATATACTGTTAATGTAGTAACAGTTACTGTATTAATGGATAGTTACACATTTGGGATGAGTCCTTCAGTAACTCTACGCTGTTTAGTTAAATTTCACTGCACTCAGATATCCAAATATGATTGTACCGACCACCATTTACACCCTCTTTAGACATGGAAAACCTAAAGTTGCTGGTTTCACAAGTCTGTTACACCGGTGGCTTTGCTCACAGATTTGCTTGATATTCAATATAAGACTTAATATTTCTCTAACCGTTTGTGTAGTCACGACTGTAGTAGGGACCTGTCGCACAGTAGCTGTAGCTGTTCCTAGCGTCAGAGGTGACCCCGAAGCTCCAGAAGCCACTGTGATCCCTTTAGCGCCGGCCACAACACTGGCAGCCATGGTCACTACATTACCACATGAAGTTGCCGTAAGAGGTTTACTGCCAGTGGTGGTTGTCATTGTGATAGTCTGACCCGCTTTCTGTGGAATTACACCCAGGCCTGGCATGATCCGTATGGTGGCGCTGGTCTTGTCAGGGGAGGTCACGGTGGAGAAGGTCCTAGATTTTTGGTCAGCCACAGTGACAGCCAAGGTGGGCATCAAACGAATGGTCGTGTCTCCTGCAGCCTTTAACAAGGTGGAAGCAACATGTCCTGCTTTAGTGGTCTGCACTTCCCCTGTACAGGATGCAGCACTGGAAACAGAAGGTGACGGATGCGGTGGCGTCACGTGAAGAGTGGCTGATATGCTCTTGCCGCCTGTGGAGGCAGAACCCAAAAAGTCAGAAGTCAGCTTGACAGTTGTAACTGGGGATTTGGCAAGCGTTGCCATCATGTCTGGGGTGATCCGCAGCACTGTTTGGCCTTTAGCATCTGTGGTTATGGAGGACGGTGGAAGACGCAGGACATCTTTTCCTTGGATGCGAAGGTTTGTAGCTGTGATAGGAATTCCAGCTCCTGAAGACTTCACTCCCAGTTGTCCTGTGATAGACACCTGATTAAAAAAAAAAAAAAAAAAAAAGGTTAAAAATGACAACAAAAACAGAAAATCTAGAATTGTAAAGCTAAAGTCAGGCAGCTGGTACCATGTATTCTGACGGGGCGATGAACTCGATGGTGGCGTTCTGCACCTCGGGTCTTTTGTGAGGTGCTCCGTACGATCTGCTGACCGGGTTATACATGAACTCCTCTGGAACTGAGATCACATGATTCAAACACACTCATTCACATGACTCCCATATCATCACCTCATCACAGCGGCGCTCACCATCATTGACTCGGTGACACAGGTTGCACTTCCATCGTCTAGCATCTACGAAGGTCACGAAC
>JAVDPK010001612.1:335357-372051 GCA_034780415.1 Cichlasoma orientale | reverse complement strand
CAGCGTATTTACGTTTCCAAAATGCGCGCGCATCGCTACTACGTCATCATTGTTTACAAACAGTAAAAGGGTCTATTCTTAAGCCACTGTTAATTAGCTAAGTGGGTGTTGCCTTCATGCATTTTATGCTGGAAAGACATCTCTCCTTTATCAGTTTAGTCTTGTGGCCGGATTACATAAGCTTATTATATAATGTGTGGTTCATAATTTATCAATGTAACATTATAGTTTTATAATTTGTATGTGTGTGTGTGTGTGTGTTGTATTAATAAGGCCAGGGTATCTTTCCCATCCATGAATTTGAAAGTACAAAATGCAAAACACACTATATTGTCAAAAGTACTCACTCACCCATCCAAATCATTGAATTCAGGTGTTCCAATCACTTCCATGGCTACAGGTATATAAAACCAAGCACCTAGGCATGCAGACTGCTTTTACAAACATTTGTGAAAGAATAGGTCAGGACCTCAGTGAATTTCAGTGTGGTACTGTGATAGAATTTATTTATATACCTACATTTATTCTTGACTTTTACAGTGCATTACATTCCACAGCTCACATCTTTTTCTGAGGAAAACACTAAGACTAGCACTGATTTGCAACCAAGTTACCACAAACATTATAAAAATATGTTAAAAATATAAAATATTATGAAATAACATTTCTGTGGTCCTGAATATTTGTTACATGTATGTAATAATCTATAAATAAAAGTAATCTATCCATTCAACTGCCATATAATTTTTAATAAAATAATCAGAAATGTTTTTATCAGCTCACAAGGGTTAAACTGTCATCTTATGTGAATAATGTATGTGGGCAAAGATTTGAAAATTAATACTAAAATGTCTAGAAAAAACAACATAAAAAACAAATATTAATAACAGGGTTGTCTCAGGCATCACACTCAACAACTAAAATATCACATAAAAAGTGTACCTTTGATGTCTGAGCTGGAAATTTTTTTTTTTGATTTTTTATTAATTTTTTCTTAAATAAATAACAGCTAATTATAAAACAAAGGTTAATTTTCTCACAGTTTTTTAAGTCTAAAATTTCCTCCAATTGTTTTTGAATTCAGTATTTTTATTTTAGTGTCCTTGATAAATGAACATCTGAAATGCTGCTTCAGTTTTTGCTCCACCCCTTTTTGATGCTGTAATGAGCAGTCAATCCCTCTGCCTCATAACTCAGCCCGGGAGAGGCAGGGGACACACTCTGCCCTTCAGAAGCCTTCACCAACATTGTCCTGCCGTATGTGGCGGACACAGGGAGTCACACGACTGTGAAACTAACACTTTCCCATTTCTCTCAAGGTTTCGCCTTTAATACCTTGGGGGGATGGCAGAAGGTGCAGATGGAGAGGAAGAGATTCAGTTCCTGCGCACGGTGAGTGATGCTCTTTGCCGCTTCTCAGTTAGTTGTCAACTGTTGTCAACTAAACGTATTCATCAACATCGGACGGTAGTGGCTCTGTTTGTATATGGTGTCGTTGCTTTCTAACAGATAACAGACAAACATTCAGTGTGTTGGGTGACTTTCTTTGCTTAGCACAGATAGACAAGGACAGGTGGCTGGTTTTGTGAGCATTGTTACCTATTTATATCCCAATGGCTACTTGATATACAACTGTTTTGTCACAGAGGAGAATACTTCTGGTGCCAGTTGACAGTTAACTCACAGACGTATAGGAGGACTCGTCCCATGCTCATTGGTTTTATGGGAATGTTTGTGTTTTTTGTTTTTTAATTGGCTGAAGATCTACAATAAATGATTACAATGATTGAACTCATCCCATTTGATATGGAGTCATGAAACATCCCGAGAAACCACAATTGTTCCTTCTTCCCGTTTCACTGTCATTTTGTTTTTGCCCAGAATAATTGAGAATTAAAATACTGAGTTGTTTATCTCCTGCAGATTAAAGCCACCCGTGTTCTTCTGCCATTTGATAGATGGAGATCTTCCAAGCTTTGATTGTTTAATTGGTGATTATCAAATTATGACTAATTCAATTTTGAGCTTATTGATAAGCCTAAATTTGTACTTTACAAGGTTTTTAGTACAGTTTACTTAAAATTTCTGCTTAATTGACTGTACTATAGTTAAATAAAGTATTTCGTTTGAATGAGTTTCTCTTTGCTACAGTACTCTGTGCTGGGCTATCAGATTTCCTTTTTAGATCTCTGGGCCAAAGATGAATGCAGAAGGGCATTGTGGCCTTGCAATCAGACTCAAATGTAACACTCTTTATTTGGATGGTCAGTATACATTGCACATGTTCGACATGTGCAATGTATAGTATCACTTGTTTTTTTTTCTGAGCCCTAGTAACTCTATACTTGAAGATAGCATATCCAGACACTGGTTATCCAAAGCTGCATTATGAGCGTTTCTTATCGTTACAGTTCCTCGGTGCCTCCTGATTAAACTTGTGTGGTCTGCAATCTGTGACTTTGTACTTAAAGAAGTGGTTAGTTGATAATTGGATCAACATAAACTCAGCAAAATTTAACGGTGTTTTCTTAAATTTCATCTTGAAGCTGCTGTACATAAATCTACAAAGCACACGTTTTCACTTGACATGATCACTCGGCTTGAAACACAGCACTAAGTAAAATATGTCAACAATGTGTCGCTGTCAGTCTGTCGCTTTTCGTCTTGAACTCAGCTGAGTTCTAAATTTACTGTGTGAGGATTAGCAGTTTCAAAGCTTGGCTCATTTCAGCACCTGCTTACTTCAGTCCATTTGGGAACTGCATTACTACAGTAGTGCTAGCTCTTCAGTTGAGTGTTTTACCATTTCTTTTTTCAAAGATAAGTAGAGACGCTGAATCGCAAGAGCTCTCTCACCGACAGCTGCCAAGGTCGACTGAGATATAGCTGTCGCTGTCACTGTAGCCACTGTTAAATTTATGGCTGAGACACATCTGACTGAAATACTTCCAGATGGAATAGTTTCAATTTAGGTATGACATCATAGATTCAACCAGAAACAAAAATCCTCCACAGCTTCACCCACACAGCCAGTCAGAAGCTGTGTACTAACTGTTGTAATAATGAGCAATAAATGCATCACATAAAGTTTTACAATATCCTTCTTTTCTGTGTCTGGAGAGCATTTCTTTGACTGTTAGTGTTTTGTAGCTGAATTGGATCACCTACACTCACAGGCCACTTTATTAGGTGTTAAAATGCTCATTAATTCAAATATCTATTCAGCCAATCACATGCCAGCAACGCAATGCGTTTAGGCATGTAGGAAACCTGCTGAAGTTCAAACTGAACATCAGAACATCAGAAAGGTGATTTAAGTGAATTTGGCATGGTTGCTGCCAGACGGGCTGAGCTGAGTACTTCAGAAACTGCTGATCTACTGTGAATTTCCCAGTAACTAACACTAGGATTTACAGAGAATGGCCCAAAAAAGAGAAAATATCCAGTGAACAGCAGTCCTCTGGGTGAAAATGTCCCGTTGACATTTTCTGGGTGAAAATATCAATATAGTTACAGGAAATCAGAAGAGCATCTTCTGCATACCTTGATTGTGATGTACCATGTTGAACCCTGAAACAGATGGGCTATAACAGCAGAAGACCACAATGGGTGCTGCTCCTTTCAGCTAGAATAGTAAAGATGAGGCTACAGACTGACCTAAATTGTACAATAGAAAATTGAAAAAAATTTACCTGGTCTGATGAGTCTCAGTTTCAGCTGTATAATTCAGATGGCAGGGTCAGACTTTGGCATAAACAGCATGAAAGCGTGGCTCTATCCTGCCTTGCATCAGAAGTTCAGGCTGGTGGTGTGGGGGGATATTATAAGTGTAATGATGTGGGGGATATTTTCTTGGCACATATTAGGCCACTTAGTACCAAGTTAGCATTGTTTAAATGCCACAGCCTACCTGAATATTGTTGGTGACCATGTTCACTTTATGACCACAGCGTCATCTGATGGCTGTTTCCATCAGAATAACGTGCCGTATCACAAAACTCAAACCATCTCAAACTGGTTTGAACATGATAATTAGTTCACTGTACTGAAATGCTGAAATCTGTGTGATGCTATCATGTCAATATGGACCAAAATATCTAAGGAATTTTTCCAGAAGGCAAAAGATGGGGAAAACCTGAAAGAAGCAGGGTATAACTAATAATATGGCTGGCGAGTGTAGGTCTGTTATTATATTGTGAGGAACAGTTGCCCTAAAGAAAATTGCTCCTGTGACTCTTCAGGGTTCCTGTAGGATTGTCAGTTTTTTGAATGCTTTATAATATTTTGCTGAACAGTGTTTAAGGGCCACTGCAACGTGTGCAGTATTTTTTGCTTTGCAGTTGTAAATGATTAGCACACCACAGACTTGACTTTAATGCCAAAGGTTAAAGATATGAAAGGACTGTCTTCAGATCATAAAATTAATTGACTATAAACAGACTATCATGATGTTTTTATGACATTACATTATAATTCTCTTAAAGTTTTTTTAACGCTCAGTAATAAAAAGAACAGTAGAATTGCAGTGACAGAACTGCTTTGCTGTGCTGGACTTATAACTTCAACAGTGGCCAACACGCTTTATTCAAGATCTGACAAGACTGTGAATATCTCTGGGTTTTATTTCACACATTTGATTTATGTTTGTAGTTTAAATTGGATGCTCAGAATTCACTGTGACTGCAAACTTAATGTAGCAGATTTGTGCCAGCACACTCAAACACCACAATAGTTACCTGTGTTAATATTAAGATAATAATAATAATATTAAGATTAAGATTTTTTTTGCAGACCCCAGTGAATGAAATTTTGAACTGAGGTGGCTCAAAGTGAAGTTTGGTATAGTCCTCTCCTGTAAAAACACGTCTAATAGCATTACTGCACAAGTGCAATGCGGGGAGATTTTTTTCCCTGGCTGTCAAATCCTAAATATCTTTTGCTTTCCAGAAAGGGATGTGTGAACAGCAGGTGCAGCGGCCTGAAATAGAGAGCTGTGTTGGGGCCTTAAACCCAGCAAGGCAAGGGGCTTAGGGAGCTGTGGCCAGTGACAGGCACTGAGAAGTAACACAACATACAAGCGTAAACTTAGGGAGCAGTTTGAAAAAAAAAAAAAAAAACAGTTGTCGGGTACAGAAACAAACACACAGACAGCGTTTTTGTGTACTTTGTAAAATGAGTGTAAAAAAAGATCATTTATATGTTAAAAATAGGCATTTACACTTTGTTCCTTCTTAATATTCACCACCTTTTGTTTTGGTTGTTATAGCACTGGTTATAAATATAGTACAGCCAGTATGGATTTGATCTATCACTCACTAATTAAAAGTTAAATTTGCTTACGGTTGAAAAGTAAGATACACCATGAGATTTAAGATTTGCTTAAATGCATTTGAGGGCAGCTCATCGATGTTACAGAAGGCTAAATTAGCTGTTACTAGCATAACCTGAAATGAGGTCATCTCAAAAGACAGAATGTCCTATATGCTGATTTGTGATATTTTTTTATATAAACAAAACCGTCATAGATTAAACAGTAAGTTTAATCTGAAACATTTTTTGCTTTTGCAATTATTTATTTGAAATCCAGACTACTTTTTTATTTAAAGACTGTTCTGCCAGATCACCCTCTTTACACATTTGTCCCTCCTGCACTCTCTACATGCCTGCTCTGCTTCAAACTTATTTTGTCTTTGTAGGATGACCATGTAGTGCTGCAGTGCACCGCATCTATTCTTAAGGAACAGATCAAGTTGTGCCTGTCATGTGAAGGTTTTGGAAATCGTCTGTGTTTCCTCGAGACCACATCAAATGCTCAGGTAGTTAAAGGACACAGTGCTCAGTGCCATATTTTCTTTGAGAGCTTGAATTGCTGCTGTTCGCCAGGTTAACTGATTGCCGTGTGTCTCAGAATGTCCCTCCAGACCTCGCCATCTGCTGCTTCATTTTGGAGCAATCCCTGTCTGTGCGAGCATTACAGGAGATGCTGTCCAACTCTTCTGTGGATGAGGTAAGGTGTATTTAGAGTTTATAAGGTTAATAGTTTTAAAAGGGTGTACACATGATATAATATATACAAGTTATTTTATTAAATTTTCTAGTGCAGTCAACTTAAACTCACTTTGTTTCTTTTCTGACTTAATATATCTTCTCTCTTCCACCTGGCAACAATAGGCAGTCGATTTGGACAAATGGGTATGTTTGCTCAGGCTTCCCTGAATTTTTGTCCACTACTTCACTCTAAGCTATCTCTATCATAATTTTATTGCAGTTGCTTCTAATAATCTGCTCTGTTGTATTTATCTCATTGATACATTACGTGCTGATGACTCTACTTCTACCTTCTCCACTCAGTCATCACAAGGCGGGGGTCATCGAACCCTCTTGTATGGACATGCCATCCTCCTGAAACACACCCATTCCAGCATGGTGAGTACATTTGCACTTACTGTGGTTGCTGCTACTCGATCATGCCCTCCTCTCTAAGCTGATTTGAAGTGTTATCCCTGTCTTTACACTGCAGTACTTGAGCTGTTTGACTACATCGCGCTCCCTGACAGACAAATTGGCTTTTGATGTGGGCTTGCAGGAAGACTCCACAGGTGGCTATGAATGTTTTTTGCCTAAAATGTCCATCACACACCGATATAGATTTTTTTACTGTACATATCCATCACAGGAGAGGCCTGCTGGTGGACCATCCATCCAGCCTCCAAGCAAAGGTCTGAAGGAGAGAAGGTCAGAGTGGGAGATGACCTCATTCTTGTCAGTGTTTCTTCGGAGCGATACTTGGTAACCACTATTGTATATACTTGCATCAAAAGTGACAGTTTACAGTCTCTCAGTCTTATTAGTATTACCATCTGCACTCTTTGCAGCACCTGTCCTATGCCAGTGGTGACTTGATGGTAGACGCTTCCTTCATGCAAACACTGTGGACAATGACCCCCGTAATGTCTGGATGTGAACTGGCTGAAGGTATGTCATTTTGTTTCTGCTAAAAAAAGAAAAAAAGAAAGAAAAAACCCTTAACCCTGTCCTAACTCTTTATCTCCAGGTTTTCTGACTGGAGGGTATGTGCTCCGGCTGTTCCACGGTCACATGGACGAGTGTTTGGCAATCCCAGCAGCTGACCAAGGGGATGACCAGCGCAGGTGACCAGTGCCTTTGATGGCAGTACACGCCATCAGATACATACATACATACAGATACATATGTATAAATGCCATACTCATAAATTTTGGTTGTTTTAGCTTTTCATGTTATGTCTATCTCAGATATTTTAAAAGTTTTTAAAGCATTCTATTTGTTTAATAATGTGTGGTGTTGTAAGACTGTATTGAAAGCCCCAACGTGGGTCACATTCATATTTGGCCAGATGGGCTTCTTTTGATAAAACTGTCTTTCTTCCGGCTAATGTTATCTAACACTGGCTTACCTGCTAAGTCGGATGAACTGCTAGTTTTGCAGCATAGCAGCTAGCTGGCTAACGTTGGTAGTATAATATTTGTATTGGGATCAGTTTTTGGCCATATGTGAAGTGTTTGTGTAGTCTTTGGTTGCCATGTGCTTGCTAGTCATTTCCTGTGTGAATGCCCCTTTACAGTCCATGTTATGCTGGGAGCCACTTTGTTTTTAGGGTGTTGTAGGGCTGCAGAAGAGCAGCACTGAGGCAATGCATTGATGAGCAGGAATAAATGTCACATCCTCTGGATAGACAAGTTTAAGTATCTTTAATATAAATCAGTTCACAGGCTGTTAGAGACTGCTGAGACCCTGGGAAGTTGTCACTTTTAAAATTTCACTTAATCATTTTATGCACTGGCAGTAACAAAGCATTTAATACATGAAAAATTCTTCATAGTCACGGATGGATGGATGGATGGATGGATGGATGGATGGATGGATGGAGTTTCTTGATACTGTACATATTGCATGACACTGACTGGCATCTTTTTTCCAGAGTTGCTCATTATGAAGGAGGGGCTGTGTGCAGTCATGCTCGATCCTTATGGAGACTTGAGCCGCTACGTATTGCGTAAGTGTCATGATGCCTTCACACTTTGAGTGAATTCAAGTTGTGGCTGATGCTCATTCATTTGTGCCTGTTGGTAGTTGGAGCGGTGGCCACATTAAGTGGGGCCAGTCTTTCCGGATACGTCACATAACTACAGGCAGATACCTTTGTCTGGATGAGGAGAAAGGACTTCTGCTGGTGGACCCAGAGAAAGCAAATTCCAAGATGTCAGCCTTCTGCTTCAGGATTTCAAAGGTCATTGTGCAAAGTCAGCTATGTCAGGCAGCATTTGTCTCTTAGCACAAGTATAGATTGTCTTAACACTCTTAATGGGAACGCATTTTACTTAAACTACAGGAAAAAATTGAGGTGACCCAGAAACGAGATGTGGAGGGCATGGGGATACCTGAGATTAAGTATGGAGAGTCCATGTGCTTTGTACAGCATGCTTCATCTGGCCTGTGGCTTACATATGCTGCCGTTGATGCCAAATCTGCACGTCTAGGTCCTCTGAAGAGAAAGGTAAAGCAGAAAGCATTTAGTTTTGTATGCATGAGTGTTGAGTATATCCATATGTTTTAAGAACACACACGTTTGATTCATAGGCCATACTCCACAAAGAAGGTCACATGGATGATGCACTCACAGTTGCTCGATCTCAGACTGAAGAGTCTCAAGCTGCCAGAATGATTTACAGCACAACAGGCCTCTTCAACCAGTTCATCAAGTAACATTTTATATTTTATTTCAATCTTTTTTTCTATACAGTATATTTGTTATGATATTCTTATGCTGTCTGTATTCTTCTTATGTCCACAGAGGACTTGATGCTCTGAGTGGGAAAAACAAATCTGCCAATCCCCCATCTCTGCCTATGGACCCGGTGGTGCTCTCACTGCAGGACCTCATTTTCTACTTTCGACCCCCCGAAGAGGAACTGGAGCACGAAGACAAGCAGTTCAAGCTTCGCTCCCTAAAAAACAGACAGAACCTTTTTCAGGAAGAGGTTTGTCCAGATACTGAGGACTCACTGTTTACGAGAACAGCTGAATACTGGATTTTTTTTTTTATCAGTGTTTGTATTTCCGCTCTCAAAGCTTTTATTGTTTTTAACAGGGAATGATTTCGCTTGTTCTGGACTGCGTTGATCGACTCAATGTGTACAACACAGCAGCCCACTTCTCAGAGTATGCTGGGGAAGAAGCTGCTGAGTCATGGAAAGAGATAGTGAACTTACTTTATGAACTGCTAGGTGTGGTTTATTCTATTTATTCACTGTTTTAGACTAATAATCATTAATGTCACCCACATCTAGCCACCTTTCTTGTTTGTGATCATGTTTTCTGCTTCTGCTCTTCTGTGAAGCTTCTTTGATCAGAGGTAATCGTGCTAACTGCGCCCTCTTCTGCGACAACCTTGACTGGCTCGTCAGTAAACTGGATCGTTTGGAAGCGTCTTCAGGTATCTAAGACATGAATAAGCTCTTTAATTGTTTTATAAAGTGTTGATTAAACTGAAATTATTGTGCTGTGTTCAGTTGCATTACATTTTAAATGTGCTTTTCTGTCTGAGGATGTATTATAAAGCACAAACCTACATTTTTTATGACAGGAATCTTGGAGGTATTATATTGTGTCCTGATTGAGAGTCCAGAGGTGCTGAATATTATCCAGGAGAATCACATCAAATCAATCATCTCTCTGCTGGACAAGCATGGGCGCAATCATAAGGTCACAAATATGTAACACTGTTTTCTGAGCACACTGTAAAAACAATGCAGTGTGTGAACTGATTGCTCTTGATATATTTAGTACATAAACTGCAGTAAGTCTTCATTAATTTCTATAAAACGTTTCCTGTCAGGTCCTGGATGTGCTTTGTTCTCTGTGTGTGTGTAACGGGGTGGCCGTAAGGTCAAATCAGAATCTGATCACAGAGAATCTACTACCAGGACGTGACCTTTTACTTCAAACTAACATCATCAACTATGTAACCAGGTGGGCCGGATTGTAGTGGCTGCTTTATCCTTGATGATTTAGCCCAATTACATGTAGCTAAGCAATGCCTTTGACTTTGTTATTTATTGTAATCCTACTTCAGCATGAGACCCAATGTTTTCCTTGGAACTTGTGAAGGATCCACTCAGTATAAGAAGTGGTATTTTGAGGTGATGGTGGACCACGTGGAGCCATTCCTTACAGCTCAGCCATATCATCTGCGTGTTGGCTGGGCTCTGACGGAGGGCTACAGTCCATATCCTGGCGGAGGGGAAGGCTGGGGGGGTAACGGGGTCGGAGATGACCTCTACTCCTATGGTTTTGATGGGCTTCATCTCTGGTCAGGTAAAGTCTACTGATTTACTTTAAACATCCACAGGATTCTTAATTTCTACACTTCCTAGTCATTGTTCATGTTGCATTGCAAGTCATGTTGACTGATCCTTATTTGCATCTGCTTTTTTGCAAAGTTGAGGGCTTAGCTACTGTATTCAAGTCATAATCACCCAGCCTACACAGTACCATTGTTGCTCTAAAATGAAGATAGTTTTAAAAACTCTATACTTTTCTTTTCATCTTAAATGTCTCCAGACACATTTTACTCAACTGTTTTTGTATATAAATGAAAAGTTTCCAAACATGGTGCCATTTTGGTTTTGGTTGAAATCCAAGAGCAGTCTACATAAGACTTTGCAGCTCAGTATAGGAGAGGAAGAACACCTGTCAGGGAAGCAGATTGATCTGTGCAAAAAGATTCCTGTGGACTCATATCATCAGAAGCTTTTTTGCATGCATGCATGCATTCTATTCTCACCTTCAGCACCTTCTCCATCCCAGATTTTGCTTGATTACATGCAGTATGTTTAATTTTAAACTCTTGAATGTGTCTTTTGCATGAATTTCATAAACTGTAAACTCCAAAATATGATTTTACTTACTCTGTGTGTGTGCAGGACGTGTTCCACGTCATGTTGCCGCAGCAAATCAGCACCTTCTGGCAGCAGAGGACGTGGTCAGCTGCTGCTTGGATCTAAGTGTGCCCAGCATTTCCTTTCGTATCAATGGGCATCCTGTTCAGGGAATGTTTGAGAACTTCAATCTAGATGGACTCTTCTTTCCGGTTGTCAGCTTCTCTGCAGGCATAAGGTAGGACATTGTATATTTATGGAGTAAATATCATGATTTTGTTTATTAATAACTACAGCAGAGTAATGGTATAATGTTTTGAAAAACCAACTAATGTCAATTTTCTGTTCCAAATGCAAGACTGCGATTTCTTCTTGGAGGCCGTCATGGGCATTTCAAGTTTCTCCCACCTCCAGGCTACGCGCCGTGCTACGAAGCAGTGCTGCCCAGGGACCGTTTGCGGATCGAGCCCATCAAAGAGTACAAGCACGATTTTGACGGTGTCCGGAATCTGCTGGGTCCAACTCAGTCCCTTTCACATACAGCCTTTACGCCTTGCCCTGTCGACACTGTACAGGTAGAATCCTGTTTTAACTGCTTTCATTGTCTTTTTTCGCACTGTGCTGAGTTTTAATATTCTTTCAGATTGTGCTTCCGCCTCATTTGGAGCGCATTCGGGAGAAGCTTGCAGAAAACAGTCATGAGTTATGGGCTGTTACTCGCATTGAACAAGGGTGGACATATGGACCAGTGAGTGCTTTCAGTGCTGCTCATGTTTCCCACAGAACATATTGTTGTATACACCAGCAATTCTGTTTTAAAAATCTTTGCACTTTACTTTTTAAAAGTTTCGTGACGATAACAAGAAGCTGCACCCCTGCCTGGTAGATTTCCAAAGTCTGCCTGAACCGGAGAAGAACTACAATTTAGCTATGTCTGGAGAGACACTGAAGTACGTATGATTCTTCACTTAGTTAACAGCACTGGGCTTTTGTCTGTTTTTATTTCTAATGCTTTGTGATTTATTTCAGGACTCTGTTGGCACTCGGCTGTCATGTAGGAATGGGAGATGAAAAAGCAGAAGAGAATCTGAAAAGGACCAAACTCCCTAAAACGTGAGCATGAATTAACTTTGATTTGTGAAATTCATATTTGTGAAATTCATTTTTGTTTTTGTTTTTTTTTGCCATTGTTACATAATGGCTCGGTAAAGGCTCTTCAGGACCCCTTTTAATCACATTACATTGTTAATTAGGTACATGCAGATTAATGGCTACAAGCCAGCCCCTTTGGACCTTAACCATGTCAAGCTGACTCCTAATCAAAACACTCTAGTGGAGAGACTGGCAGAAAATGGACACAATGTTTGGGCAAGAGACAGAGTGCGCCAGGGATGGACATACAGTATTGTGCAGGTACCACCGTTCTTTTTATACAGAGGTCACCACAAGAATAATAATAAGAGTGTGTTTTATATCTATGTGATTACATTTTGATGTTTGGTATTATTTTCTTGTACAGGACATAATGAACAAGCGCAACCCCCGTCTGGTTCCTTACAACCTCCTGGATGAAAAGACAAAAAAGACCAACAGAGACACAGTTTGTGCTGCTGTTCGCACTCTCATTGGATACGGTTACAACATAGAACCACCTGATCAGGAGAGCAGTAAGTTTGCGCTGATATTTAAAAGCAGCATAGCAGTTTTTTTTAAACATTATTTTAGAAGATTCTTCATTACAGAAATCTACAGGTTTTTTAATTGTTGACGTTTTCATTACTGGCTTATATAGGTGGACATGGACCAGGCAGTTCCCGTGGAGATAAAATCAGAGTGTTCAGAGCGGAGAAATCTTATGCTGTCACACAGGGGAAGTGGTACTTTGAGTTTGAGGCTGTGACAGTTGGAGAGATGAGAGTGGGCTGGGCCAGGCCCAGTGTTCGTGCAGACACTGAACTCGGTGCTGATGAGTTGGCGTATGTCTTCAATGGCTTCAAGGTGGGAGGCTCTAGGTTTTACACTATGATGGATGCCTAAGTCTCTCTGATGTTAAACTACAAAGTTATTTTGTTTTTAGGCCCAACGTTGGCATGTAGGAAATGAGCCATTTGGCCGTCAGTGGCAGTCTGGTGATGTGGTGGGTTGTATGATTGACCTCACTGAGATGAACATCATGTTCACGCTCAATGGAGAAATGCTGATCAGTGACTCGGGCTCAGAGATGGCGTTTAAGGATATTGAGATAGGAGAAGGTAAGCACAATAAGAAGTGACAGCGAGGATAGTAGTACATTTGAATATGTATTTGATCTGTGTTCATGCATGTTTTGAATATCTCCAGGCTTCATACCTGTGTGCAGTCTGGGCCTGTCTCAGGTGGGCAGGATCAACCTCGGTCAGAACGTCAGCAGTCTTCGTTACTTTACCATCTGTGGCCTGCAGGAAGGGTTTGAACCCTTTGCTATCAACATGAAAAGAGACATTACCATGTGGTTCAGCAAGAGCCTTCCCCAGTTTATCCCTGTGCCAGCTGATCACCCTCACATTGAGGTATTGTGCATCACTTGTAACAATGTTTGGTTTCCATGCTTAATAAGTACATTCCAGATCACCATCAGGACCTGATTGTCTGTTTTCTAGGTGTCACGTGTTGATGGGACAGTTGATACTCCTCCTTGTATTAAAGCGACCCACAAGACATTTGGATCTCAGAATGCCAACACAGATCTGCTCTTCTTCAGACTCAGCATGCCAGTTGAGTTTCATGAGACCTTCAAAATCCGAGCAGGGACCACTCTTCTTACTCGCACTTTGACCATCCCTGAGGATGAAGTGTTGGAGGTGGACCCAGACTCTGATTTTGAAATACTCAAAAAGTCTGCTACTCGTAAAGAGCAGGAGGAAGAAAAGAAAGAACCTTCAGTGCCCAAAGAGACCCCTGCTATCAGAAATGGAGAGAACGAGAAAGACGCATCCACCGAGAAAAGCAAGAAGAAAGGGTGTGGAATCATATAGCGCCACTTTAGAATCGGATATGTCAAGGCTATGATTGGAATACTGTCTTTACATGTTCATAAATACTGAGTAATTACTGTTGTTCTTTGCAGTTTCCTTTTCAAGGCTAAAAAAGCAGCATTAATAACTCCACCCCCCGTTGTACCCACCATGCCCCGCTTAGTGGAAGATGTAGTACCAGATGACAGGGATGACATGGACGTCATCCTCAATACCACTACGGTATGTCTGAACTTGTGTAGTTATTGTATTCATAAACATATAAAGTTCATGCCTAATCTTCTCATTTATGCTTCTACTGCCAGTATTCAATTATATACAATATAACAAAAGTTGCCTTTTTGACTTCAACAGTTGCGATCAATAATTTTCACATGAAACTATACTTGTGTTTCTTTCCCACACACCTCCCTCCTTCACCAGTACTATTACTCAGTACGCGTGTTTGCTGGACAGGAGCTAGGCGGCGTGTGGGTTGGCTGGATAACACCTGACTATCACCAGTACGACCCTCACTTTGATATCAGCAAAGTGAGAAATGTGACTGTCACTGTAGGTGATGATAAAGGCAACATTCATGACAGGTATGATGCTTATAGAGAGAAAACAAAAAAAGTGTGTTTTCTTTAAAAAGTGATTAACGAAAACGACTGGTTTCTTGGTTCTTCTGTTTTTTTCAGTATCAAACGCAGCAACTGCTACATTGTATGGGGAGGGGAGTTCAGCAGCTCCCAGCAGACTCGAGTCAGTCAGGAGGATTTTGTGATTGGCTGTCTTATTGATTTGGACACTGGACTCATGACTTTCACTGGAAATGGAAAAGAGATAAACACCTTTTACCAGGTTAGATAAGCGTCAGTCTGATATCGATACTATTCCTTATAAAGTCCTGGCTAAATGTTGTAATCTTGTTAAATTATCTCGCTTCAGGTGGAGCCAAACACAAAATTATTCCCAGCTGTCTTTGTTATGCCTTCCAGTCAGAATATGGTTCAGTTTGACCTAGGCAAACTCAAGGTCAGTTACAAAGAATTGCTGTGTTTAGTCAACCTTCAAAGTTGGAAATCCAGTTTCCAGTTATCAGCTTTATCGTGTGACGGTCTCTTCTAATGCCTCATTTGTCTGGCTAGAACATCATGCCGATTTCAGCCGCCATGTTTCGGAGTGAACGCAAAAACCCAGTCCCTCAGTGTCCTCCTAGACTGGATGTCCAGATGTTAACTCCAGTTATCTGGAGCCGAATGCCCAACAACTTCCTGGCTCCGGAGACGGGACGTATTAGCGAGAGACTAGGCTGGATGGTGGAGTGTACGGAGTCACTCACTATGATGGCCCTTCACATCCCAGAGGAAAACAGGTTAGATCTGCATCTCTCTGCTGTATTTATCTTTTATTGTTAGGAGATACAAAGACATGTTTTTTCATCAAATCCCTTTACTGTAACTAGGTGTATTGATATCCTGGAACTGTCCGAACGGATGGATTTGCTGAAGTTCCACTACCATACTCTGAAGCTATACAGCTCGGTGTGTGCTCTGGGAAACAACCGTGTGGCACATGCTTTGTGTAGCCACGTGGATGAATCGCAGCTTTTTTACGCCATAGAGAACACCTACCTACCTGGACCAATGAGGAGCGGCTTTTACGACCTGCTCATCAGCATGCACCTGGAGTCTGCTAAAAGGAATCGTCTGGGGACCAACAAGGAATTCATAGTTCCAATGACAGAAGAAACACGCACCATTACTCTGTACTCTGACAAATCTCATGCTTTACCCGGCGTCGGCCTAACCACATGTCTGCGTCCAAAACTCCATTTCTCCTCTGTTGGATTTGTGGGAACAGATCAAGATATTTACACACTGAGTCCAGTCATTCCCTTACTGGTAAGATTAAACTATTTTAGCACTTTATGGGAGCTCTGAGTTCACTAATAATCACGTATTTGCTTGCATTTCCAGGTGCTAAAGACCAAAGCCCTGAACATGCTGACCGAAGCAGTGCAGGATGGAGGTCAAGCCATGAGAGATCCTGTGGGAGGCAGTGTTGAGTTTCATTTTGTGCCAATCCTAAAGCTCATCAGTACCCTTCTCATAATGGGTGTGTTTGATGATGAAGATGTCACACACATCCTGAAGATGATTGAGCCCACTGTCTTTAGAGGCAAGCAAGCAGAGGAGCCTGCTGAGGGGGATGCCAAGGTGCAAGAAGAAAGGGACCCTCCCAGAGCAGCAGCGGTCAAAGAAAAAGAGCAGGAAGCCCTGGGGGAAGAAGAAGAGGAATTTGAGGATGACGGGTTGGGTTATGAAGAAGAAGAGGAGGAGGAAGATGAAGCTTTAGAGGAGGGTGAATCTGTCATGCAACATGAGGAAACAGTGGAGGAGACAGACCAAGTAAACGGTGAGAAAGGAGCTGAGGAAACAGAGAAAGAGGTGAAACCTGTAGACACAGGCGTGGAGAGTAAAGAAGAACATCTAGAGCAAGGACTTTTCCAGATGAAGCTACCAGAGTCTGTGAAATTGCAGGTATGACTATTTGAGTATTCAAAAGAACTCTCTTTTCAAATGCTTGATTTCTAAGTTTATTAATACTGATTCACTTTGCTTTTGTCCTTTAGATGTGCACTCTGCTGCAGTATTTCTGTGACTGTGAGCTACGTCACAGAGTGGAGGCCATCATCGCCTTTTCTGACCAGTTTGTCAACCAGATACAGTCCAATCAGAGGCAGCGCTACAATGAACTCATGCAGGCCTTCACCATGAGTGCTGCCGAGACTGCTCGCAAGACCCGTGAATTTCGCTCCCCACCACAGGAGCAAGTACGAAGAGAACAGAGTACTTTTGTTTATTGTTAAACTGTATGAATAAATGCTATTTGTGTGCCTGATAAAAAAAATGGCCTCAGCTGCTCATGGAAAAAAATGGACCTGGGAAACATTTATACTAGTTCATCTTTTAATTTGAAAGATAATACACCCCTCAAAGAACAAAAATGCTCATACTTGCTTGTACCTTCTCTCACTGTAGGTCAACATGCTCATGAACTTCAAGAACTGTATTGAGGATGAAGAGTCCCCCGTTCCCGATGAGGTCCGGGAATCTCTGCTCGCACTTCACAACGTTTTGCTGGCACACTGTGGTCTGTTTTCACTTCCTGTATCAAGTCTGCTTTTAAAAATTTCCCTGTGGTTGTCATGTTTAAATACAAGTCATAACCCCTTGACTTAAAACATCGCTCCTCAGGTGTTCACATTGAAGAAGAAGAACAAGAGGAAGCAGTGGATAATTCTGTCCGTGGACGGCTCCTCCGATTGCTGGAAAGAGTGAGAAAGTTGCGTGAGAAGAAGGAAGAGGTGGAGCCAGAGCCACAGGAAGACAAAAAGCCAAGTAAGTCCTTTTTGATTTTAGCAAGCAATTATATATTTATTACCAAGTTAAAAAATATTATGATGCAAAGATGATAATTGTTGGCAATAAAGCAAACCGGTTTGTTGTCTGTGCTTTGACAATGGTGTAGTTTATTAAAGCAAAGAATCTCACAAGCAGTTTTTTCCCAGGAGTTTTAGTGTAAATATAGTGTTATCTTCCAAAATCAAATCTAACTAGGGTCACTTTAATACAGGACCCTTCTTATTATTACTTAACCCTCTGTCCCTTTGTACCAGGCACATTGCAGGAGTTGATTTCCCATACTATGATCCACTGGGCCCAGGAGTCATTTATCCAGAACCCCGAGCTCGTGCGTATGATGTTCAGCCTCCTTCACAGGCAATATGATGGACTCGGTGAGCTGATGCGTGCCCTTCCTAAGGCCTACACCATCAATGCAGTTTCCATTCAGGACACCATGGACCTCCTGGAGTGCTTGGGCCAGATCCGCTCACTGCTTATTGTCCAGATGGGTCCAGAAGAGGAGAGACTTATTATTCAAAGCATCGGGTTGATATAAGATTTAAACCATTCTGCATATCCTTTAAATAAATTATATTATAAATTCATGTGATAGAAACTAAATTTAATTGGTCTTCCTTAGGAACATCATGAGTAACAAAGTTTTCTATCAGCACCCCAACTTGATGCGAGCTCTGGGCATGCATGAAACTGTCATGGAGGTCATGGTCAATGTACTTGGCGGTGGGGACTCAAAAGTATGTGTTTTTTTTTTTTAATGAATTCAGCAGCATTGTAGCATGCTAAATTTATAGATAGCCCCTGTTTTATATTCCTTCTTGGGGAGACAAATACATAAAATAAATGAAATCTGCTGTTTTACTTACTAACTTTGCTTCCTCTGTTGCTTTATTCCTACAGGAGATCAGGTTTCCCCGGGTGGTGACAAACTGCTGCCGTTTCCTCTGCTACTTCTGTCGCATCAGTCGTCAGAATCAGCGTTCCATGTTTGACCATCTCAGCTACCTTCTCCAGAACAGCGGCATTGGCCTTGGTGAGTGTCTTTCTTGTGATCCAGCATTATTCTTGATCATTTGTTTTTCATATGTGAACTGTAATAAACCTGCACACTGTGTGCTATTCTTTAGGAATGCGTGGCTCCACCCCTTTGGATGTGGCTGCAGCGTCTTGTATTGACAATAATGAGCTGGCACTGGCTCTTCAAGAGCAGGATCTTGAAATGGTAAGATAAACTTTATCTGCTCAAAATATAACATTGTATAGCTTTGGGTACACTGATAATCTTTCCAGGTAGTGAAGTATTTAGCTGGATGTGGACTTCAGAGCTGTCCGATGCTGCTGGCTAAAGGATACCCTGATATCGGCTGGAATCCTTGTGGTGGAGAGAAATATCTTGACTTTCTTCGTTTTGCTGTTTTTGTCAATGGTCAGACACTTTTTATTTGCTACACGTTGCAGTATTTCATTTCAATTTCCTCATTATTTCTGATTCTCTCCCTTATCAATAACATTTAAGAACTTTGGTCTCTCTTTCCTGTAGGAGAAAGCGTAGAGGAGAATGCCAATGTGGTGGTACGTCTCCTCATCCGTAGACCTGAGTGCTTTGGTCCAGCCCTGAGAGGGGAGGGTGGTAATGGGCTCTTGGCTGCAATTGAGGAGGCCATAAAAATATCAGAGGACCCTGCGAGGGATGGCCCTAGTGTTAAGAAAGACAGACGTTTTCCCATGTAAGAGCTTTTCGGTTTTGTTTAGAGGACTGCATTATCTGCTACAATGTTGCAGAAAGATTAGAGACATGTTTTTTACTGAAAGGTTTGGAGGAGAGGAACAGCATGAGGAGAACAGGGTGCACCTAGGAAATGCCATCATGTCCTTTTACTCTGCACTTATTGACTTGCTGGGACGATGTGCTCCAGAGATGCATGTAAGCTCCCATACTGGACTTATCTCACAGTTTTGGTTTTATAGAAAAAAAAACATTTATAGAGCTTTTGTATCTACAGTTGATCCAGGCTGGTAAAGGCGAGGCTCTCAGGATCAGGGCCATTCTGAGGTCTCTGGTTCCTATTGAGGATCTGGTAGGAGTCATCAGTCTTCCTCTTCAGATTCCCTCTTTTGGAAAAGGTGAAAACTCATAAGGAATTTGTTAAATTATCCCATGCACGTTTTACGTTCATCACCGGCCTACATTGTACACAACTGTGTGCTGACAGATCTCTTCTGTCTGGCTTTTCATTATTGTTAATTATTTTTCCCAAATGTTTCCTTTATGTTGTGCTTAGACAACAGCATCATTGAACCAAAGATGTCCGCTAGTTTTGTGCCAGATCACAAGGCTCCCATGGTGCTGTTCCTGGACAGAGTTTATGGTATTGACAACCAGGATTTCCTGCTCCATGTGCTTGAGGTGGGCTTTTTGCCTGACATGAGAGCTGCTGCCTCCCTGGATACGGTAAACCTCAAACACGTCACACGATGCAAAGTTTTTTAGAAAGGAAAAGCTAAATGATAATTGCTAAAATTTCTTGTCAACAGGTTGCTTTTAGCACCACTGAGATGGCTCTCGCTTTGAACCGCTATCTCTGCTCTGCCGTGTTGCCACTCATCACCAAGTGTGCCCCACTCTTTGCTGGCAGTGACCATCGAGCCATAATGATTGACTCCATGTTGCACACTATCTACCGACTGTCTCGTGGACGAGCCTTCACAAAAGCCCAAAGAGACATTATTGAAGAGTGCCTCATGGCTCTGTGCAAGTGAGTTTAACATCACAGGATGCCTTTCATGTCATTTAGTATTGCCAAGTTTATATTAGATGTTAATTTGTTTTTCCTTCAGGCACCTACGTCCATCTATGCTTCAGCATCTACTAAGACGGCTGGTATTTGATGTGCCCATTCTCAATGAGTATGCCAAAATGCCTCTCAAGGTATGAGAACCCTGTAAAAAATTTTCCACTATTAACAGAACATTTTCCTTTGATTGTATCTGTTTCTCTCACTTTTGTTATATTGCGTCCTGCAGCTTTTGACCAATCACTATGAGCGTTGTTGGAAATATTATTGCCTCCCTAATGGTTGGGCCAACTTTGGAGTTGCATCAGAAGAGGAGCTGCATCTGACACGCAAACTGTTTTGGGGGATCTTTGAATCACTAGCGCACAAGGTAACTCCTGCAATATATTTTGGTTTTTCAGTTTATTAGATAATTTATTAGATGAGAGCTGGGATCGGCTCCACCTCTCCTGAATCCTGGATTTGATGGATGGATGGATGGATATTATTTGGGCATATTGTAATATTTTTTATTGTGATTCCAGAAATTTGATGCTGAAATTTTCAAAATTTCAATGCCATGCATTTGCGCCATTGCTGGAGCCATTCCTCCTGACTATGTAGATGCCAGCTACTCCTCCAAAACAGAGAAAAAGGCATCAGTGGATGCAGAGGGAAACTTTGATCCTAAACCAGTGGATACCACAAAGTGAGAGGCTTTTTGCTTTTCTAGAAATAAATCATCTCTCTTTTTGTTAATTAAACCTAGTTTTACTCTGATTTTTCTTCCAACCATAGCACTATCATCCCTGAGAGGCTGGATCCCTTTATCAACAGATATGCTGAATACACTCATGATAAATGGGCCTTTGAAAAGGTAAACTTTTGTTTTCACAAAAAATTGTCATCGCTCAGAATAATCTAATGCTAATCTTCAGCTAATCTGGACCAACATGTTAGCTTAATTTGCTACAGCTGTGCATTCATCAGGATGTATAACTCTAAAGAGATACAAAGCAATATTTGTATGATCAACAGCTGTAATACATGCTGTATATGGACATGTATGTTTCAGATTCAGAATAATTGGTCATACGGTGAGACACTGGATGAAAATGCAAAAACCCATCCTATGCTCAGACCGTACAAGACGTTCTCAGAGAAGGTAAGCTCACAGACGTGGTGAGCACTGAATATTACTGTTACATATGTCGTTGCTTCTGCTCTCACTGACTTTTCTTCAAGGACAAAGAGATCTACCGATGGCCAATTAAAGAATCAATCAAAGCCATGATTGCATGGGAATGGAACATCGAGAAAGCTAGAGAAGAAGAAGAGTCCGAGAAGAAGAAGGCAACATCACGAAAAATCTCCCAGACTGCACAGGTATGCAGCTGGTTGGAGCAGTTGGCTGACTGCACTAATATTTAATAACATCGTTTGTTGTACAGTAATGTGTATAATGATTTTTCTGTTTTAGGCAACCTATGATCCAAGTCATGGCTATAGTCCACAGCCCATTGATATCTCACATATGGCTCTTTCGAGAGATCTGCAGGTATGGGGGTAAAATGTTACAACCTTTTATACTGTAATTTTAGATTCATATCAATATTAATAGCTTGTATCTGTTCATAGTCAATGGCAGAACAACTGGCGGAAAATTACCATAACACCTGGGGAAGGAAGAAAAAGTTGGAGCTGCAATCCAAAGGTGAGTTTTTTGTTTCTTTCTAGTATGGAATATAGAGAATCAGTCATTTGGCTTTTCCAAACAGTTTTGTGTGTCCTTTTTTGTGCAGGAGGTGGAACACATCCTCTGCTGGTGCCCTATGATACTCTGACAGCAAAAGAAAAGGCACGAGACAGAGAGAAGGCATATGAGCTGCTGAAGTTCTTACAACTTAATGGATATGCTGTCACAAGGTAATACAATATTTCACGTTTCAATTATTATATTTGGGGGGCATGAAATTCCCTTAAGAGGTAAAGTTGGGCGTACCACAAAAACTTAAAGAACCACTGACTTAGATCAGCTGTCTATTCAAATGACACAAACATAGTTACAGGATAACAGGTTTCATCTACACTGAATTAAACTGATGCATCACAGACTGACTGGTTGTACGTACCATGCTGTACGACTTAGTGATTGAAAATTAGAAAAAAATTTGATCTTTCAATATAAAATATATTTACAGGAAAACAAAGAGAGAGAGTTTTGTGTTTCTAGTTTTATGTGATTCTTTTCTGTTGATGAACATTGATTCTTTCACTATAAAGAAAACAGTACGCAAATTGTATTATTGCTGTTTCCTAAAATTGTGTTTTGTTATGTCACAAATTCTGAACAGGAAGTCTTTCACTATTATCAAGTATCACTTGTTAAGATTCAAACTGTTGACTGACTTTAGGGGCCTTAAAGACATGGAATCGGACATATCATCCATTGAGAAGCGGTTCGCCTATGGTTTCCTTCAGAAGCTGCTGAAATGGATGGAAATTGCACAGGAATTCATCGCTCATCTTGGTATTGTGGGACAAAGATGAAAAACTGACAGTGTGGTATAGCATAAAGTAGATAATGTGTTGCCACGGTATCTGTGCTACTATTACATAACGCAATGTGTTTTACAGAGGCTGTGGTTAGCAGTGGACGAGTGGAAAAGTCTCCCCACGAGCAGGAGATCAAATTCTTTGCCAAGGTGAGACTGTTGTATAAATGTAAAATGTAACCAGTTTCAAAAATAACATTGTCCCATTTCTGTACTATGCAGAAACCCTCTGAATTCTCTCTCTTAGATCCTGATGCCTCTAATCAACCAGTATTTCAAAAATCACTGCCTCTACTTTTTGTCTACACCTGCAAAAGTTCTGGGTAGTGGCGGGCATTCTTCCAATAAGGAGAAGGAGATGATTGCAAGGTGATGTCTCTCTTATGCAGCTATAACACAGAGATATTCTTTTGTTGTGTGTTAGTTTTCAAATATTATGTTTCTCTTTTTATTTGTGTTTGCTTATTTCTTGAGTTTTCTTTTTTTCCTTTTCCTTTTCTTTTTGTTTCATAGTATCTTCTGTAAAATGTCTGCTTTGGTGAGGCATAGAGTTTCTCTCTTTGGTAAGATGGCAGTCTCTCAGCACCAGTCTTTCTGTATCTTTTCACTCTTTTTCTGTGCTTACTTATGGTTCTGTATTTTGTGGGCTGTAATGCAACATTCAGTCATCCAGGTTAGCCTAATTGCAGTTGTTCCAACTGTTATTTGCAGGAACGGACGCCTCAGCAATTGTTAACTGTCTTCACATTCTGGCGCGATCACTGGATGCAAGGTTTAGTGTTTTTTTATAACACTATAAAACTGTGTGTTTTATTTATTTACTTATTTTTGCATTTTTCCTGTTAACCTTTCACGTTTGCTTCATTAGGACAGTGATGAAGTCGGGACCTGAGATTGTGAAAGCAGGGCTGCGGTCTTTCTTTGAGAGTGCTGCTGATGATATTGAGAAGATGGTTGAGAATCTCAAACTGGGCAAAGTATCAAAAGGCAATCAGGTATAAGATATTTAAAATGGGGCGGCACATGTTCCTGCCGCTGAATGTTACAAATGATTAAACATTAGAAGTTATCTGTCCAAGTCCATAATTGTGCTGCTTCTCTTCTTTCCAGCAAGTGAAGGGCGTCTCTCAGAACATCAACTACACTACCATTGCACTGCTCCCAGTACTTACCTCCCTGTTTGATCACATCGCTCAGCACCAGTTTGGAGATGATGTCATCTGTGAGTGCTTATTCATGTTATCATTCCATTCATCAATTTTCTTGAACTCTTATACAGTTCATGGTAGTAGGGCTGCTAGAGTCAACCCCGGTTGACGCAGGGCGAGCTACACCCTGTACAGGTTGCCAGTTCACAGTGGTTGTCTCTGCTGCAGACGACAGCCACTCATGCTCAGATTTGCACCTACAGCCAGTTAAAAATCATGAATTGAACTGTGAGAGGAAGCTGAAGTACCTGAAGAGAACTCACGCAGGTCCAGGGAGAACATGCAAACTTCACGCGTTTTATATACATGTTACAGTATTATTTATTAATAATACTGGCACTCTCTGTCTCTGTTGTTGCAAACAGTGGATGACCTACAGATGTCATGTTATCGCATCATGTGCAGCATCTACTCCCTGGGGACTGTCAAGAATCCACACGTTGAGAGGTAACTCCATATTTAGATATAAAGTAATTTACTACTGGGCACTTCACTTGTTGCACTTGTCTTTTTACATTTACAGACAGAGGCCAGCTCTCGGAGAGTGTTTAGCACACCTTGCAGCAGCTATGCCGGTGGCCTACTTAGAACCCCATCTTAATGAATTCAACGCTTTCTCTGTATACACTACAAAGACTCCCAGAGAGAGAGCCAGTGAGTGCACTACCCTGTCCTCAAACTTGTTTCCTATCTAGCAAAGTCTTGTTTCTAATTTTTTTCATTCTTTCTCTTCTGGATGAAAGTCTTGGGCCTTCCCAATGAGGTCCAGGAATTATGTCCAGACATCCCAGAGCTGGATACTCTGCTGAAGGAGATCGGAGACTTGGCAGAGTCGGGGGCTCGTTACACCGAGATGCCTCATGTGATTGAAATCACTTTGCCCATGCTGTGCAACTACCTGATTCGCTGGTGGGAGAGAGGACCTGAAAATTTTCCCGAGATGGAGGGCCGACTGTGCACTGAGGTCACATCAGAACACCTTAATCAGCTGCTAGGAAGCATCATGAAAATTGTAGTGAACAACCTGGGTATAGATGAAGCCTCCTGGATGAAGAGATTGGCTGGTGAGGACTGCTTTAAACTCTACTCACATGCCAATATTGTGCCCCTTTTTATCGAGGGAGATGAAACCATTTGTTTTCGCTACTAGTGTTTTCACAGCCCATCGTTAGCCGCGCAAAGCCAGAAATGCTCAAGTCTCACTTCATCCCAACAATGGAGAAGCTAAAGAAACGCACATCAAAAGTGGTGGCTGAGGAGGACCATTTAAGGATGGAGGGAAAATCGGAGGGGGATGAGGAAGACGGCACTATACGTGATGAGTTCGCTGTCCTCTGCAGAGACTTGTATGCCCTTTACCCCCTTCTTATTCGCTATGTGGACAACAACAGGTAGAATAATGTTACAATCGCCAACCTATGAATGCTGCCTCATACTGTCAGAATTGCGATATATAAATCTTTTGCTATATTGTTAAATAGCTAAACTTGTTGTAAATTTAGGGAGCCTTATAGTAATTTATTCTGCTACAGAGCGAGGTGGCTGACATGCCCTGACCCAGATGCAGAAGAGCTCTTCCGAATGGTTGGAGAGGTCTTTATTTTCTGGTCCAAGTCTCATGTGAGTATGTTCATTTGGCCTCTTGACTGCAACCGTTTGTAGAAGGTCACATCCTTTAATTCATGCATCTGATTCTCACCTGTAGAACTTCAAGCGAGAGGAACAAAACTTTGTGGTGATGAATGAGATCAATAACATGTCATTCCTCACCGCCGACAGCAAGAGTAAAATGAGCAAGGTGAGTGAGTCAAAGGCAGAGTCATTCTGGTGCAGCATATATGTCAGATCAGGCAGCTTTATTAGTCTATTTCAGACATTGTTTAACAGCTGTATGTCTTCCTTTCCTTTTCTTGTGGCTTTGTTTTTTGGTATAATTTTAAGATTTTATGACATTACCAACCATTTTCAGCCACCTATAATTGGTCATTTAATAAGCACTCTGTTATTCTTAGCTTTAGGAAATAAAAAAAAAATATTTGAAAAGTAAGCCAGCAAAGCAGTCTAATACGAAAAGGCACTTATGCAACATTTTTACCAAGTACAGCATTGAAAATCACATTTTTTTCACGTGTGTGATATTTTTTATGTTCTTGTTTTAGGGGCTTATTTAGCCATAGTGGAACATCTTCAAGATTTGACTTTAATTCGCATTTTTGCGAAGGTTCACAGCTGTGTTAATAATATTCTCTCTGTGGCTGTCCATTGTTCTCTTCTTTTGGGTTGCGGCTGGGTTTCCAGGGCGGGGACACAGAGGTTAGACTTTGTTTTTGCACGACCGCTGTGCTGACCGCATGGCACCTCACTTTGGGGGAGCTTTTCATCAACCTCCCCAGCACACTGGCACATCTGATCCATACAAGTACAGTCACTACATATCCACAAACACATATGAAGACGAGTAACTCATGTACAGAGAAATATACACAAAATCCTGCACATTTCATTCAGCCAGACATAAAATTAATTCATTGTCAGTGACAAATGCCTTTCTATGCAGTTGCTTCTGCAAAGTCAGCTTAAAAGCCTAATAGCAATGAAGCAAAACTCTGCTGTGAATTTATTACTACACATGTGGTGTAATTTTTATTATTTAAAAATCAAAGTCTTAGACACATATTTCATTAAAGTTTGGTTTCGATACGCTTATACTGGCATTCGTTTTACTGTACTCAGATGTAAGTCTGCACTGACACAGTGTTAGAGTGCCCTATTTTACGCAAAACACCATTCATTTATGCTGTATGTCTACATAGACATTAGTGCAGAATTTTTCACAAGGGAACTGGGAAAAGATACTCACATTGTCTCATAAGGGATCACCGGACCAATGGGCAGGCCCTGTCTGCGGGCTTTCCCCAGTCCTGCCAGTGTGTGAGGGGGGGAGTCTGGAGGCGTTTGATGAAAGTACTCAGCTGTAGAGTTGGGCTCATGGCACTGGGCTTTACACCAATACCAAAGTGGAAGTGAGAGCACAGTGCCATCACGCTGTCACTGAGTTTGCTCTTTTTTGATCATAGTCGAGTTGGAGTCTTCTAGTTTGCCTTCTGTTTCTCTTCATGGACGATGGTTGAGCTGTAGGTATTTGTAATGTAGCTTGTTGTCCACTAGGGGATGATGTTAGTCTTCTCTGTGCTCTTTCTTATCTCCTCCCTTAAAATGCCATTATACATCACTGTTTAGTTTCTTTTACACTCCCTAGTATCCACACTAACACACAGCTTGATGCTTAATGTTACTGGAGCAGATTTACTGAAACGTTTGTTAGGTTCTCCTCTAAAAAGTGCTTAAAAGTACCATGAACCTAACCAACATATTAATTCACACTTATTATCTAAAATATTCCCCAAAACGCTTCGCACCCTCTGAACTACTTTATCATAACAAACAAACACCTGGCACTGAGAGTGTTTTTGATTTCATTAAAAAGAACATATGGGTCATCTGGGACCACCTTAATGTCTAACAGCGATGCCCCAACAAACCCCTGTAATAAAAAGATTTATGCTTTTATGCATAGTACTGAGCAAAACTCTTGAGCCACCCTTCATTTCTATGTATCTTGCTAGGAAAACAGGAAGTAGGTGCAGTAATTGATTGAAACTTAGGCAAACTTGGGTGGAGACGCAGTATTTAAGGCAGAGTTTGTAAAGAGCTTGAAAGTCAGTATTTGGTGTGATGGCCTTTATTCTTCAACACAGCCTGAACTCTGAGGCAGTCATCAGGAATAGTTCTCCAGGCTTCTTGAAGGACATTCAAAGCTCTTCTTTGGATGTTGGCTGCCTGTAGTTCTGTTCTCTCTAAAGATGATCCCACACTTCTTCAGTAATGTTGAGGTCTGGGCTCTGCCAATACATGACTGATAGTATTCAACTGTGTGTTTTCCTATCCAGCTATCCTTTTACTACATTGGCAGTGTGTTTGGGATCATCGTTATGCTAAAAAAAAGGAAGCTGTTGCTTCAGATGCTTGGTGGGTCAAAATCTGTGTTCATAATTTCATCAATTTTGACAAGATCCCCAAGATCAGTGGCTGTAATGCAGCCCCAAACAATGACAGAGCCTCCACCGCATTTTAGGGATGGCTAAAGACCTTCATCCACATCGACATACAGTAGCTCAGTTAACTGAAGGATCCTGTGTCAGGTCTTTGCTGAAATGTCATGTCCTATTAGGGACATGACATGTCCAAAGAAAAACTTCAGGAAACTTAGAGAACTATTATTCAAGACAGTGTTAAGAATTAGAAGAAAGTCTGGCTCATTGAAAGTGAAATAAAAAGAAATGAGGGATGGCTCAAGTGTTTTGCACAGTATTGTATGTGTCGAAATTTATGTGTAAAATCTATATTTTAGTTAAGATAAGTATTTCCACATTTGTGGCTTCTCTTAACAGCACCATAATAGTGGTCTTTCTAGAAGCAATTTGTGTAAAATCAATACCAATCCAGTAACTTTATACCCGTTTTCTGTCAAGTAGCTGTCTGATACTGTTATCTTCAGTTTTGTGGCTTAAATAGAAAAAACCCTGTGAAGCAGAGTTTCCTAGAGCAGTGGTTCCTGTGGTTTTAAAAGTGGTGGTGGTGGTTTAAAAAAAAAAAAACATAACAAAGCAGGCTGTTGGCTATAAATTGCTAACACTACCCAGTCATATGTAAAGTGCTACTGCCAATATGTGACCCACTTGCCGCTGGGACACAAACTTCAATACAGGAGCAGTAAATTTAGGTCAGAGTAATGAGTAATATCACAAACGAAACCCCTTCTATTACCATTTTTCATTCACTTTTCACATAAATAAATACATTTATATAAATATGAAACTATGCCTACTTGTGAGTAATTTCAAACTGAATTTCTGCTTTTAAATTAGACTTGATACAATTTATTGTTACTGCATATGTCACAAGTACAGTGCAACAAAATGCAGTACCTTTGGCCACGGCCCGCGCTTTGGGAACCACTGTCTGGAGCATATATTTAATAGACTAAGCATTCATATCATGAAATACATTTCTAGGCTATATGCAGTAGCATCTGTTTGCACATCTTGGAGGACTCTAGAAAGAGCAGCTAACAGAAGGACTGAACTCACAGAAACAGAGCATGAGCTCAGGAGTCAAATACAGCGAAGCGACATTTCCTTTAGTTTGTGTAACTGGAGGTGTGTGATTGTAACAGCATGCTACTAATAAAGTCTAACTCTGAGGGGTTTGTTATTAACTTCATCTAATATTTTAAGCTTTCACCAAGGGCTGCAGCTGTTACAAAATCTTATTTACAATTACAGTATAAAGCGCATTTGTTCTGTTTAGCGTCCTTTTCATGGAATTTTGAATGGATTGTCTCTTGAATGAATATTTTCTGTTGCACGCTGTTAATGCAATGTGACTGGTTTAATTTCTTGTAAGAGCCATTCCTTTCAGCCTCCCTTTCACAAAAGCAGCAATATTCCCACTTTGTTATCACGTGTTCATTATCCCTCCATCATTCTCCCTTCAATGATTTTATAGTTTGGGAATAGCCAGATAAATATAGGCACTTGTCTTTTTAGTGCCCACTGCTGAGGGTAACAGGTTCATTAGGTGTATTATTGGTATATGTAGTAGCGTATTTCTGCTTAGAGAGACCTACTGTCATTGCATAATAACAAGTTTGTAGCACTGTGTATTGCTCAGCTGGTGTTAAGGTAGAATGACTTTCAATAGATAGAATTAAAGTAATCACATCATGAATTGTAAAGAACGTTGGCTGTGTTATCACACTCATTTTTTATATATTTACAGATGTTTATATTCAGATTATTTTGTAATGTTTTGAAGTCTGTATATTAAATCAGTTTCAATCCTAATAGGACAAAAATATTAATACTTATCAGGCCTTATCTGAGCTGTTGTACTGCTGGCATTTTATTAGATATTGTTTATGCTCTGTGGCTTTTTGTACCTTTTCACAGGGTGGAGGCTCAGATACCGAACGTACCAAGAAGAAGAAACGGGGAGATCGGTACTCAGTCCAGACCTCACTTATTGTGGCTGCCTTAAAAAAGATGCTCCCCATAGGGCTAAACATGTGCTCTCCTGCTGATCAGGAGCTCATCAACTTGGCCAAGATCCGATATTCTTTGGTAGTTTTTGCTTCTCACTTTGAACTTGGTTCTGGTAAACATGTGGAGTATGAGTTGTATTATGTTATATACTGTACCATGGAGGAAAACAGCTGCCAAAATGTTTTACTTTACAGAGAGACACTGATGAAGAAGTAAGAGAGTTTCTGCAGAATAACCTGCATCTTCAGGGCAAGGTATACTTGAAGAACCGGTAGTAAAACAGTGCTGAATTTAGCTGCAGGGATAAGATTTGTAATTACAGATAAGCAGTCACCTTTCAGAAGGCTCTGTATCCATGTGTTGTGGAAAGGTGGACAATCCATCCATGCGCTGGCAGATGGCACTGTATAAGGAGATGGCAGGGAAGGCTGAAGATGCAGATGCCCCACCGAAAGTTGTTAAGAGAGTGCAGGAGGTTTCTGCAGTTCTCTACCACCTTGAAGTGGTGAGTCATTGCATGTTTTATTGTTCTGTGTATTTTGAACTTGTTCTTACTTGAGTACTTCTATGTGGCCAACGGCACTGACTTTAAAGTGCTTTATAAGCACTTTACTCACACTAACTGCAGCAGATACACTGTCTGAAACACAGATATTCAGTAATACACACAACAAAGGTGGCTACTCAGTTCATATTACAAAGATATGAATACAATGATAATAAAGGCGACATTAGTATACAATATGGAAAAGAAAACAGCTAGAATAAGGCTTAAAGCAATAAAATAACCCAGAACTTACACATTTTAAGCGTTTCTATTCTAAATAGTTTTTAGCTCAGCCGGGTGAAAGACCAATAAAGAAAGCCAGCTTGGAAGGGAAACCAGCTTATAGGCTCCCAAGCAGGTGAAGACATTTTCTTTATTAGATGCTGTTAATTAGGACCTGGGAAGGAGGAAGCAAAAAGCAGCCACTACTGACAAGGCTGTCACAATTCTTTTGATCACTTTACCAATGCACGTCTTCTCTGATAGACGGAACATCCATTCAAATCCAAGAAGATGGTGTGGCACAAACTGTTGTCCAAGCAAAGACGCAGAGCTGTGGTCGCTTGCTTTAGGATGACGCCACTATATAACATTCCAAGGTAAGAAATCAACATCTATGTTGGCATGTACGCAAAAAAGCTAAGCATGAATACGATATATGGCTTTTACTAAATTCTATCCAAGTGTTCTCTACTCGTGTGAGTCTGGACAGGCTTTTTGAGTGGAGGCATACCAACCACAAGGCGCTAACTCTAGCCTGTTTTGTTTTGGTCTTTGCTTTGCAGACACAGAGCTTCAAACATGTTCATTGAGGGGTACAGGCGCAACTGGCTTCACCCTGAGGGTTTCTCATTTGAAGACAGAATGATAGATGACTTATCTGTGAGTGCCAGCTGGTGTCTGTTTCATCTAGAACCTTTTTTTTTTTGCTGTATTACTCAACTTTTTGTTTTCCTGAACATCCCAGAAAGCAATGGAGCAAGAGGAGGGAGATGAGGAAGAGGAGAAGGAAACAAAGCCAGATCCCCTCCACCAGCTCATTCTGCATTTCAGTCGTACTGCTCTGACAGAGAAGAGGTTAGATGGGTCCTCACTGATATAAGAGCAATGAGCTGCAGAGATGTGTTATACCTTTGGTAAAAAAAAAAAAAAAGCAGCATGTTGTTACTCATTTCCCTGTTTTCTGCACTTATCCTCATTTCAGTAAATTGGATACTGATCATCTTTATATGGCATATGCTGATATTATGGCAAAGGTGAGTCATCACAGAAGGTTTTAAAGTGAGCTGAGGTTTGCATAGAAGTACAGGCATCGAGTACTCTGAAAGGCTCATGTTTATTTTTCCTCTCCATGCATTTAGAGTTGTCGTATTGGTGAGGAAGAAGAAGGTGGAGAGGAAATGGGGGAAAATGCTGAGGATGAGATGTCCTTTGAGGTGCGACAGTCAGAACTGGTAATGGGCGGCCAGGGGCTGGGGACACCAGGAACACAGTGGAGCGGTAGCTCTCGACGCATTGAGTGACCTCATCATTGGAGCATTACTTCACAACCACATCTCTCTCTCTCTGTGTCTCTCTGTCTCTCTCGCTCTCTCTCGTTTTGTCTCGTTACCTATTTTTGTTCTGTCTCTGCTCTTCTGTTTGTATGTTATGCTTCATTCGTTCTGAGTTTCTTTATTTAGAAACTCAAAGCTCCAATCCAGGTGTGTTCTAGTTATATAAATTACTGTCTGCTCCCTAAATTGATCAACAACAAAATGCTTCAACTAGCAGTTTTTGTATTAGTTTTTGTGCCTGGAATCTGGATTGGATCTAATTAGACTTAATAAATGTGAAATTAACATCAACAATAATAGTAACGATAACTCAAACTAATAATCATGATGCTAATTAACTGACTTCAAATCAGTTATCGGCCCAGGTTGATGAACAATTCACACTTTTTTAGGCCAAGTAAATAAGTAAAGTGTAGCTTTTCCCGATTTTCTGTTAACCCGTAAGCTTACTTCCTCTATTAGAGTGGACTAGCACGGATTTTAAACATTGATGGACAGTAGCAGCTGCCGCTGTGCAGGCCTTCACTACATTCCTTGTGTCCAGTTGTGCCCAGCGTCTCAGAAACTTGTAACACTAGTTCATTGATACCCCAGTGCTGATTGTGCTGTTAGAAGAAACTGGGACTGAACTATTGCATACTTCCAGTGAGCTGTGTTTGTCTGCTCATTGATGTCGTGCTTCACCATTATGTATCATTGCTTTAAACTACTAAAATATCTTTAAAAATGCCTTCAAAACATGTGTGATGAAACTGGGGAGTTAGACATGCCGAAACTGGACTGAAAATTACATTGGGGTTCCTGTTAAAGTCCATTTAAATTCCAATCTCCACTAAAAATATGTCCTCATTTTGTAACGATGTCATTCCTCCCAGTTTATACTGTATAGCTGTCTGTTTTCTCTCTCTCTCTCTCTCTTTCCCATCGTTCCATCTAATTGGTCTCACCTTCATAACACCAGTCTTTACTGACTGCTTGTGTTCAATGTTGCCTTCCCCCACTCACATAGCATACTGACAGACTACAGTGAAAGCCAGTATAGCCTATGCAACACTAAAAGCTATATGAACATACACATAGTCATGTATCACATAGTGCACAAGTCTGAATCAGGCTTCATTAGAGAGTCAGGGACTGCAGGGTAAGTTTGAGGTCCATTTGCACGACACATAGTGGGTAGAGCTCGGCTAGGCATATATGGGTGGGGGGGTGGTTGGTTGGGAGTGGGAAGGGTGGGAGGCTGGGGAGCGGTGGTGGTGTTGTTTTAGGGTCATTATGATACAAGTTGATATATGATGTGGCTGAACAAAGGAATGTCAATTTGCCCTCTGGATTCAGAGATATTCATTGGCTATTTTTTTCCCCCCATAAATGGCATCCAATACGCGAGTGGCTCAGTGCTACAAATTAAGATAAATAAATATTGAAGGGCAATTAGAGCTAAAAAGGAAAAGTGAGAAGAGGAAGAGCTAAAGTTACTTTTGTTTTGCATGAATATTTCAAGCCATTTCTCAAAGTAAAAACAGACGGCTATGAAAAGCCAAAGAAATATCTCTGATACAGAGGAATAAAGGCTTTGGTCCAAAGTGTCTTCTTTGCAGGGCTGCTGCATTAAAGAAACTTTGGTAATCTACATGGCTGAAATGCTAAGTCATTGGAGCTGTTTCCTGTAGTCTAACGCTTGCTTCAGCCAGCAAACGTGAAGAAGTAGTGTAACAATCCCATGACTAATGAAGTGAATGGAGAGGATGGATGTGTGCAAGAGTCAGGTTTTGAAATGACAGTGATAACGCATAATGCAACGACAATATCACTGTACTGTAGATAAAAGAGAGCAATGTCAGAATAGTTTTAGTAAAATTATAGTAAAATGTATAAAGGGACATTGGTTATTAACTGGTAATTAAAATTTATTCTTTTTTTTTCTTTTTGAAAAGTTTGCATAGTGCAACAAAAACAGACTGAAAAAATGTTAAGTTGATTAACGATGAGGATGTGATGATGTAGGGATTTGTGTAAAAGGTGAGTGAATGTGAAAATGTCAATCTAAATTAATAGAATGGATTTTTTTTATGAACCACTCGTTTTTTTATGATTTTCTGTAGATATACTGCATACAGTGCTTAACTAACTTATTAGACCACATGCCCTAAAAACAAGAAAACACAAATATTTTAGTGGTGGTGGTCTAATAAATTTGTTAAGCACTGTGTGTGTGTGTGTGTGTGTGTGTGTGTGTGTGTGTGTGTGTTTTTTTTTATCTTATCCTATAGTCCATCCTATCTCTTTAATGTCTCTCTGTGAAATAAAAAAGGAGCAAGTCCTCATAATGTTTGTGTTGACCACAGGAAAAAGAAATGGAGAAACAAAGGCTCTTGTACCAGCAGTCCAGACTGCACAATCGTGGCGCTGCAGAAATGGTCCTGCAAATGATCAGTGCCTGCAAAGGTAGTCTGTCTCCTTATGCTTGTCAACTTTGTTTACCTGCATTGTGTTCATGGCTTCCTGTTTCCTGTAGGTGAAACGGGCCCTATGGTGTCTACAACCCTGAAGCTGGGTATTTCTATCCTTAATGGTGGGAACAGTGAGGTTCAGCGGGTATGCGTTCTGGAAACATATTTGTTGTAATTCAATGTATGTTTAAAGAAGCACATTTAGTGACTTGCCTTTATTTTCTTGTCAGAAAATGCTGGAGTACTTGAAGGATAAGAAGGATGTGGGCTTCTTTTTGAGTGTCCAGGCATTGATGCAGACTTGCTGGTCAGTTTTCAGATACTGAACAAAATTTCAAGGTATGTGTATACATTTTAATGGTAAACACACACAAAAAACAGCTTAATACTCTCTGCAGTGTCCTGGATCTAAATGCCTTTGAGAGGCAGAACAAGGCAGAGGGGCTGGGCATGGTTTCAGAGGAAGGCACCAGTAAGTCTTCATCCTCTTTTTCTTAAGCATCACCTTTTCACATTGAAGAAGCAGCAGAGAACACATTACACAGCAGCCACTGTTTTATAATCATGCAGCTGACTGCGTGAATCATTTGTAGTTGCAGCTTACAGTGTTGAATAGCTGTTTTTTAACTCGTCACAGTAATGTACACATTGCGTGGAAAAGGGAGACAAGTGAAGCTGGAGGAATCACATCCATATTCTTTAGACTCTTTCTGTTCTTTGTAAGCCACAATAGCAAAGTAATAACACTCAAGGGAGTCATGAAAGGTCAACAGAAATTACTTGCTGAAATTCAACTCAAAAAGAAGTGAGTATCAAATCATACCATTGTTCATTTTTACAACATGAATGGTGAGATTTAAGACATGTTAAGCATCTTCTAATTCATCTTTGCTTAAATCCATCTGTGCCATTACTGTACAAATTTTCATTTATTGAGTGATTAGTTTCCTAACATAAAGTATTATTAACACTTGGATAACTGTTAAAGAATTACATATTCATGATTTAACTTAAATTAGTTCAAATGTTTCCCTCTGTATGTCTAGTAGTTTGTCTATTGGAATTCACCTACTTTTGTCATCTAATTCTGGAGGTTAATTTAAAGTTCTAGCTGAATGAATTTGCCATGGAATGTTGTTAATCTCCCCCTCCTCATCTCTTAGTCCTCTTCTGTTGTCAACACACTGATCCTCTCTCCCTTCCCCACGATCACTGCCACCTCTCCCTTGTCCCTCCTTTCATGGCCCTCAGACTTGAACCTAGATCGGGGTAAATCATGTTTCTGTCCATCTGCCTCTCTGTCCTACTGCTGCTCCTCTTTCACTCCCCTGTCCTTTTTGCTCCGTCATTACTCTTTCTAACACTGAACTTCTACCAAGAGAGGATTGGATGCCTCTCCATCTTTCATGCTCACAGCTTGTGCCCTTCCTCACGTCTTGTTCATTCCAAAAAGCCTTGAATGGAATCCAGTCTCTTCTGCACTTGAAAAAACTGTTAAAACTGTGAATGAAACCTTCATATTTGTTATGAATATTGATAGAGCTCCTCATTTCTCAACCCTAATACCTTCCTGCACATTTCCTAATCACATGACTTATAAAGAGGCTGTAATTATCTTAAAACACGGCCACAAATGATGCTATAACTTAACCTTTATAGTTAAAGTTAAAAAAAAAAACTCCTGGATTGTTATTCATGTAAATTCGTGAATACCAATTTGTGAATTTCCAAAGATGAAATGTGGCACATGCAGGTGCACATCTCCTTAGCTCATCGCTCCTCAAACTAAGTTTCATGTGATAAAAAAAATGTGTGGTTTCTTGGATGTACTCTATCATGCACTGGATTCCTTTCAGCCTTTTGCTGGACAAAACCCCCAACCCCTCTGACATTCACCTTAAAAGCTGCTATGCGCTGCATGAGTCTGCGTTTGTGTGCTTGTTTCACGTAGCTAGCGGTGAACTGGGAATTGAAAAGAAAAGAATAAGCAATTAAATCAGGTTGTATTCTCAGTATAATAATACACGGTATGCTGTGGATTCTCTGGAGCACAGCAGTGGTTCCCTTTCAGTCGATACACTCGGTACAACACATTAGTTATGGGATATCACGCCCTCGCGTGTCCTGCTGAAGACACCTCTATTCACGCCTTTA
>JAVDPK010001612.1:319862-331891 GCA_034780415.1 Cichlasoma orientale | reverse complement strand
CACGCCAGAAGGCGCTTCCCATAGTGAGATACCTCACTCGGTTCTCAGAGAACCGGGGTTACGCCAGTAACCAAACGTTTCTGTATTTCTGTTACTTTCATTTGTATCAATTTGATTGGTCGCTTTGACAGAGTAAATTTTGATGTGTTGCCATAAGCATTAGTGTGAAAGATTAAGTTAAAATTGAATGAATTTAATTTGGCTACATAAATTTGTATATGCAGGTTCTGTGTGACAATGGTTTGCCTTACTGGGACACATTTTCCTTTTATGACAAATCAAATTGCCTGGTGCCAAAAATGACCTTCATCGGTAGTTGAAGATGTTTTTCAGACTTTCAGCAGTAAAGACAGAGAGCGGTTCACCGGTCGGTGACATAATTTGAGTGCGAACAGTGTGTAAATCTGTGGATTTCATCATCTACAGTACACAATCTCATTAAAAGATTCAGAAAATTCTGAGAAAAAGCTGAAAATCACTTGAATGATCAAGGTCTTCGGGTCCTTAGGCAACCCTACATTTAAAAAACAACAGTTTATTTCATGCATTATTGCTCGGGCTCGTGAGCATTGGAGTACAGGCAGGCCAACAGCCCAAACCTGTTTGGTTTATGGAAGAGGCTCAAAACTGCCAAGCAGTTAAAGTCTTAAATCAAGTAAAAACGGGAAAAAGAATTCCTTACAAAATTACAGTAATCGGTCTCATCAGTTTTCAAATGCTTGCACGTCTCCTGATGCACACTGGACCACATGAAGAGCAAACTGTTGTTTGCGCCTTGTACAGCTACTGCCAGAAGCATGTTCAGGGCCAGGAGTTTTAATAAGGAACAAACATGGTTTTTGCTAAGTCAACATTATAATAACTATACACAGTGTTCCATTTTTTTAACTGGAATTAGTTTAATAACAAACCAGCCTGAGTGTAAGTGTTGAGTCACACTGATTTTAAAATGCACAAAGCAATTTGTGCTACTAGTGCTGTAAACCAAATACATAGTCAAAATACATTGAGGGAACTCACCAGTCGTTTCCATTCTGTTTAGTGCTTTAATCCTCTGCAGATGACTGAGGCTATTAACATTTATTATTGGTAGCATTTGCATGCATAACCTGTTTAATCATGTGGTCAAAATAAGAGATGAGTCATGCTTGATCCATGGGTTTCCAACTCAGCATATTTTAACACATATGACGCACCTAAAACAAATTACCTTCCTGTTGCTCTTCAGCTGATATTCTCACAATCAGCTTCCCTGTTTTTACATTTCTTGTATTTCAAAGTCTTTATTAAACTTGTGCATTGTTTTGCTGTCAAATGAAAGAAAACATTTGCTATACATGAGCAAAAAAAATGTGATCGTATTTTGTTTAATACCTGAATAATTTATTTATTATTGAAATTCTCTTCCACATGGTCAATGCAGGGTAAAGTATGTATCTATTTTTTTTTTTTGTTTAATTTATTAAGGCAATATTGTGTTTACTAGTTTTTCATTTTTTCAGTGTTGGCTTCTCTTATCAGGCAGTTTTATATCCACCTGCATTTCACAGAGCTCAGTAAGGAGTCAGTATTTACTTAATGCTGATTTCAATATATTTCCAAACAAAGATGACATGTTGTGATGTCATGGCAAACAACAAAAAGCTATTTCAAGCTATCTGAACCAAAATCTGCTCACATTCACATTTGAGCAGATTTTTTGAAACGCAAACATGAAATTTTGTAAAATATGCTTTCATTGTTAGTGATGAGTAAAACATAATGGAAAAATATACTATGTATACTGTAATGGGGTATTTTTGACACTACATATCTTTATTAGTTTTATTTTCTTCAATGCTCCAATCATTTACTTACAGTAGGCCCCATGAATAACTATAAGTATATATTTCCAGACATGGTAATATTCTCCTTGTTTTAAGTGTTTTTGCCTTGTAAAGCAACTGCCATATCTATGTTAGGTACGTTAGGCGCCTAGAGTTTTAAACAGCATGTAATGAAAAACAAATGTGGTTTATGTTAAGCCAATTTGCAAAAAGAAGCAGGTGACTACAAAACTTCCTGGCAGAGGGACTGACTTTTAACCTCAACTGTTGGAGTACACATTTTAATATGAAATTACTTTGTGTTGGAATATACACTTTAATGTGACATCCACTTTGTGTGCACACATTTAACAGAGATCACAGTTTTTTTAACCTCATTTTTTTTCATCAGTGGTTTGTTGAGCTGTGGCTTGTGTGTTGTTTTAAATTAATGTAACTTTATAGACTATATTGCCAAAAGTATTCGCTCATCTATCTTCACACACATGAAATTGAGTGACATCTCATACTTATTCCATAGGGTTTAATATGATGTTGGCCCACCCTTTGCAGCTATAACAGCTTCAGTTCTTCTAGGAAAGCTTTCCACAAGGTTTAGGAGTGTTGGATGAGAAGGCCTGGCTCGCAGTCTCCGCTCTAGTTCATCCCAAAGGTGTTCTGTTGGGTTGAGGTCAGGACTCTGTGCAGGCCAGTCACATTCTTCCACACCAAACTCACTCATCCATGTCTTTATGGATCTGCTTTGTACACAAAGTTGGGAACATGAAATTGTCCAAAATGTCTTGGTGTGCTGAAGCATTAAGAGTTTCTTTCACTGGAACTGAGGGACCGAGCCCAACTCCTGAAAAACAACCGCACACCATAATCCCCCCTCCACTAAACTTTACACTTGGCACAATGCAGTCAGACAAGTACTGTTCCCCTGGCAACCACCAAACCCAGACTCATCCATCAGACTGTCAGACAGAAAAAAAACGTGTCACTCCAGAGAACACGTCTCCACTGCTCTAGAGACAGTGACGGCGTGCTTTACGCCACTGCATCTGACACTTTGCATTGTGCTTGGTGATGTAAGGCTTGGATGCAGCTGCTCGGCCATGGAAACCCATTCCATGAAGCTCTCGGCACACTGTTCTTGAGCTAATCTGAAGGCCACGTGAAGTTTGGAGGTCTGTGGTGACTGACTCTGCAGAAAGCTGGCGACCTCTGCGCACTATGCTCCTCAGCATCTGCTGACCCCGTTCTATGATTTTACTTGGCCTACCGCTTTGTGGCTGAGTTGCTGTTGTTCCCAATTGCTTACACTTTGTTATCAAACCACTACCAGTATACTGCGGAATATTTAGTACTGAGGAAATTTCCCAACTGGACTTGTTGCACATGTGGCATCTTTCAATGATTTGGATGGGTGAGTGAATGCTTTTGGCAATATAGTGTATCTATTTTTTTTGTATTTTTGCCTCTCTATACCACCATAGTGGATTTTAAATCTTTAGGAATTACAGCCATTTTTATACATAGCCCCCACTTTCAGAGTCTCAGAATGAATTGGCTAATTAATTGACAGTTTCATGGCCAGGTGACGTCTGTTCCCTCCTTATTTCATCACAAATGTAGATTCAAAATGTTACATTTGTATTTTATAGCTTTTCACTGTAAATTAAATTTAAAGTAACATCATCATTAGGCTGAACAAACAAAATAAACCATCAGAGAGATTGCAAAAACTTTAGGAGCTGCAAATCAATAATCTGGTGCAAACTTAAAAAGAATGAATGCTCAGGTCAGCTGACCAACACCAAAAGGCCTGAAAGACTACAGAAGACGACTAAAGTGCAGACTAATGACAGAACTTCCTTATTTCCTTATTTGGTAAAGAAAAACAACTTTACAACATCCAACCACTCTCAAAGAAGTAAGTGTATCATTCTGAAGATCTACAATCAAGAGATGCCTTCATGAATGTAAATACAAAGAGTTTACAATAAGGTGCAAACCACTGGTTAAACTCAAGAACAGGAAGGCCAGATTAGACTTTGCCAGAAGACATTTTAAAGAGCCGGCACTATTCTGAAAAAGTCTCTGGACAGATGTAACCAAGATTATCTTGATCCAGAATCATGGGAAGAGAGAAGTTTGGAGAAAGAGAGAAAGCTCGTGATCCGCATCATCTGTCAAACATGGTGGAGGCAATGCTCTGCCATGGGTATGTCTGGCTGTTACCGGGTCACTTATGTTTATTGATAATGTGACTGCTGGCAGAGTAGCAGGATGAATTGTGATGTGTACAGTGCTATACTCTCTGCCAAAAACTGCAAAACCGATGTGACAGCACTTCAACCTAGGAGCAACCTAGGAGTTTCTTAAATGGTCCCTGATCTCAACCCAACAGAACACGCTTTTATCAAATACAAAACTGAAGACAGAGAGGCCCACAAACAAGCAGCAACTGAATGTGGCTGCAGTAAAGGTCCTAAACATAGCATTCAGCAATGTCAACGGATTCTAGACTGCAGGCAGTCATTGTATGCAGATTGTTTTCATCCGAGCCTTAAAAGCAATCCTTATATTTAAAATTGTATTATTTTGTCCATTTACTTTTGAGTCTCTTGAAATGAGAAATGACCGTTTGAATTCAAACTAAAAGTCTGCACTTCAATAACATCTTTCTAACTTTATTTAAAAGCCACTGTGGTGGTATACAGAGGCAAAACTACAAAAATTGTCCTTGTCCAGAAAATTATAGCCCCAGCTGTATATTTACACACAAGCTTCTGCTATAACTTCTAATGCTCACTGTCATAAAAATATAATATTGTTGTATTCACATAGGGGTAAGTGAGATTTAAGCAGTGTTTTCTCTACAAAAATGCAAAGTGTTTACATTACGTATATCATTACATTTCATGTTTTCTTAAACCATTGTTACAGTCTGATAAATTCTCTCAGCATGACGATTTGGCTAATTAACGTCCTCCTTTGTTGTGAATGTGATTGTATACAACACAGTATTCTGAATGTACACTTCTTATCATAACAAGCTTTTGGGTTCCTGACACTTATAACTTGTGCTTTAAACATCTCCAAAGACTGTTGCATCTTTATGTGAACCTCTAATGGTTCAAAACGATGTCAGATTTGTTGTCATTACTGTAAGGTCTTGTGCTTCTTTTATGGTCACAGGACTCCAGCCAGATTGGTCTGCTGAAGGAGCTTCTTGACCTACAGAAAGACATGGTTGTTATGTTGCTCTCATTATTAGAGGGTAAAATAGCTTTTATTTATTTTTTAGTTTGTCAGTTTTCGTCTTTTTATTCTTGTCAAATCTTTATTTGAATTTTTTTTTGTATTTATTCAGGAAATGTGGTAAACGGTACAATCGCTCGCCAGATGGTGGACATGTTGGTAGAGTCTTCCAGCAATGTGGAGATGATACTCAAGTTCTTTGACATGTTCCTCAAACTGAAAGATATTGTGGCCTCCGATGCGTTCCGTGATTACGTGACAGACCCTCGAGGGCTGATCTCCAAGAAGGACTTCCAGAAGGCTATGGACAGTCAGAAGCAGTACTCCCCTTCTGAGATCCAGTTTCTTCTGTCCTGCTCAGAGGCAGATGAGAATGACATGATCAACTATGAAGAGTTTGCCAGTCGTTTCCAGGAGCCCGCCAAGGACATTGGCTTCAACATTGCCGTGCTGCTCACCAACCTGTCTGAGCACGTCCCTCATGACACCAGGCTACAGAACTTCCTGGAGCAAGCAGAGAGTGTGCTGAACTACTTCCGCCCATTCCTGGGCCGTATTGAAATAATGGGAGCCAGCAGAAAGATTGAACGCATCTACTTTGAAATCAGTGAGGTTAACCGCAGACAGTGGGAGATGCCACAAGTACGAGAGTCCAAACGGCAGTTTATCTTTGATGTTGTCAATGAGGGGGGTGAATCGGAGAAGATGGAGATGTTTGTCAACTTCTGTGAAGACACCATCTTTGAGATGAATATAGCCTCACAAATTTCAGAGCAGGAGGAGGAAGAAAAGGGGGAAGAAGACGATGAAGGGGATGAAGGAGGAGTGGAGGGAGGAACAGGTGGGGAAGCAAATGGAGGAGGAGATGAGGATAGTAATGGACAAGAAGGTCCACATGAATCTACCTCTGCCTTTGCAGATTTTATAAACAGCATGTTAAGCTTCCTCAGCATTTTTACCTTCCGTAACCTTCGCAGACAGTATCGTAGAGTGAGGAGGATGACCTTCAAGGAGATTGTAGTGGCTTTGTCCACTTTTTTCTGGACCATCCTGATGAGTATACTGCACTTTATTTACAATGTATGCAAAGGTATCTTTATGATCATCTGGCAAACATTATTTGGGGGTGGCTTGGTAGAGGGAGCCAAAAACATCACAGTCACTGAGATTTTAGCCAGCATGCCAGACCCTACGCAGGACGATGTGCATGGAGATGGACCAGGGGAGCCAAGGACAGGGGAGGAACAGGACACTGGAGGCTTAACGGACACTGGTGAGACTGGGAGCGGAGAGGAGGAAGAGGAGGATACCCAGGAAAAAGAGGGTGGGAGGATGCCAGGAATGGATGCTCCAGGTGGACTTGGAGATATGGGTGTGGAGGCACCAGTTGAACCTCCAACTCCCGAAGGAACTCCCATAACAAAGAGAAAAATGGTAAGGATTTGCTTTATTTTATTTGTCTTTTTCATTGCTTGTTTGTGAAAAAAAAAAAGTGGTGTTAAAAAAATCAAGTCTTTTTGAGTAGATGTTTTTGTTTTTTACAGGCGCCAGAAGAGACTGAAGCCAGCCAGAAACCACCAGAACCTGCTCCTGTAGAAGAACCTCCTCCAGAGCCTGAAAAGGCCGAGTAAGAGTCTTTAGTTGGTGATATTGCTAATGTGCTTTAAGCGCTTCTTTCTCCCTGCCATTACTCTAAATATGAGATGATACTTTTTAGCCAAGACAGTCTAGAAGATTTACTGAAACAGCCTGGGATGGGGTGATGTTAGTGATAATCTGAATTTAATTGAAAGGGTTGGTTTATCGCATGAAGCAACTTCCCGAGCTAAGAAGGAGATTGGCCATCTTAGTGTGCCATGATTTTGAATGAATAAATATGACAATAACTCAAGATTGATTTTTTTTTTTTTTAGTGCTGAAACTGGAGAGAAACCGGAAAAAGAATCTGAGAGCAAAGAAGAAGTGCAGCCAGAAAAACCAAAGAAGTCAGCAGCCAAAAAAGAAAAGAAGCTGAAAAGAGGAGGAGGTTTTCAAATCTGGACTGAGCTGGAAACCCAAAGGAATAAATTTATGGTAGTATTTGTTTCAGAAGTGATTTTGTTATAGACAGTGGCTTTAAAGTTATTATCAAGTGATTAATTGGCTGAAAAATGTTTATCTGTCTTTTATAGAACTACCTTTCCAGAAACTTCTACAACCTGCGTTTTTTGGCTCTGTTCCTCGCATTTGCCCTGAACTTCATTCTTCTTTTCTACAAAGTAAAAAGAAATGCCTTTAATTTAGTTTAACCCTTTCTTACCTGGATACTTGGATGGATCTGTTTGCGGTGTTATGTGAGCCATCAGGTCCGCTGTCTGTTCTTTAATCTTTGTACTGCTGTAAACTGTTAGGTGTCAGACATCCCGCCTGAGGGCGAGGAGATGGAAGGATCTGGACTGTCGGATGATATTGGGCTGTTCGAAGGCTCTGGGTTGTTTGAAGGTTCAGGCGAAGAGACTGAAGGATCTGGGATTAATGGCGGAGGAGATGAGGATGAGGAAGATGTGCCACTCTATTTCTATTTAGAGGAGAGCACTGGATACATGCAGCCCACATTGTCCTTTCTTGCCATGCTTCACACAGTCATTTCATTCATCTGTATCATTGGCTACAACTGCCTGAAGGTATGCTGGACACACATTTGAAACGTACGGGTACATCACAAAAATGAGATTATATCTTGAAAAAGTTCATTTTTTATTTTATTCAAAAATCATTACATAATCATTACATGGAAAAATTAAGTATTTCATGCTTTTTTCTGGACAATTTTAGCTTATAAATCATGAAGAAACCCAGTATCTTAAATTATTAGAATATTTCCTAAAAGGATTTAAAATATGGAAATGATCAGCTTGTGGCACTGAGATTTTAATGAAGCCCATGTTGCACTGATAGCAACCTTCAGGTCATCTGTATTTTTGGGTCAGGTGTTTCTCATCTTCCTCACTGTCAGTCCTCTCCATGATTGAGGCTGCCTGTAGTCTAAGAAGGAAATTGTTTGAATGGTAATTAACTCAAACTCAAAATATTCAAAAAATTTGAAATACTGGATTTCATGACCTATAAGCCATAATCATCCGAATTAAAACAAAAAAAGGCTTTAAATGTTTACATGTAATGAATGTAGAATGTGTTTTGAATCAGATTCCAAAAAAACTTTTTCATGATGTTTTTGCATTAGATATTCATAAATATTGATCGATTCTGAGAAGTTGTTCTGTCCCACGGTGGACCGTCTTTTGTCGTGTTCCAGAAATTAATTCCAAAAACTTGCATACCTGAGTAAAACAGCACTTGCTATCGTTTCTGTCAGATTCCTCTGGTGATCTTTAAAAGAGAGAAAGAACTTGCAAGAAAGCTGGAGTTTGATGGCCTCTACATCACTGAGCAGCCCGAGGATGATGACATCAAGGGCCAGTGGGACAGATTAGTCCTGAATACACCGTATGTGGATAAAAAAAAAAAACACTTTTTAACAGTGGGAAGATGAAGCAGGCCCACAAGAAAATTCTGAAAAGATTTTTTCTTAATGTAACTCAAAATGATCCTATTTCCCCACAGCTCTTTCCCAAACAACTACTGGGATAAATTTGTCAAGCGAAAGGTGAGCTGGGATTGACTGTGGCGGTTTTAAAATGGGCTCAGTACAGCATGTTCACGTGTAACACCATGTCTGCGTCCAGGTTTTGGATAAATACGGAGACATTTATGGAAGAGAAAGAATTGCGGAGCTCCTGGGTGTTGATTTAGCTTCCCTGGATGTGAGTCAACAACATGAGAAGAAACAGGAAGAACCAGATAACTCCGTGTTTGCATGGTACCGCATATATTCAGCTGCACGCTTGACATGATTTCTGAAAATGAAAACAAGCACTTTAAAATGGATGTCAATCAATGTTTTGTCTTTTAGGGTGACCTCTATTGACATCAAGTACCAGATCTGGAAATTCGGTGTTGTGTTCACCGATGGTGTAAGCAAACCTATATATATTGTACTAAACTATACTATTACAGTACTGCATTGTACTAAATTAAACTTAAACGTCTCTTTGTAGACTTTTCTTTATCTCTGTTGGTACCTGGTGATGTCTTTGCTTGGGCATTACAACAACTTCTTCTTCGCCTGCCACTTGCTGGATATTGCCATGGGTGTCAAGACTCTTCGCACTATCCTGTCCTCAGTCACGCACAATGGCAAACAGGCAAGAGCAGGAATTGTTCACTAGAACTGATTTTATTTAAGCCTCGCTTTGCTCACTCTGTTTTCTTCTTCTCTCTGCTAGCTCATGATGACAGTGGGCTTGCTGGCCGTGGTGGTGTATCTTTACACCGTAGTTGCCTTCAACTTCTTCCGCAAGTTTTACAACAAGAGTGAAGACGAAGACGAACCAGATATGAAATGTGACGATATGATGACCGTACGTCGCTGTTCATCAAAACAAACTTTACACTGATATTTTCATAACTTTGCCGCATTCATTTCTTTCTTCTTTTTTTTTTCACGTTAGTGTTACCTGTTCCACATGTACGTGGGAGTCCGTGCGGGTGGAGGCATTGGAGATGAGATCGAAGACCCGGCTGGAGATGAATACGAGCTCTATCGAGTGGTCTTTGATATCACTTTCTTCTTCTTCGTCATTGTTATCCTACTGGCCATTATTCAGGGTACAGAGATGCTCTCCTGGGAAACATATTTCAAATGCCTCATTGTTTGGCTCTTGACAACTTTTATAAACATGTCTGATGATTGCGTTATTGTGCACTGCAGGTTTGATCATTGACGCCTTTGGAGAACTCAGAGACCAACAAGAGCAGGTCAAGGAAGACATGGAGGTAAAGTAGTTTTCAATGTTTACATTTTTGCCACTTTTACTCAATGTAGCTAATGCCACACTGACCCCCGATTTCTGTGCAGACGAAATGCTTCATATGCGGCATCGGAAGCGACTACTTCGACACAACACCGCATGGCTTTGAGACTCACACTTTTGATGAACACAACCTGGCCAATTACATGTGAGTGTGCCTCTTCTGTGTTACCTTGTACAGCAGGTCTGCGCACGGGTGTACAGATGAGAAAATATGAACATCATCTTTTTTTTTCCCAGGTTCTTCTTAATGTATCTTATCAACAAAGATGAGACCGAGCACACTGGGCCGGTCAGTCTGAATGTTTTTATTATATATATTTTTTTTTATTAGTGCTCCTTTCATGGTCTCACACCCCCCTCTTGTGTTCTTACATCATGTTTTTTCAGGAGTCATACGTGTGGAAGATGTACCAGGAGCGCTGCTGGGACTTCTTCCCCGCTGGAGACTGCTTCAGAAAACAGTTTGAGGATCAGCTTTCCTAGCTCTCATGTATTTTACAAATAGGGACAAAAATGACAAATATTGATTTGCTCCTTGAGGTCATCATATCACATGAATGTCACAGCAGACTGAATTTGTCTAGAAACATAGGAAAATCCTGTTTCTAAACTATTAACATGATTATTTAACAGCTTAAATTACAAAACAATATCTACAAGAATTTGTCCTTTAAGTGGAAATTCGTGCCAGTATTTTTGTAAAGTTTAGTCATTTAGTTACTTATTTATAAAATATTGACTCTCATTATGGGTTTCTCTCACAGACGGTATGATTTCCACGCATTACTTTTTTAATTAGCTGCCTGTTTTGAGAAGATGGTGAATACATCGTGTGTTAGGGTAAGCTTGACTGTAATATTACTAGTAGTTGATCTTGGACAGTGTGTGTAATGCATGGGTTTGATCAGCAGTGGCTACAGTTTCCTTTTTTATTCTTTTTAAAACAAGCTGCAACACAAAGAGAATGGAAAATTATACGGAGGTTAATGTTCACTTTTGGCATTTTTAAGCTGAGTTTTATCAGGCGCTTCACTATTCATTAGACAGTAATCCTCCTTAGACTGAAACTAAAAATGCATTTATTCACTATTATTGAATCCCTAAATGTGTATCCAATTACTGCTCAGTGAATGCATTTTACTAAATTATATGATAATCAAAGGATATTTACATTTAGATTGTCTGTGGGTTTGTCTACATTTCAGCTACATTTACAGCAGTTTTGAATAAATCTGCAATTTTTACATTGCAGACTTATTTACTTTTTTAATTTTAAAATAAAAGTAAATACAAAAAATGTCTGATTAGATATCAGATACATAAATTTGCACCATTTAAGATGACAAGGTATGAAAAACAGTACTCAAGATGTCTTTATTGTCTTTTCATGATAACTATGTAACTGCTGAAAGATAAATTATAAAAGAAGGCTGTTGTTGTTTCACTACTCATTATGTGTATTTAATAAAAGAAATGGATGTCTCAGCAGGTTTGGTGAAGCTGATTTAAGATGACTTTCAGTTATAATATCCACTTGGTATATGTAAAACCAAATGAACATAAAAAAAAACCCCTATTGAATCAATCCAAAGTATCTCTGCACGCACAGCAGCACTCTGTGTAACATCTCATCACAACCCATTTTCATACCATACTGCTGAACTTTGGCTCTGTGGAGCATCCCAGCTGACTGGGGATTAAAGCTGAGCATTAAAAACTCACATTGAGCCTCATGTGTTTTTTGGCCGTTCTATCTGCAAACGCTTCCCTCTCAGCCCGTTAGAGTCGGACACATCCACTGTAAACATGAACATCTCGGGGATACATCAGGGGATCCTCAGGATGTACGGTGAGTTGGATCTTTAAGGTTCGGATATTTCAAGCTATAGGAAAGTGTTGCTGTTCTTTGTAGATTTTATGGTAATTTTTCAGTTTGTTGTCCGCTCCCTGTCATGTTCTTGCAAATGCAGATCTATCTATCTATCTATCTATCTATCTATCTATCTATCTATCTATCTATCTATCTATCTATCTATCTATCTAT
>JAVDPK010001612.1:290466-312601 GCA_034780415.1 Cichlasoma orientale | reverse complement strand
AACAGGAGTGGCCCTCCAATCTCATTGTACATCCTGTATAATGACAATAAAGGCATTCTATTCTATTCTATTCTATTATGTAAATTACCAAAAAAAAAGAAAAAAAAAAAGAAGAGCAGCAGATTGTATTTCTGCAAATATTTGAGTTGAGCATGCATAGTTGATGCATTACCAGAGTAATTTGCATGGCACAGATAATAAAACAGGAAGCATGGAATTGATGGGTCCTGTAGACACTGTACCACGACTGATGATATTTCACAAGTCTGCAAGAACACAAGTAGAATGTAACATGCTTTGAAATGTGCCTTCAGTACACTACTTTTTAAAAACCACAATTACAATTTTTACTTGTTGTAATTGCCACTCAGCCTATTTTAAAAAATGGCCTCCCATTCAGAAAGTAAGGCACTGTGTGAGCTTTCTTAATGTCCCTCAATATAATTTTCAAAAGCTCAATTTGTTCTACTTTTTTTTCTTTGTTTTTGTGCTTCACGCTAGATTTCAGACATCTTGCCCACTGAATGAAACCAGTGCTGATGGAAAGTGAGGGTGTTCAGTCACATAAGCTACACACCTTACAACATGAAATACTGAAAGTTCTTGAAAGGGGGGAAATTCTTTGTCTGATGCATCATTGCAACAAGCATGATCATTGTACTGTAGGTTTGTGGGGAAAATTGTTTATAGAATTAGAACTTGCATGGCCACTGAAATAAGTAGACTTTACAGTCCTCAAATTTATAGTGGTTTTTGTCTCTAAGCTGCAAAGTATGAGCAAAAAGAGTTTGTTTGTTAGTTCTCACTGTGTCCCGTCCTGAAGTGTTTCCCCTCTGTGTGGAGTTTCTTTTGTTTATTTTTCAGTGTCTGTCTCCCTGTGTTGTCTTGTCTGCGTCCTCTTTATGTGGTGTCATGTTTGCATTTGTATCAGTCGCCTCACTTCCTGTTTTATTTTGACATCCCCTGTCTCTTGTGCTTTGTGTTTTGGTTTACTTCGCTGAGTCTCTGTCATTCTGTTCACCTGTTTGCCCCAGCTGTTTCCACTCAGCCCTTGTTCCCTCTGTGTATTTATTGTCTCAGTTTTTCCTTTGTCAGATGTCAGTCTTGTTATCTTGTGGCTGTGTTTTCCCTGTGTTCTCCAGATCTCCAGTATTCCTTAGTTGTTTCATTTTTTTGCCTTGGTTTTGTCCTCTATGTCCTGCTGCCATAATAAAGGCTTATTTTTGGTCCATTTTTGCTTGCTTCTCCCCAACATGCAGGTCTGCCCTTTAATACACCCACCGTGGCTGTATCACATGCAAGGCCTTGAATAATCAGGCCCCATCTTATCTTAATTTAAACCTTATAAGCAAAATTGAACATTAGACATATACTGGCTGAACGGGCCTTGATGGAGGGCTTTTTCAATCTCATCCTTTTTTCTGAGTATCCGATTACCTTTTATAGGTGTGACCAAACAATAAAACACAAATATTGCAGAGATCTGTCAAAAACTTGTTTAAAATTTTTAAAAAAATTAATTATACTCCAATTTGAGCCGACACACTGGACTTCAATTTATCATTCAACCACTAAAACTAAATTTTCTGTTCAGGAATGCAAGTAAATAACTGTAATTTGGTCATTTGGCATCTTGATCTAAAAATATTAATGTGCTTTGGTATTTTTTCTGTATTTTTATAAAACAGCAAATTTGGAGCTTTGCTGTTTTGTACTGAAATACACAAATTGTCGTCATATAAAACACGGGCTTTGCATTGGTGGTGATGCTCACCTTCATTTAACAGTCATACAGAGTATATTTCTCTGGTCTTGTCCTATGTAATTTTGAGGAAAAACTCCAAGTACAAACACCATTGGGTCCATAGGAATAACAACATTCAGTATATTTTACAATCTCCCTTCTTATATCCTGCCAATATCCCTGAGCTGGCATTCCCAGAAGACATGTGAACGGTCTCCTATCAATCCACAGTTCCTCCTGCACAGGAATGATGCTGAATCTTTATACAATGTTGAGATAGGAGTCATATTCTTCCATAGATTATTGCTGACACCTTTGTTACTATTCACCCCTCATGTGACCCTATACTAAGCTTGATAAGTAATTGAGAAAACTGATGGATGTTACATTAAAAAAAAAAAGTGCTGGTAAGACTTTTTATAACAGTAGATGTTTTTTTTAAGCCACCAGCAAGAGAAACAACACGTCTCTCTCTCATCTGTTTACCCAGCTCTCCCCTCAGGATGGAAATGTAAAAGTGTAACAGACAGCAGCATGTGCCACAGTTTCCCCCCTCGAGCTGTATGAGAACGTTAGAGAAGAATAAACACGAGCAATGCATTTCAGTGTGCAATACCTTCAGGTCATGAATGCTGTGTACCTTACTCAGTGTTGTCTTTTTAAGATGAGATTAGGTGACAAGAAATATTTCTTTGAATCTAGTCATTTGTACTTTACGTGCATCAAACTGTTGAACAGTAACATGAAAGCAGTTTGAATTTGTTAGCCAGAGAAACTCTGGGTTTCCTGTTACAGAAAGAAAGCATCAAAATACACAATGTGCACCTTTAAACACAGTTTGTCAGCCAGTTCTCCGAATTTTAGATGCACTGATCACTCATTTGTCATGTTGGGATCACAATAATGACGATATAAATAACTGAGTCTGTGTGCTGAAGTGACTTTAATATTCTAAAACTAGACTGAATGTATTTTAATGTGAGTTTTTGAATACATTTTGCAGTGACCAGATCCCAACAAGCTAAATGTGGAGCAAATAGTCTGTTTGTATATCTGAGGCAAGTTTTTTCCAGCTTCTTGGCAGAAGCTAAGCTAAAGTTTGTTTTCTTGTCTTTGTACTTTTTGTGCTCTTTTTTTTTTCTATTGCTGTAATTAACTGGAATCATCTTTGGGTTTCAGTAATGCATTAATCATCTCTTTTTCAGCCACATGCTGAGACCACAGACTATATAAAAAAGATAGATGGATGTAGCCACCTCGACGTCATCCATTAGTTAGTGATGTCCTCTTGTGAAGCATCAAGCTGAGCGTTTTTTTTCTCTCGATGCATTTGGAAAGCAGAAAGAAGGCCTCGGTGGATCTGACCGTAAAACCAGGGACACTTGCATTCTCACTGACCAATGAAAACAACCGGTAAAGCATTCACTGTTTTATTATCCTTCTGGACATCAGCAGGGACCATAGTTTACAAAATAAACCTCAATAACCTACTCAATAAGTAGTGATCATAGACAGTAAAAAAAAAAGGTTGATGTAGCTTCCTGGTCAAAAATATGAAGCCAATGTGAAATTGATATTTGAAGGCCAACAGATGGCAATGGTACCTGGAGGTTGCTGGCAGAGAAGGTGCTACACCAAAAACCTCCAAGCTTTTTCTACTCGCTCATTGGCCAACGACTTGTCAATCACAAATTATTAACCAATGAGCAAATGGTTTCACAGTCAGAGAGATCCCTTCCTGTCACAGTCGATTTCTTGCAACCAAGAATGGGGGAAATGTTTATCTTGAGGCTTCAAAGCAGGAGAAAAGAAACCAGTGGGTGACATCACGGTATTTGTGTCCATTTTTTTTACAGTCTGTGGTAGTGATTGATACCAGAAACTTACTAATGGTGACTTACTGAGGTCATAGAGACGAGGGGTCCCTAGAGGAGTCCCGAGGGGTCATTTTGCCGTAGACATTTATATATCACCAGACTTCTTTCTTGCTCCAGAAGAGTCTCTCTTTGCTGGTTGTTTGAAAAATATCAAGGCGCATTTTTCAGATCTGGAAGATATGTCCCTCTTTTATGTACAGAGTATGCATGAGACTCACCTTTTATAAACTAGAGCCAGCTGAAAACTAGGATATTGTCTCAATGTGTGTGATGAGGGACAAGAGAGAAAAGTTCATTGCAGCTGGAGAAGGAGTGGAACAGCTGGTCACACTGTCAGCAGATTTGATTGATTATAGGATGTGTAACATTAGATTAATAAATAAAAATGCTTTGACGCGTTAAATTCATTCAGTGGAATAACTATAAAGTTTTTTACGATCATTGATTGAATGAGATCAAGGTTGAAATTCCCACTTGTCTTGACTGACGTAATGAATCCCCGCCTTCCCGCGGGCCGTAGCCAATAAGACTTCACGGTCAGTGTGGTATCCCCGCCCACATCGGCCGGCGCAGTAGGTACTAGCTGTAGGGCCCGCCTCCTGTCTCTGTAGATAAAGAGTCGCAGCCTGCTATCCCAGGCATGGATGACGGTTTCAGTGAGACATGGCAGTGCGACATTACACTCTCGATTTCAACCTCTCTACAGCAGGTAAGAGGAGCGTGACGTGTAGCTGAACGCAGTCGCTTCGTTCAGGTTGCATTCCTGCATCAGGGCTGTATGCTTTGCTAAGCCTGCTAATATTGGCCTGCTAATGTGTAGTGCCACTGCTATGTTACCCACGGTTAATAAAAGCGCTATATGCGTGTGCCCAGTGCTATGCTCCTGGTATCTCACCAGCACAAATCCCCGTCCAAGGGCAGGTACGGTTTGATACTGATAGGCCATTCTTCGCTCATGATAACCTGTCGCATCAGTGTGCACTTTTAATGTCAATGGCGCAGTTTTCAGACTAGCGTAGATATCCGTTTATTTGGTATCTTTGTGGACAATGTAGCGAAAGCAAATACGCTTGAAACCAAAGCCGCATCACTGTCCCTGCAGCGCAAGCTTCTAATGGAGCGCAGTTAGCTTTGGCTAATAAGGCTAGCCGTGTTAGCAAGTCTGTGTAATCAATAACAGAGGCCCCTAGCGAGCTCACCTAATAGTTGCAAAAAGTATAGTTTGAATTAACAGAATGCAGATATGTCTAAAGATGTATAGGACGTATGCGCAGGACAGGCGTGTGTGTTTCATAAATATAATTTATAATGACAAGAAATGTGTTTTAATCATGCGACGCGCTTTCCACCGTCCCACGGCTGTGACCCTGTTATCACTCCGCATTCAGTTAAGCACAAGCGATAAGTGGGCACCCATGTATTTTGAGAGCTCTGCCAGTCATTTATGGACTGGTAAAGTGGCTGCCGTGGTTGGGTTAAATCTATCTGGAAGCACCGGGGGGGATTTTATTTATGCAGTGAAATTATTTCAGCCAAGCCTGTTAAACCTGTTTTTGGTGCCCAAAAGTGTTTTATACATGCCAAAATAAATCACCAATTTCTTTTTGTTTATTTGTTTTGTTCTTCCTTTGGAAAGCATGTGTGGTAATACCACAGCCGTTAGGCATTTAAAGTATAGCTGTATCAAGTGTTTTTTTTTTTTTTTTATTAAACTTTTATTTTACCAGGTAAAATGTTTGAGAACCAGTTCTCATTTACAAACATGACCTGGTGGTTGTTCAGCATGTAGTGCATTTCTGTTATTTTTGTAGTTTTGTGTTTGAATGAACAGTAACTGAAAGTAGTGGAGTGAGACTGTAAGAGTGAGCAAGCTTGCTAATGCTCATCAGACCTTTTGACCTTTCTGCTTCAGAAGTGTATTTAAAGGAACTGTTAAGCGTGTCACAAATGATAAAATATCTGAGTATATGATAATGAAAGTGAAACGCAACAATCATCTGTTTAATTTGGTCCTCTCTTTCCAGTTGACTCTGCCACGACAGTGTCTGGTCTGCTGTCTATATTTCATGAACAGGAACTGACAGAGACTATTCACAACACAGACGGGCATGGCTACCTTGCTACCTTTGTGGGCAAGAATGGCAGGTAAGGTCAACTCTAGGTCTATTTATAGCTTTTCAGCAGTAAAAGTTGAACTACTACATTACTAAGTCATAATCATTAGTCAAAATGTTTTGTGTATTTGGAAATGCCAACTTGAAGCTAATCTGGCTATCTTAGTGCAAGTCTCTGGTCTTGCTTATGAGTAATTTACAATGGGGAAATGTCCTCCAATCAGATTTGTTTGTATAGATAAAGCTTACTAATGATCTCAGACGTATGTTGTCTGCCTTGGTGATAAGCACCAGCTTCTTGGTAGACTTCCTGGTTTAAAAAGTTTAGCATACTTGTGTCGACAGAGGTGGACTGTGTTCCAGGAGTAGTTCAGTTGCTACTTCAAAACTGTAAAAATATTACCCTTCAAACTTATCTACAGCAGAGAGCAACTTTTAGCACTTCCTCCGAAGGAATCTGAGGTTTTCAGTTGCCTTTTTAGTTTGAAGCGTTCCACTAACTTTATGTTTTGCATCTGTTCCCCTTTCCCACTTCATTTCTCAGGTTTGTTGTTCTGCGTGTGCACTCCCATGGGCTGGTTACGGTTGATTTGCAGTGTTATGAAGAAGATGACATTGCGCAGCTAGACAATGTAAGGGAATGTACACACCAGGATCCTGTCATGTGAGCTTAAATATTTCTGAGGCTAGAATAATAAATATGCATTTTTTGGGGTGGGGGTGGGGGGTACACATGCTACACATTATTTACTGGAAATACATGTACCAAAAAAAAACCCTTGAATTTTTGTACTTTTGACAGGCCCATAAGATTCAAATCAGTTATTTTCTGTGCATTAACTTCCTGTTTAAACACTTTCAGATCAAATTGTAAGTGAATCCACAGAGAGCTGACTTATATAATAACTGCCATTGTTTACTCCCTGTGCGTTTTTGGCATTTCTGCTGTTTGTGTGACAATATGAAACATTTTACAAGTTAAGTGAAGCTCTGTGTTCAAGCCGGATTTCTTCTTGCTCCACAGCTTTTGAATGCACTGGAAAATAAGCTGAAAGTTCTTTTAAATGGCAATATTACAAGGATTAAAAAGTAAGTTAGTTGTTAGTTAGTTTTTTTTTGTTTTGTTTGTTTGTTTTGGAACAAATATTGTAATTCATGTTGGGGTAGTTTTGATTAACTTTATTTTTCCCACCTCCAAAGGCTTCCAGCTCTTTTGCGAGGAGCAAAAGTTGACCGCTACTGGCCCACAGCCGATGGCAGGCTGATTGAGTATGACATTGACAAGGTGGTGTACGAAGAGAATTCTGATTACCAAAACATAAAGATATTGCACTCACAGCAGTATGGAAATATCCTAGTTCTGGATGGAGATATTAGTAAGTATATAAACCATGGCATGCTGATCAAACATAAGATACTTTTTTTTTAATTTTTTTTTTTTTTTATTGGATGATGGTTTAATGTAGTAGATTCAGTCTTTGTTATTTATAAGAATCAATTATTTCAGCTCTTAAAAAAACAAAACACATTTTCCTTGCAGACCTTGCAGAAAGTGACTTTCCATACACCCAGGCCATCACAGGCAGTGGAAAAGAGAATTATGCTGGAAAAGAGGTGCTGATTTTAGGAGGTGGTGATGGAGGAATTCTTGCTGAGTTGGTGAAACAAAAGCCAAAGATGATCACCATGGTGGAGATATCCTTTCCTGAACTCTTATATCATTTATTTTTTCCATATTAAGCCACAACATTATTCTCAGTGTAATTGTATGCGCGCATCTGGCTGAGTGATCCTTAATAAAGCGTCTACATCGATCAGAAGGTGATAGATGGGTGCAAAAAATACATGAGGAAGACTTGTGGTGATATCCTGGACAACCTGAAGGGAGACTGTTACCAAGTGAGTGTTAAATAGATAATCATGTTACAGCCAGGAAACTCTTGGTGTCTAGTCACGGACGTGATCCAGATTAACAAAACCGGATATTGAATGGCTGTTAGTGCTGCACTTCTGGTCTGATTCAGCTCTAATCAGTCATAAGGAGAACATGTTATAGCTGCCATTAGAAATTCATTTTCAAGTATTTTTAAAATGACTTAGTTTTATATATGGATGTGGTGTGCACAAAAACTTGTTTGGCACTTGAGGAAAAGGTTTTCTTTAAAGGGCTGCATGTGTAATTTAATAATAGAGTGCAGATTACTTTCCTTATAAACGACAATAGGCGGTGTCACCATTAAGTTGAATACGCAGCTTGAACAATCTCCTTGTCTCATGGATTGCAGATATTAATCCAGGACTGTGTTCCCTTACTGAAGAAGTATGTCCAGGAAGGAAGGACATTTGATTACGTTATTAATGACCTCACTGCAGTCCCAATATCCACCTCACCAGAAGAAGGTATTGATAGCAATATTCATAAATGAGACATGGTGGCACAGAGGGGTGGTATAAATAAATTTATTTTTTAACATCCTGCCTATGCTTTGTAGACTCTACATGGGAGTTCCTGCGTCTCATCTTAGATCTGTCTATACAAGTGCTGCATCCCAGTGGGAAATATTTCACACAGGTGAGTCTGCTCTTCCTCAATCGCACTGTAGACTGTTCATATTGGCAGTGTTAATTATATCAATACACATCAGTTATGTGAGGCTGTTTTTAGACATCAACTTTAAATATTACTGAGTTTCATCTTTTTTTCTTAATTCTTTTTCCAAACCCTTTATAGTATGAGAACGTGGCTAATACGAAACAAAGTTGCTTTTTACTTTGTGGTAAAGCGTCAGAACACATCACTTCTACTGAAAGTCCAGGCAGGGCCTAATTACTCGTATTTATTTCTGTTGCGGGTCATTAGGGTAACAGCTCAAACCTGACCGAGGCACTGAATCTGTTTGAGGAGCAGCTGGGAAAACTCTCGTGTCCAGTGGACTTCCGCAAAGAGGTGGTGTGTGTTCCATCCTACTTGGAGCAGTATCCTTTTTTATCAGGTCCTGTACTTATAAATAATAGTTACTGAAATGCAGTAAGGGCCAAGTTAGCAAAATTAAGAAAATGGCTTTTCTGTTTATTGATATGCATGTTCAGGGATGCACCAGAGTTCTGGATTTATACCTGCGGAAAAAATCTCTGGTAGAATTTCTGCTTCTTCATAAATCTAGTGATTATAGTCAATGGATCACTGCTTGCAGTGGTCATTTGATCCCATCAGTGCAGTTTCTAATTTGCAGTAGGATTAAAATCTATGCATTTGTTATTCCTGTCTAGTAATCTGTTTGCAAAGGGCAGGAGCGGCACTAAAAAAAACCAAAACATGCAGGTGAATAAAGGCAGTCTTCCACTACCTTTCTCAGTTTGTCATTGCCACAGTCTGACATTAGCATAGATTGTGGTTGTTTTTGAAGTAATTAGCTAGGTGGTGGTTAAGCTATGGGTGTGCTTATAAATTGAGTGTAAAGTGGTCTGAGCACAGGGAAACTCAAATTCTGCAAGTCAGTTCAGATGATACAGAGTAGGGAAGGTGACTTAAAGGCTGCAGGCAAACTCTGGTTTTATTTTGCTTTCTATAATTTAATGGAAGCAGTAAACTCCCCTGTATGTAGTCAAAGGAAAAGAACCAATAATGACACAGTGCCAGATTGATGGGTAGTAAAAGTAGTAGTTTAAATGGAATACAGTACATCATTGAAGTAATTTATTCCTGAAAGGGCTCCAAGCAGCTTGGATCATTCTCATGCTCATGTTTTGCATGCAGTCCTTAACTCTACCATCAGATGGGTTTTCTACACCGCTTGGAAAAAGTAAAGAACTTGCAAGTTTTCTCTCCTGAAATTCCCAGCAGCTGGAATATGAAGGGGTTTTGATTTCTCCTGTACCCCTGAGGTGTGCTCAAACTGAACGCAACCTAAAAATTGGAGGTGACCATAAAAAGTTTTTGTTTTAAAAATTTCGGAATAGTTCCCGGGTCTGAATTGTTCACGCACCACATGCAAATGGCAATCAGTGCACATTACTGGTGAGCTTCAGGTGACTGCATTTAATGAGTAGTTTCATTTGCTTTTGTCAGTTAACAATCACTGACTGCAAAACACTCCAGCTTAATGCAGTCATGTTGGTGTGGATAAATCGTGAGAATGAAGAAGGAAAAAAATATATGGGCAAAAAGAAAAAAAATTATTTTAAAGTGACACAATTGCAGTTTTATCATCCCCTCTGTCACCCTCATGCCTCTTTGTTCCTGAGTTTTTCCTTTTGCTACAACTTGTCAGTTGTATTTTGTCTGTTACTTGATTTGTTTTTTTTTTTTGTTTGTGTGTTGTGTTTTTTTTTTTTTTTTTTTTTTTGAATGTCCGCTTGCATGTACTCTGAAGGATCTATTGGATGTTGAAACACTGATTTTTATACACTGATAATGTGGATTAACTCATTTCTCATAGGTGTTTTTCATTATCTATAATCTTGAGTTATGAAGTTGAATGATGTGCCTATGCATGAGCCAGTGCACAGGTGCAGTTTACCTGAAGTGTCACTTTTTAAGCTTAATTTTTGTTACTGTCATTAAAATGTGATTTCTTTCAGGCTGTATTAAGGCAATGTGATTATGCCCAATGGGACTGAGGGGTTTAAGTCCAAGTGTGTTTTAAAAGGGAAACGATTCCTCCAAGTTACTGCCACCTCTGCACGTGCTGTTTTATGTAATGTTTTATTAGCACCTTGTTGGTTTTTCCTGATTTTTTTTTTTTCTTTTCTCAATTTATATAAAGACTGAATTAGGTGCATGTAAAGGACGGTGAATGTAGCTTGCATATACAGTACAATGCACATTTGATCCACCCTGTGGGACATTTATTTATTCTTTATTTCACCAAATGCTGTCCTTTCCTGCCTAAAGTAATTTTAACCATCTGCAATTAAAGAGTTTTTTTTGGGGAGGGAAACCTGTCTTGACTGTTTGACTAATTCTTCTTGATGATTTTTGTCTTATCAGAAATGCTAAATACAGGAACTGTGACTGTTTCAGGCTAGTTTTTGCTAAACTAGTACTTTCTAAGTTTTGGACACATTTTAAGTAATAAGAAAGCTAGAAAATAAAAGGGAGGGGACTAAAAGTGCCAGATTTTGAAATTGACACCTTTCGTCCTGCACCTCTGCCCCCTCCCACCAGACGAGTAGGTGCTTTTGCATGTGCTTATTACTGGTTAATGCAATCCTGTAGCTTAGACTGGGATTGGCTTCCAAACTTTGAAGTGAAAAAGTTATCTGATTAACAAATTCATCACTGTTTCACTTGTCACTGTACAGTCTGTAGCATGGTTTGACCTTGGATTGAATTCGTCTCTCCTGGGAAGATTGTGGCATTGTGTTGACACACACGCGAATGCTCCACCAGCAACGAGCCAAAATTTCTACATTTATACAGGTGGTCACACTTGCTGATGATCAGTTAATCAAGTGCTTTTGTATATCAGTACCTGGCTGCTACCCATCCACTTAATCCCTATAGAAACAGTGGGGGTGTACTCATTTTTTCATGATTATAAAGGTGGCACTAGTTGCTGTTAATGACAGACCAGTAAGAACTACTTCAACCAGTATTATAAAATATCTAACTAGCCTCACTGTATATCTGATTTAATGTTGGCATAAAATAAAGTACTGGAGGAATCCAAAGTCTTGTCAAAACATCTTCAGTGAATATTCATTTAATGCAAAACACCGCACTAATGCAACAAAAAAAATTTTAAGTCCTTTCAGATAATTTAGACAAGTAATTGTCCAATACCTTCAACTGAAGATGAATTGAAATGATAATTTAAGAGAACTTTGTTTACTGCAGTTAAGTTTTCTCACTTAAAGAAATGAACAATCTCTCGTTTTTATGGTACTTTTAATTTTATGAAGAAAGAAACACTTTACATAAAAGTCATATATTGATTTGCATGTCATTGAGTGAAAAAACCATTTGATCCCTGAGCAAAACACAACTTAGTATTTGGTGAACAGTAAGATTTTTTTATTTATATTTTTGCCCACAGCAGCTTTTTATTGTCAGCATAGAGGGGACAGGAAATGGGGGAAGACATGGGGCAAATTGGCGACAAGCCGGGACTCGAACTCACACCGCAAAGCGGCATATGAATGTGGTTGCCTGCTCCACCCCTGAGCCACCCAGGCGCCCAGTAAGATGTTTCTTGTAGTTGGTCACCAGGTTTGCACACATCTCAGGAGGGATCTTGGCCCACTGCTCTTTACAGAAACTCTAAATTCTTCAGGCAACTCAAAGATTCAGCCCCCTCCACGGATTTTTCTATAGGACTGAGGTCTGGAGACTGGCTAAGCTACTCCATGACCTTAATGTGCTGCTTCTTTAGCTGCTCCTCTGTTGCCTTGGCGGTCTGTTTTGAGTTGTCATGCTGGAAGACTCATCCATGAACTATCTTCAGTGTTCTGGCTGAGGGAAGGAGGGTCTGGAGTCAAGTTATCCTGTTCCCTTAGCAGATAAACACCCCAAAGCATAATGTTTCCACCTCTGTGCTTGATGGTGGGATGGTGTTCTTTGGGTCATACTCAGCATTTCTCTTGCCTCAAGCACAGCAGGTTGGTTTCATCTGACCACAGCACTTTCTCCCAAGCCTTCTCCCAATCGTTCAGATGTTCACTGGCAAACTTAAATTGGGCCTGTACATGTTCCTTCTTGAACAGGGCGACCTTGCAGATGCTGCAAGATTTCAGTCCATTACAGCGTAATGTTTTGCCACTGGTGTTCTTTGTGACTGTGGTCCCAACTGCCTTCAGATCATTAACAAGCTCCTCCTGGATTTTTTGGGTGATATTCTGTCTCTCTCAATTAAAATGAAACTACCATAAAAATTAGACACCGTTCATTTTGTTGTAAGTGAGCAAACATAAATCCAGCAAGGGATCAAATAATTATTTCCCCCAATGTTAGCCTAATAGAGCAACTGTGGAAGCATACATTTCAACACTGTTTTAAAAGTGAAATCGTGATTACCTTAATTGTATTTTTTATTAGAAATGCAGATTTATTAGCTTATTTTAGTAAGTGCGGTTTGCTTTAATAATACTTGTGCAGATGGACAGTATATATATTACTCTGTTAATTTATATTACAGTGTATAAATATTAAGACAATATAAATAGTCAAAGAATCACGAAGAGGCAGCTCGGTCCTTTCGGTGTCAGGACATTTGTGAGTTTCTGTGCCGCCTGCTGATCTCGTTGAGGACCACGTCCATATTTGGATCTTCGTCTGCTGTTATTACTCTGTCTGCAAGTGAGCTACCTGTAAGACAGCATTACTGTTTTGAAATTGATATAGTCTAAGCAGCAACAATCTTAATGGCAAAAATGTAATTTCTTACCAATCCCATCAGTCTGTTCTGAAAAGTCATGGGCGAGGTAAGCGGTGGAGCTGGAAGAATTATTGTCACGTGAGGGCTTTAAGGGACGAAGAGATACGTGGTTGGTCACTGATGAGTTCTTTCCGGTCTTCTGTGTTGCGGTGCGACTCCAGTCTAAAAAAATGTTTTAAAAATCAACAAGATGAAGGTTAAATGCCACGACCACACAACCACTAAACTCGATTCTTTGCACATTTGAATGAATTAGAAACCAAATAAAGAAGTAACCATCAGATTGAGGCATACAGTGTAAAATGAACACCTCTCACCTGAGTTCTCTGATAGTCTCATTTTGCCACAGCACAGGTAGGTTCTCCACTGCCTCCTCACGGTTTCCTTCGCCGCACAGTGGAACACAAATATAAAGAAACCTACGAAACAGAAACCTTTGTTGGTGCCACACTTTAAAATGCAGTACAGTGTTACTGCGGCTGGACGCCAATAAAAAAAAAAGATGTTATTGTAATTTTGTTGAAATACAAAAACAGAGGATGATGTCAGTAAAGCTCACCTTGCAGGGAGTTGAAGATGGCAAAGAGGTACATGAATGCCGTGTTAACAGGCCCCCAGGCAAAAAAGGCAAAGCCCCAAGTGAGGCCTAGGAGGACGGTTATCCCCAGCACGCTGCGCACATCCCGCAGTATGCTGCGCTGCTGAGCAAGGTGAGGGTTTTGTTTTTTCAGTCGGCACAGCTGGACCATAACTATTACAAACATGATGCAGTTAAACAGAAAAATGACACAGAAATAGGCCACCACTGCCACGTAGAAGGCGATGTCACTTGTCAGCCAGCAGCTGTGGGAGAGGATGGAAGAGAATGAATTAGTTTATTGTTTTGTTGTATTTCATGTATTTTGCTCTATTCTACGTAGAATAATGTGCAATAAGGAGACTACAAATAACAGAGGACTCACAAATCATCAGTAGTGCCGTCAGAGAATTTTCCATAGTGAACAAGACCGTAGTTACTTTTGTCAATTGAAATGACAATAATGACCACGAGCATCGGGATACCCCAACCAACCAGCGAGTACTTCAGCATGTAGCGCGACACATCGAGGTTGAAGACTTTCACTAGGGCCATGTACATGTGGATGGCCTCAATTCCCATCCAGGTGAAGGCAGCTATCAGGAAGTAGTGAAGGAACCAGGCAGTGGAAATGCAAAGGCCCACGGCGTCTGGATAGAGCGCCAGCCATGCGTCCATCAGGAAGACCAGATTCAGCATCAGCAGAGCCAAGCACAGCTGGATCAGGATTTTGGATGGGATGTCGTTACGCAGCTTGCTGTGGATATGAAATGATTTTGACACCATGGCAGAAAGAACTCAGTGAGCAAACAGCAGCGTGTACAGCTTCAGTCATAATAAATAAATGTTAGATGTGGATCATCTATTTTCTGGCTCTCTATACTTGCCCAAAGGCCAAATAGGTGAGGAGGGTGATAGACAGGAAGATAGCAGAGATTCCACAGCCGATATATGTGATATACGTAAGGATGGTGTCCTCGATAGAACTGGTTACAGGCGTCCTGGAGAGGTCCTTTAAGAAAGAGATCGAAAGGGCGTTATTATTCGAATCAGTAATAACCAAACATACAAAGTACATGGCAAAAAAATGTATTTTGATGATCTTACCAGCAGGATGGCAAAACTGGTTAAATGGTTGCAGCCACAAGTTGTCTCACTGTCTGTGCTATTTTGGACAGAACAGCCATTTGAACTCCAACCACCTGATCCATCTGCGTGCAGAAAACAAGCACGAGCCGCGTTTTCATATCCGTTTGTTTGTGTTCACTCAAATTCTTAACTCATGGTTAGAAAACTTACTGTTTAATGCAAAGTCCCAGAAAACACACGTTGCCACAAAATTAGCCTGCAGTTAGAGAAAAGGACTTTATGAGTTTATCACGTCTAATTGTACATTATGCTCCCCCCCCCCACCCACCCCCTCTGTTAACAGTGCCAGTTGGTGTGTTGCTTTTACAGCATGTTTGTGGCCTACTGGTATTTAAATTGCTGCCACACTTAACGGCACTACCGTTCATACCAGCAAGCAGCATTGCTTTTATGTTTTTCTCATTAAATCTGTCTGGTTAAACCTGCAGCCCAAGCTTTAGGCAAGGCTTCTTCCTAGAAGAAAAAGTCTATACGAGGAAACGGCCCTTGCAGTTTTATTTGCCTCTGAATGACAGTTGCTTACTGGAATCGGCTCTTTGTTTTGCAGGGTGATTATAACATTGTCTTGCAGTCCTTTGATTGACAGGTTCGCCACACTTGCTCCCAGGATCCCGCTATTAAGCCTGCGCACTCCCAAAGATTTATCCTGTGTAGAAATTTAAAAACAACAAAACAAGATGTTGATGATGGAAAGATCGTGTGTATTTATGAGATTTGAAACACTACATCAGTTGTATAGAATTAAAAATAGACATATTTCTGTATTGTGTTTAAATAAAGCAGGGGTTATTTTTGATCTTGGTTAATAATCAAAGGGCTGCTAGCTGAATTTTCCGACCTGGAATACGGTGCTCTTCTGGTAGAAATTGAACTGAACTCTGGAGACCAGCTGCTGCTGCGCAGAGGTGAGATTCTGAGTGAGAAAGGGAGGCAGCTTGATGGAGCCCTGAGGGATGGAGGAGGTTGTGGTCACACTCCTTCTCTGCCTGGGAGCCCCACGGACCTGTAGCGCACATGGGACATGGGCAGAGAGACGCTCAGGCTTAACAGATTTGATCATCCTGGAGTTTTTACCCCGTTTTCTATCTGGGACAACTGGCATCTGTCTACTAGGGATCACTACAGAGCTGCCGGTCCGAATAGTGACCTCTAGCTGCTTATCCTTCAAAACAGTATTACACGCACAATAACAAGTGTAATCCAGGGATGTACTGACAAATCATACTAAAAGTCATGTCATTGTGAGGAAAAGAAGTAAGCTGGCAGCCAGTATTTCTGACCTAGTTCACCTGGTTGCATGTTTGAGAGCAAAAACAGGTCACATGATCAAATGATTTAATCTTTAACCAGGTAGTGCATTTGAAGTTGATCCTGTTTTGGAATGAAGCATTTTAGTCTGAAAATCTACTGTGGCAGTTAAATCATGGGAATACAAGTATAATACCCCCTTTACCACGAAATATGGTAAAGAGATACACAATGGGAAAATGTGTACAAAATGTACACAAAATGTACAAAAATTTGAGTTAGTTTATTATCTTCCTTCACTGTTAAAACATTTTAATCACAACTTAAAACCTTTGAGTTAACTGGAATTATTCAAGCCTCCAAACCCTGTGAACATAAAACACTAGAAATACTGTGACCGATGACCCACAAAGCACCAGACAATTCTTCTTTCATACCTGAACACTGGTGGGGTTTGAGATGGAGAAAACAGTTTGCTGAAAGTTGGCGCCATCTGCTGGTTTGACCGACACAGCAACAGCCGGGGACAAAATGGTCTGAGCTGTGGCTCCGAGCACCAGCTTGAGGCCCACTGTATCAACGATCCCTATTATCCTGGTGAAATATAAATAAATAAATAAAGCTGATACTGTGCTAAATAACAACCTTTTAAATTTCCTCAAGTGCACCAAGAAGCAATATTATATATTATTAGATATTTTGGTACCAAATGACTTCATTATCACAAGATTTCAACTTTAAAAACTAAGAATGAAATTTGTATGAGTCAAATGTATGTGAACTTGCAAATATGCCATGTTTCAGTTTATATAGTGTTTGTGCACCGCCTGATATTATAAGGTTAAAAAAAATCATCTGTAACCTGTTGGAGGAGCCCGACAACACGTCTGGAGAAGCACCCAGGAGATTGCTGACAATGTTGACAGACGTGTTTCCCAGCGCCAGGCTGACAGTCGGGCCTGACAAAAGAGCCTCCAGCTGAGACACCAGCTGATTCACCTGGCTGGAGTTCAGTTTGGACACATCTTGCGTCAGCGCGAGCAGTGCTCTGGCTTGACCTTCAGCTGCAGGCAACAAAATTTGAAAAGACAATGACGATACGATAAGGAAAATATTGCGCCAGAGTTGTGCACGGCGCCGAGCTGATTACAAACCTGATTCAGTTGTTGCAGAAGTAGACTGATTTGTGGTGGTTGTGTTATTTGTAGTAAGGTTGATTGTAGAAGGCTGGGTTGTATTTGTGTTACTTGTAGCAGTGTTGAGTACTGCTGTCACTGAGACATTAGCCGCGCTGCTGGTCACATTCACGGCTTCGGTTGTGTTCAGTTGTGCTGTGGTTGTGTTCAGCGGCGTTGAAGTTACAACGGTGGTGCTGTTTGGTTGCATGCTTGTCACATTTGGGCTGGTTGTGGTGGTAGACAAAACTTGACCATTACACTGCTCCTGCTGCTGTAGCTGCACAACCACATTCTTTCCATTTTGACTATTTAAAAAAAAAAAAAAAAAAGGTAACATTTTTACCTCAGGTCATTTTGATCTGGTGCTGCACAGTTTGTATTTAGTGAGTGTGGAGGATATTGTGTTATGAAGGTCATACAAACCAAGTGAGGCTGTTAGACTCTGCTGCAGCACAAAAGTTTGCAGGCGTTAGGTCAGTGCTAACCCATGTGAACTCAGATTGCAGTGGACTGCCGCTGACCAAATTTCCACAAATTGCTGTGTGAAACATGTGACATCAATGAGAAGTTTGACTGCACGGGCTGATATTTCAGCCTTTATCCTGTTTTCTTTTGGATAATGTACACACCTGCTCGGGTCACCTGCCCGTTGTAAATGATTTGCCTCTCAGACTGAATCACATATGTCACAGCGAGGGCCACGGTGCAGACAGAGACCTCGCTGCCAAAGGCCAAAATCACTCTGCAGCTTTGAAGGCTGCAATTAAAAAAATACAACAAAACAAACAAAAAACTTCAACTTAGTGTTCAAGTGCAACAGATGCATCAGCAAAATGAAATGCGATTTTAGACAAATGTATTGAAATAACATAATCAGACTCACTTTGTTGATTGGTTTTGGCATCCCACATATTGATCCTATGTAGAAATATCTATTTTAGTGACATTATTTTGAGTGATTTTAATAAAAGAAACTACTAAAACATTTTTGTGTTTCTATAAATACATAAGAAATCCAAACTTCAGCCTGGACATAAAATCTTTACACCACTTAAATTAATAGTTCACCTCAAAATTAAATGTATATGTTTCCTGTGGTTATGTACTGTGTTGGATGCCATTAATATTCACATCCAGTCATTCTGTAATCAGCTTCTTGTCCGGTGTAAATGCACACTGTTTTCTGCACACATATATGGTTGGCAGGTGTTTTTTTGGAGCCAGAACATAGTTCTTACATTAACATTGCTCCCAACAATGTTTGTTAGCAACCACAATTGGATTTCTGCAAAATAAATTACTGCTGAGAAGACAGACATCTCTACACCAAAATAATCTAGAAAAAAAAATACATACCAGAGGGGAAAAATGTACATTTGTTTGGGGTGAACTTTATCTTTAATGTTTTTAATGTATTTTCTTTAAGTCAAATAAAACAACATTTCTGAAGCTACTCCCTTTCCCCTAATGCTGCCTAAATGTCTTAGTTGCATTTTGATTACTTTTGCTCTAAATGGTAAAAACAGAACTGCAGAAAAACATGAAAGAAAAAAGATCATAAATTGGTGGCTGAATACCTTGTATTGAGATGCAACAGCAGATAATGGGCATGGATTGCTGCAAGGGAACATTAAAAGATTAATTTTTCATTTTAAATATGATAAAAGGGTCTACACTGCTAAAAATTAAAGGAACACTTGAAAACACATCAGATCTCAATGGAAAAAATAAATCATGCTGGATATCTCTACTGATATGGACGGGGTAGTGTGCTATGAATGAAAGGAAGCAACATTGTTTGATGGAAATGAAAATGATCAACCTACAGAGGTTGATCATGTGCCTCCCCAGACCATCACTGACCCACCACCAAACCGGTCATGTTGAACAATGTTACAGACAGCATAACGTTGCCGACGGCTTCTCCAGACCGTTTCACGTCTGTCACATGTGCTCAGAGTGAATCTGCTCTCATCAGGGCACCAGTGATGGACCTGCCAATTCTGGCATTCTATGGCAAATGCCTGTCGGGCTCCACGGTGCCACCCTCATGAAGTCTGTTTCTGATTGTTTGGTCAGAGACATTCACACCAGTGGCCTGCTGGAGGTCATTGTGTAGGGCTCTGGTAGTGCTCGTCCTGCTACTCATTGCACAAAGGAGCAGATACCGGTCCTGCTGATGGGTTAAGGACCTTCTAAGGCCCTGTCCAGCTCTCCTAGAGTAGCTGCCTGTCTCCTGTAATCTCCTTCATGCTCTTGTGACTGTGCTGGGACCACCTACCTCTGTAGGGTCCGGTAGTGATACTGGCTCTGACTTGATGATATAATCTAATTAAAGAGTGTTCCTTTAATTTTTTTTAGAGCAGTGTATTTATTTATTCAAAAATGATGACAAAAACAAAACCTACTTTGCAGTTTGGTTGCAAGCTTGTGGTTGTTGCAGCTTAGAAATCTGTTAAAATTGAAAATATTATTATTTGATACTGCAAAAATGTATTTATACAGTTAATGTATTTGTATTCTGTGTGAATGGAAGCTTACCAAGCTGGAGACATATGAATAGTTCATATTGGGATCTTGTATTGAAATGTTAAAAGTGTAGTATGCAGCTGGTAAAAGACAAAGAAAGATAATTAAGTCACTAAACTTTCAGACTGTGTAATTGTTTCATAGTGGAGTGGTTTTGTTGGGTGATAACACACTAACCAGATCCACTGCAGTAATTAGAGCAGCTGCAGTTGATTTTATTGATGTTGTCTGAAACAAAGTCAAAACATGATGGTTTACAATGTGGCACTTTCAAAATTGTCATGCAAAATGCAGCATCTTCAAATTTTGGGGGAATAAAGAGGAATGATAAAAGGAATCTGGCTTTGTCAAAAGGGGTCAGAAGATTGCTGGCCTCTTCGCTGCATTTTTAAAAAAAATAAATCTATGCAGTCTGCATTGCAAACCCCCTGCTGCTCGTTAACTTGGCGTACAATAAAAGGTTTAATCAGTTCATTCTGTTTGCAGTCTCTGTGATAAGCCAGGCTAACATGACTGATCAGTTTTATCATTTTGGCCAGAGTCTCTAAAAGAGTTTTATAATCCTTGGAAGTGCTCTGTGGCACACTCACACCATTTGGTATCCAAGTGTCAAGTGTACTGTAATGGAACTGAGACATAATTAATATTTTTGATTTCAACTGTGTGTTTCCTACACTGAGGAGCCAAATATATCCTGAAAAAGGAGTGCTTCCTGGTCTCTGTTTTGGCACATAGTCTATGGATTCATTGTCTTTCAGTAACAGTACAGTCTAATCAGCAACTTGATGCATTGATGCATACTGACCCATTTAAACTGAGTTTAACTATGTTTAAATTGAATTGTTACGAGCTTACTTGCACTGCAGTTGACTGAATTATTTTGTGGAACCACATATGCAGCTGCAGACCCATTACTGTAAAAAATAAAAATAAAAATAAAACACATTAACTTAAAAAAAAACAAAAAACAAACAAGGAGTGGGGGGGGGGGATTACATTACATTGTCAGAAAGTATAATTCATCTTCAATTAATCAAGAAATTTGGCAATTGGGAAAGCTCAAACTGTCAGTACAGAAGATCTCACCAAGCTGTGTTGTCTTGACCAGAATAAACACAGCTGCTTTCCTCTGCGGAGCTGCTATTACACTCATTTTGAAGCTGACCTGTTCAATGACACAGAGGATTTATTACATTGTTACTTATTACATCATGCAAACTTATCAGGTAGGTAACTATGCATCACTCACCCACTCTATCTGCCCTTTTCCCCACCACGTAAAAATCAGAGGAAGTGCTACTGGCTGCACAGAGAGCACGGAGGATGCAACACGAAGGCACCGTCTGACTCAGCTTCAGCGTCACAGAGCATGTCGTGTTTCTGCAGCATAACGTCAGCGTTAACTTAGAGATCATGAGATATGTTTGTTTCAGTGATTTGAATGTCTTTATTTCACTTACCTTATTGCAGTCTTTATTGCACATGATACGTCCAATCTCTGATAAAACACAAATGAGACTAAATTCATGTGATCCTTTTCACTTTCACTAATCTACAGATGCATTTAAGTACTTACTCACTTGAAACAGGCTCACTGTATCTGCGCCATTGGTGGTCAAACTGAAAAGTAAATTAAGACAACGTTGATGGATATCAAGACTAACTGATATGATTAGTCAATTCAGTGACATTGGGACTGATTGTGCTACTACTGAAATGTTGAGATCTGGTTTTATGGAAAAGTCAAATGAGTGTTGTTCTTATTCAAGAGGATCAGGGGGGAAAATGGGAATTCAGTGAGCATTTATCTCATAACAGCTGCTTTTGGCTGCTTTCAGCAAAAATAATAATCTCACCTTTAAGATAGATAAGATAACAAATCCCATTACATAAGTTTACTCACAGTATGGGTTCGACAGCACAGTTACAGAAGATGATGCATAAAAATATCATAATTTGCTACAGATAGTTGCAGTCATACCTGCTTTGTGTTTCATTGCCGCTAACTTGTCGAACTGAGCGATGCAGAGTTGGCAGATCTGAATTTGAACTGCGTTGAAGATTTCTTCTCCTCCTGCCCAACTTGGTGCTGCTTTGAGTTGCAGCCACTGTTGTTTTACTGTCTGGGAGCCCATTCTTGCTGGTTTGTGATGTTGACGTTGTTGCAACAGTAGTTAAGATGCTACCTTGTGACGTAGTTGCAGCTGTAGTTGGATTCTTGCTGGTTTGTGATGTTGACGTTGTTGCAACAGTAGTAAAGATGCTGCCTTGTGACGTAGTTGCAGCTGTAGTTGGATTCTTGCTGGTTTGTGATGTTGACGTTGTTGCAACAGTAGTAAAGAT
>JAVDPK010001612.1:268477-282904 GCA_034780415.1 Cichlasoma orientale | reverse complement strand
CACTGGTGTGCAGTCATGTTGGAACAGGAAGGGGCCATCCCCAAACTGTTCTCACAAAGTTGGGAGCATGAAATTGTCAAAAATTCTTGGGCTGAAGCATTGAGTTCCTGTCAGACAAGTGCTGTTCTCCTGGCAACCGCAAAACCCAGACTCGTCCAGATTGCCAGATGGAGAAGCGTGATTTGTCACTCCAGAGAATATGTCTCCACTGCTTTAGAGTCCAGTCATGGCGTGCTTTACACCACCAACGCTTTGCATTGCACTTAATGATGTAAGACTTGGACGCAGCTGCTCGGCCATGGAAACCAATTCCATGAAGCTCTCTGCACACTGTTCTTGAGCTAATCTGAAGGCCACATGAAGTTTGGAGGTCTGTAGCAATTGACTGCAGAAATTTAATGACCACTGTGCACTATGTGCTTCAGCATCCACTGACCCCACCCTGTAATTTTATGTAAGCTACCACTTTATGGCTGAGTTGCTGTCATTCCCAATCACTTCCACTTTGCTATAATACAACTAACAGTTGACTGTGGAATATTTAGTAGTGACTAGACCTTTGCACAGGAGCGACCCATTCTTTCACAAATGTTTGTAGAAGCAGTCTGCATGCCCAGGTGCTTGATTTTATCCACCTGTGGCCATGGAAGTGACTGGAACACCTGAATTCAATGATTTTGATGGGTGAGTAAATACTTTTGACAAAATAGTGTAGGTATGATTATATGATTTTGATCCGAAGTCATTTTTACTAAGACAGGGAGAACCTTTAACATCTGAAGAGCCAGGAGTTTGTAGAAAACAAACACAAACATGAGTGTTGTATTCTCCTAAACATGCTTGTAACATTTGATCCGATGAGCAGTGACTGTTATAGGGTACACTGCTATCAAGTAAAAATGTATCTAAATAATGTGGGATTTTAAACATTTAAAAAATCAACACATTCAATAGACCTCAAGGATACACAGTGTTTTCTGTCCAGTGACACTGATGCTTCTTTACAAGCGCTCCACAGGACCCCTTTAACTGGAAGTATGATGCACCAAATAGTAATAAAGGTCAATGCAAAGAAAATGCGTGGCACAGACATTTAAGAGCATACACACATTTATTTTCAAGATGTACAGTATTTCAAGAATTTACTATTTTGTATCCGAAAATGAAAAACTTGCGGATTGAAACCTTTTCTCCTGTAAATCAGGCATGCCAAAAAACACGCATAAACCTCAGTTAAAATATCCATTTACTGCAGCAGCCGCTCTCAGGTTTTCTCCAAGTCACAGCTGAACACTTTTTTGAGCATTCGACATCATGATAGGCATCTACACTCAGCAGCAGACTCTGTGCAAACTTGAGGTCGTGTCCTCAGTTAGTTATTATGATTATATTCTGCATGTGTTGTGTTGAATTGTACAATTGTGACAACAGTCAAAAAAAGAAAAAAAAAACAGCTTTTTTGTTTGTTTGTTTGTTTTTGCTGCTGCACAGTCAGTGTACTATGCATACATACTCCAGTAAATGATGTTGAAGAGCAGGTAAGCCAGGGGAAACAATACTCTGGAATACGAGTCGATCATGTAGCTGTTGCTCATGATGAAGCTGAGGTTTGGTTTTAAAGGGTGCTTGCGACGTAGCCTGGTGCCTTCCGTGGGTGCGGAGACAGTAGAGTTTCGAGACTGGATGTTCCTCTCTGTGTTTGGGGTGCTGGCGGGGAGGGAAGCCAGGTCAATTTCATTGTCATGGAAACACCCATCAAAGGCCATGGCCTCTGCGGCGTTGTAAGAGGTGGGGATCTGCAGTGGGAGGAAAGGAGATCACTGTTAGTCTTTGGGGATTCCCATATGGCTGAATATTGGCTTCTGTGGGCTAAATAGGACATGAGATTTTAGAAGACTTTAGAAAAAAATTGAATATGACCTTTGCCCTCTTGAGCTTCTTCATCTCCTCCACTGTGGTGAAATAGTTGACCGCAGCATACTCGATGACTGATAGGAAGACAAACAGGAAGCTCGCCCATAGATAGATGTCCACGGCTTTAACGTAAGACACCTGTGGCATAGAGGCTGACACGCCGGTGATGATGGTGGACATTGTCAGTACGGTGGTGATGCCTGGATACAGAAAAACCAGTACAGTCATGGCTCCTGTTGCAGAAGCATTGTGGAGAACAGTGTTTCTATGCTGTAGGTTTAAACAAGTTAAATTAGCTTTTGAAGACCTTTTATGCACCACTTTGAATTCAGTGTAAGAACAAGTGTGCAATGGCAATACACAGCAAAAGTGGTAATGTAATTCAATTAACGCATTACCAAGTACAGTAACAACTCATGATGAAAACCTCTGACCACAACAGTTTTTCTCATTCAGCGCTCATCTTCCCTTTTTGACACACTAAAGGGCAGGTGGCTTGAAAGGCCGTACCCTTTCTCATCATCCTCAGGCTGTGGGCAAGTGTATAATCATGCAAGTGTATTTATGTTCTACTAATTACAGTAGGCAAAATCATTATTACATCATTGCTGGACACAAACTAGCTTAACTCCGATTTAGTGCTCTTTAGCTGGTAAAGCCGCCTGAATTGGAATTTGGACTGGAGAACGGCTGGTTCAAAAAAAATAACACAGCCTTAATGATGCAGTCTCATTGCATAAGCTAACAGTGGAGGAGGGGGGAAATTTATTTATTTATTTTAGTTTTTTTTATTAGTCAGTGTGCATCAAGATGCTTTAAGACATTTGGAGAACCAGTAGACACCCTGGAATATGCTCATTTGCTTTCTGGCTGAAAGCCAGATGAGAACAGCGTAAGCCAGGAAATCCCCACTGTTTGCTTGGCAATCTCGCTGTAATCACAACACTGCAGGAAGTCATTGCACCCAACTGAGAACCAAGGCAAGACAGTAATTTGGGACTTTTAAAGTAACGATTTTGCATATGGCAGCACAGTCTTGCAGTGCAGAGGATAACTGGTGATTCTAAAGCAGCTGTGTGTGAGCATGTCTGCCTGTGTTAGGCATGTGTGACCCTGGATTGGATAAGCGAATGAAGATGGATAGATGAGCTTTTGCATGTATTAAACAAGCACATTAATCAGTGAGCTTAAGAGCTGTTGCTGTTTGCATTCCTAGGGCGTTAACCCATTATCTTTTGGCATCTGTGCCATGATTTCATAATATTGAGATGAGTTTCACCAACTCATCACATAAGAATACTCATTCAGGGCCCCCAGACATCAAACTTAAAAGCACTGAGTGCTATAAGCCTCATTTTTGAGTGTGTAGGGTTAATTTTGTGAACAGGGGAGTTTTAACCCAAACCAACCGCAATGTTTTCCTGAACCTAACCAAACAGCAAGTAAAAGTTAAAGTAAATCACAAGTGAAAGCATAACTAAACAGTGAAGTGTGATTTACTCTGCTGCCACCCCGGCCTGCTCATGAGATGGATGAAAATAGAGTTTCTGTATTGATTTATGTGTGAACATATTGGCTCATTGTTTCAGTACCCAGGGAGACACGGGCAGGTACGGCTCTCCTGTCAATCCAGAAGGACACCCAGGACAGCATCACCATCAGCATAGTTGGAAAGTACGTCTGAAGCATGAAGAAGAAGATATGCCGCCTTAGAATGAAGTTTATGTAGAGCCGATTGTACCAACCTGAAACAGATAAATGGACAGAGTGGAGTTTGGCAGGCAGGGTGGAAAGCAGGGCAATATCAGTACCTGACACAGACTGTGTGAGTTGTGAATATTAAAAAAAAAAAGTGCATCATGAACCTACAGGAAGAACTCAGATGAGACAGTAATTATCTTCTGGAGCAAATGTCTTTAATGTCAGTGTTATGTAACATCTTCTTAGAGTGGATACAGCGGATTCCCTCACAAGATTATTTAACATTGAGATAAAAAATCAGTCTGGCTCATATTCTAGCTTTCCTTTTCACACAGAAAATCTAACAGTAGAAGGAAGTTGGGTTTCAAAAAGTGGACCTCGCACTCACACGACTCTAAAACGCCTATAGCGATCAATAACCTCTGCAATGCAGAGAGGCATTGATTCTCATGTCATCATTTTGGAAAATGTGCTTATTTTCTGTCTCGCAGAGAGCTGAAAAGATCAATAGCACTCAGTCATGTCTGTGTACATATAAAAGCTTTTGTTGGCGCACACTTACTGTAGTGTAGCATTATGACTGGAAATGGGAATAATGTGTTGATTCGTAACTGTAGAGGTGCTGTTATTGGATTTTTGTAGCCTTTGGATGGAGCCTGGTAAGCTGTTTCCTCCAGCTTGCACACTCATTATGCTAAGCTAAGCTAATCAACTGCTGGCTGCATCTCCGCACAAAAAGACTGTAAGAGTGGTGTCAATCTTTTTACGTAATGCGTATTTTCCAAAATGTTAAACTATTCCTATTTGGAAAAACAGGAAGGGTCTGGAGCTCTCCGGCTGTTTTCAAAATGAATACATCTCAGAGGGTCCCAAGGCTCCTGCCTGACATACCAGTGCTGCTGTAGAAGGCAAGCCCAAAGGAAGGCTGGAAGTCTTCAATAAAAAACTGAGAGAGCACAATCTCGTCAGTCCTTAATGAATCGTTCCCGTTCTTCCAGTAGAGCATTAGGTCGTTCTCATTGTAAGCATCTTCAAGAGAGGAGAGAAAGACGGTGGGTGTGGGGGGTTGGAGAAGGGATGGACACCTTCACATATTGCCTCTCTTAGAAGTTTCATGAATGTTTCTCTCAGAGGAGAGAAGAGAGCTCATAAAAAATGGAACTCCCAGCTCTCCTCTGGGATCAGGATCCATGACAGAGATACACACAGAGTGTGAGAGAGAGAGAGAGAGAGAGAGAGAGAGAGAGAGAGAGAGAGAGAGAGGTAAAGACACAGAAAGAGGCTGGAAACAAGCGTAATGCACAGAGGCTGACCTGCATGAGGATTATGACTCATTTTTGCAAAAAGGGGACGGTGATGGTTACTGTGTGTTTATTAAGTAAGGTAATGCGCTCTGAGCTGTCTCTGTCCCGACTGTATTATATTCAAATATATCCAGTCGTGTTTTTTGACGTGTGACATGAATGCTGTTTAAAAATTTAACAAGCTAAAAGCTTTCTCTAGCCCAAATTTTTTAAAATTACATAATACTGCATCAAAGGTTGTGTAACATGTTTTCCAGCGAAACATGTCAACACAAGAACAAGTACATTTAATGTAGGAATTAACATTATTTCTCTGCTAACAACGCTGGATATCCTATTAGGTATTTGCAAGCAACCATGATGTCCCCACTGCAGCTTAATACTCACAGCTCTCCAGCTCCAGAGAGCAGTTCTGTGTGTCCAGAGGGAAACTACTGAAGTCCATTGAGCAAAGAGCAGTCACAGTGATCCTGAAACACAGCTTGCAGTTAAATAAATGCCTACATAAATATTGAAGTCATAGATTATTCTCTTAGAAACTGGTGTAAAATAAAACTACCGCATTGTTCGCTGACAGCATATGTGCCTGACACAGTTTGTGGTTGCGGCGGGCCATTGGGAATTACGCCATATTGTCAACATCTGTGGCTGAAATGGATATGTTGAATCCGAGAGCTTACAGTCCACCGTCTCATATTCCCGTCACACCCTGCCCACTAAACTGGGTGGTGGGTGGCTGTTCATCCTCATCAAACGGTCTTATTAAAATCTAAGCCATGACTCATTGCATTAGGACATGTAAGCTTAAAACCTAATGGTGTAACAGCGCCTGCTAATTTCAATATACCATGTGGGCTTTTGGTGTGAAAGCCTTCATTGGTCTGGTTTTTAACCAAACGCCACCCTCCAGGGCTGAAAACCGAAGCCAACTGGAGCAAACGCCGATACAGTTTCTCTAATGGCCATTTGAGGCTGGCCCAAAAAGCTAATCAATGCTACAGGCTGGCTGTAAAACACAGACGTAGCCAGTGTGACATCACAGATTGGTAGTCTCAGTATGATACTTTGTGCGTGTGTGTATGTGTGTGTCTGTGGTGTTTTGAAGTCTGATGTCACAGGCTTTAGTTTGACTGAGTTGCTCATGAGGTAGCAATTTGTCAGGCCCACCTTAGAGTGCGCCCCGGTTTATCCTCCTTTTTCTTTTATGGTCCTCCTTATGGGGATCATAAAAGAACACACTAAATTAAGATTGTGTTGCATTTAATATGACTTTAAACCAGCAACTGAAACCATAAACTAATGGGGCAAGTATTTACTGAGGTAATATTTAGAGGGAGCTGTACACTCATTTTCTTATTGACTTGTTTACAATCACAACCTGAAGAGTTGCCCCCTGCTGGCCACTTTATTGTCTACTCTGGCATGTGTGATGTGCAGGTACTTGTACTAACACCACTTTAAAGACTTTTTTGATCCTGCAATTATTAATTTTAATATTAAGATCATTTATCAGAGGTTGGAGTCTAAGGATGCACCTTGCTAGCTTGTGTTGACTAATATTTTAGCATCCCATTGGTTCATCAAATGTAAAAAAGACAATATGACGACAGCCAATGTTAGCCTCTATTTTCAGTGGTGACTAATGATAGAAAATGTAGTTACAGCGATGTCTCTGTGAATAATATGAAAGAAATATAATTTGTTTGTTTTTGTTTTACCTAACACTGTAGAGGATGTTTCCATCAGGATAAACCCTCAGCATGATGTTCTCCATGGTTGTATCATGGATAAAAGAACGCTTAGAGTGGACAAAGAACACGTCTGGAACCCAGATTTTCTTCACCAGCCGTGCATCGAAAGTCCGACTCTTGTTATTGCTGGAGGGGAAGGCCAGGCGATCATCTTGCCAGTAATGTCTCAGGTAGAGAGTCATAGTGAAGTCCTAAATAAACAAAAAAATGCTCAAGTTCAGCAGAGAAAACAAGACCGTTTCTATTGATCAGATTAACTACTGAAATCTAAAAGGTGCGTACCATGTTTACTTCAGAAATACTGTCAATGCTCTCCACCTGGACATCAATACCAACAGGAAGGGCTGAACCTGCAAATGGTCATATGTTGTAATGGATCAGCTTTAATCAACAGTTGGATAACATCTGCTTACACATCTGTCAGAGCTTATTACTGTGTAAATCCCATTTCTGAGCTATGAGCACAGACAAAAACCTGGTTTATGCGGTCATGACACACATTATATCATAAACAAGACAAAAAATGTCTGTTTATTAAGAAGTGAGTGAAATTGCTGTGACTGAAGGAAAATGCTTTATGTGCACACACTGCATTTTTGAATCTCAATTAAAGCCGCCATCTAGAAATATTCAACCAGAATGCCTCTGACAGAGAGGACACCGGGCACCTCGCAATGGGATAAACTCATCAGTACATGCTATAATTATTAGAATAATTGTAACTAACTGCACTGAACATTATTTGCATTATTTTGTGATAAACCAAATCAATAAATGTCATCGTGAGGGACTTCAGAAACATTTGGTTACAGTAGCTATTCTTGTTACTAATACGTATGACTCTTTTTTTTTTGTAATAACTGTGAAATATTTTTGTTGTTCTAAAGGTTGAACCACAAAATTCTACACAGCAAGATTTGTGAAGAACCATAAGTTACCAATACAAATTTAATATGTCCCTAGATTTAAACAGAGCTGCTACTGACTTTGAAATTGTGCCTTAAATATAGTCAGTATGTTTCCATCCACAGTCCTTTTCATAGCATATGAAGGTATTTCCTGGAATATTTTAATATGGTATAATCAGAAAAATGACTAAAATCTGTAAATATCACTACTGTAAAGTATAAACAGTTCCCAGCCAATAACTGATCAGTGAGGTACATGATCTTCCTAAACCCTGGCAGAGTATCATTGATTGCACACATGGCCGTATCCAATCAGCTTTTCAGCCAAAATTAAGCTGTAACACTTATTCCATACTCTTCTAATTTTCTCAGTAACTGACAGTGATGCATGACATCAGAAGCCTCCTGCAGGTCAGTAGAGCACATTCTCATTTCCAATTAGAAATTTTTTTCTTTGTGCTATCAGGCATTAACAAACATCGCAAAATAGTAACTGAAATCTTCAACAATAGTTTAAAAGTCGTCCGTGGTAGCATCACTACATCGTTTATACATTTATGACAACTATTTCATGTAATAATCTTCCCCCATTTTCAGAGGCTCAAAAATAATTGGACATAATAACTGTCTGAGAATAATAACTGCCTGAAGTCTGTAACCCAATGACATCACCAAATGCTGTTTCCTCCCTTGACATCCTCTGCTAGGCCTTTAACGCAGCCACCTTCAGTTGCTGCTTGTTTTGTAGGACTTGCTTAGAAAATGTAAGTTTAACTCTTTGCGTTCTTCTTACAAATCACAGAAGCCAACAACTAGATGGATGTGCTGGCCCTGGTTCTTAATCATGTTCGTCAGTTTAGAGTTGCATTCATGTAATAATAAATACTGTACAACAAGGACTTAGGAATCTCACACACCCGGTAGACGGCGGCTCATGCACGACACCTCAAATGAACCCTGCTGCTCATTCAGGAAGATAAGATGTCAAAAAAATTGGAATAGAAATATGTAAAACCTGGCTTGGCATTGTTTCAGGGAAATTAATCTAACTACGTCAACCCACACAGTACAAAACAACAAATCCTTTCAAAACTAATCTGGCCTATGGGAAAGACGAACCCATTGCCTATATGTCCAAAAATATCCCTCAGGTTTCAACAACCTGCATTTGTAGGTAAACACCAACACTCACTGATTCATTATTTTATTCCTATTTCAATAAGAGTTTGAAACCTAATCCAGACAATTAAATCACAGCCACAAATTGACATTAGCTGGAAGAAAACCAGACAAAGACAGGGAGGAAATGCACACTGTACAGATGGTGACAGAGCCAGAAAACTATCTGGGCCCTTCTTGGTATACATGGCTGTATGTATACCATGTTTTGGATATAGAAATACCTTTTTTTTAGTGTGGCAGCATAACAACCTGCATTTCTTCAAGGAACCGAAATATATCATATTTTATTATCACATAAATATCCGGTGTAGTGTATGATAAGGGGAATTGTTCTTATGCCATCAGCCTGTGGCACAATACGGTTAATGTATGTAAACATCAGTTGTTGTTTTTTTTCTGCGCCATACCTTCTGTGAAGGTAAGCACTCAAAATCACAATGGAGTAATAAAGGTGGAGGGATTATATTGGGATGCTGACATCCTGAAGTAAGATATTGTAAAGCTAATATCGTTCTTCTCATTGGGTTTCCAGTATTGTAGAGCTCTACTTAGTTTACAGGCGCTTCTTCAAAAAAGTGAGCTACAGCTCCTTAGCAGCTGACAGACACATCGCCTGATGCAGAATAATAAAAATAGTTCCTCAATGTAACGGCGGCCCCTTTTGCATGCACGCTACACTGTATATGACCTGACTGACCCAAGCTTAAGCTTGGACACAGTCTTGTAATATGCAGCTGTGTGCCAGTCAGAGGAACAGCAATTGTGTCATGGATTTATGACCACATTTCTAAATAACGTATTGTGTGTGACCACTGTGAACTCACAGTTTTTGATAAGTTCAAGAAAAGACTGAGTATACATAGTGATTGTTGAATTATTAGCATTGTGCAGGGTTTCTTTAAGGTAATGGCAAAAAAAAAAAAAAGATGCAAAGGATACACAATCCAGACCTGTGCTTTGAAGTACACACGCACACACACACACACACACACACGAGGAATTAGGAGCACAGTTCAGATTATTTTATTCGTGCTACCGCAGTCATTGTCTCACAAAGCAGACAATCTAGGTCACAAAGGGCTTTTTGGAAGGCGTAATACCAAAAACAGCACAGTAACCTAAATCAACCTTACTGATACCCTTAAAGCACGAGTTAAAAAAAAAAACCACAAGGAAAAATATTTGGACTGAGAAAAAAGTAAAATCAAATAAATAAAAACATAATAAATAGAGTGATGACGTGTGTGCGGGGTTACCTCCAAAGCCAGGGCGCATTGCAAAGTCATGGTCTTCAATCCGAAGTAGCTGCTCAGACTTAATTAGCAGAGACTTGGTGCTGTCCAGCTTCTTCATCTTAAGATCCACCCGTCTGAAAAGCAAAGAGGGGAAATAACAGATTAAGTAAAATCTTCATCTCTGTCAAGCTTTCTCTTTCTAACAAACACTTAAAACGGCGCTGACATCTGGTCGATGGTGTTAGTGATGGTTAAATGGACTTTAGCACGCTGATTAAAACCAAAGGCCAAAGGGAAGGGAAGGGAAACGAGTTCTGCTGCTTTTCAGTGCATTCTAGCACATTTGTAACAGGGTTGGGTATTGTGGGGCCTCTTTTGTTTATATCTCATTCCTGAATTTATTTTGTCACTAAGAGGCTTTCATGATCTTCCTAAAACCAAGCCAAAGTTGAGTATATTTATTTTTTAATTTGTTTTTACATTCAGTAACAATCAACACCAATTTTCTGATCAATGCACATGTTCTCCCACGGCACAAGATGCTGTCTGCACCCTGCTCTGACTTTGATCTACCGTCAATGGACATTAAAGCAAAGATGATGTGGGTAATTATGCATGAAAGCTCCATGAGGTAGCACTTAGAAAAGGTGTCCATAAATTTGCCCATGAAGGTCAGTTTTGACTTAAGAAGAAGCTCCAGAATTACAGCAAATCAAGGACTCATACAAAAAAATCGGCTCACCCGCCGTGCTTTTGTCTAGTGTTCTCTCCGACGTACAGCTCCTTGTGTCTCCTCTTGTTCGGGAAGTGGCTGCTGTTGAGCTGAGTGACAGGCCACAACCAGGCCAAGCACATCAGTCTTAAGGCCAGGAAGGCCACTCTCATGGTTAAGCTGGGGCTTCAAAGACAAGAGGAACCCAGATGTCCCTCCCACTTCGTTAGGGTCTCTCCCAGGCAATGTCACAGTTGTCCCCGTCCTCTACTGGCACGTCCATGTCCCAGCAGCGCTCATTCTGTCCCGTCACGCGCGCACCCAGCTGCTTCTGCGCTACTCTGCTTTTTCATCTCCTGTAACATGGTGAACATCAGTTGAGATATCCAGCAGACTGGCATCCCCCTGGCTGAGTTTGCTTGTCACTGTGCCATCCCTCTGCTTACGTCTCCTGACACATCATGTTGCTCCAACTCCAGGCTGTCTCCACCCCCACCAAATATCAATTTATTCCTATAATGACAAAGGAATACCATTAATTCCTCTCTAATCTTCTTTTCTGTGGTTGGTGAAATCTTTCAGTAACCTACAAACTGGAGGCAGCAGAGGGCGGGGACAGGGGGATAATAAAAACAACGGTTTCATCATCGTCCTGACCAGATAAAAATAAAAAGGCTGCAGCCTACTTTTATACAGTGGAGGATTTTCCCCCGTGTTGCGCTCTGTAGTGGTGGGAGGATGCAAGTGATCCCATCAAGAGCAGACAGATGCAAGCATATGTCAGGGGTGACGTATGCAAACATGATGTCTGGTACTTATGGCTTTTGAGTGTGTTGCATTCAAGGCACATGACAACTCTGTTAATCCTCTCAAATACTTACAAAATTGGGTACAGTTGATACTACCGACATTAGACATTTCAGGGAAAAGGTTTTGGAAAAAATAGAACCTCCCTGTCAGCAAACATACCTTTGTGATCCCGCTCCGTGGTTTAGCTCTTGTTTAGTAACCACAGGATAGACTGCATTATAAAATGCAAGTGGAAAACAAATACATTGCACTAGAAAGGAAAAAATAAATAGAGAGAGTGAGAGCAATGGAAAATCTGCAACCTGCTTCTTGCAGATGAGACCTGAAAAAAGTTGGGAAAGAGAGCAGTTTCTTAGTGATTGATTAAAATCTGCTTGTCCACTTTTCACACTTTGAATTTCCAGGCTAGACAGTGTACACCGGTACAGTAGCTGTAGGAACATGTTTATGGGACTGTTTGTTTTTTAAATCCATGCAGCATCTCTAAAATTAGAAACATCATGTCTCAGTGTGGTGCTGAAAAACTAGTTCATGCATATATTAGTTCTAGGCAGGACTATTTTAATTCATTATTTTTAGATTGTTGTAAAAGTTCCCCGAAAAACCCTCATTTAATCCAAAATACTGCAAGTACTAAAGGGACTAGAGAAAGAGATTATATTTCACCCATGTTCACTTCTCCTCTGTGGCTCCCTGAATTTAAAATAGTTCTCCTCATATACAAGGTCTTGAATAATCATCACATTTTTAAAACCTCATCCTAGTATCTTAATATTACCTGTCTTGAGTTTCTAAAAGTAGAATGGGAGGCAGAGCTTTCAGCTATCAGGCCCCTCTCCTGTGGAACCAAATCCCAGTTTGGATTCAGGAAACCTCTCTGCTTTAAGATTAGGCTTAAAAATGTATTTTTGATAAAACTGGATCAGGTGACCCTGATCCACTCTAACTATGATCTCTTCTCTTTCCCCTCACCGCTCAGATGACTGTCCCTCCCCATAGTATTAAGTACCTTGAGGTGACTGTTGCTATGATCTGACACTGTATAAATAAAATTGAATGGAAAATGATTTGAATTGTGGGGATGATGCTATTTGTGTGAGTTGGGGGGTAACACCATAGACACAGTAGGAACCCCAGCCAAGATCTAACTGTAAAGATATTATTGTAAAATGTGCATTGGTTATTCATGTTTATATATATATATTCCCATTTGTACTTGGACATGCAAGTCATCTAGCATACACCAGGAGGCGCTGTAGCACTCTCACCACCCGCATTTCCCATGGCTGATGTGTTGAAGAGTAATGATTGTGACATATCCTTTTATGTAAACTATGACCCAAACTGAGGACTACAGTATATTACCTGAAGTCACCAGTGAATCCTGATCATGAACGTGGAAGTGGTCAAGGGTAGAGGCTCCAGGTGTGTGAACTTAGTGGGTCAACACTGATCCTCAAAAGAGGGGTAGTGTTAGCAATTCAGTTTGAAGTATGCATAGATACATATTTATATAAATGCCTTTATTTATATAAAAAGTGCATTAAACTTGGAGCCCAGGCTAAAGTGAGTCATAACAGGAAGAGGTCCAAGAAGAAGAGAGTAGAAGAGTCCTCTGATGATGAGTGTTTCTGCCTGGTTTGTGTTGAGCCACACACCAATAGCTGAGTGTGTTGTCTACCAAAGCTGGGCTCACAAAGTTTGTACCCCTGGTAATCCAGCGGTATACATTAGTCACACTTGTGACTCATGTGACTCTTGACTGAGATACAGGGTTACTAGATAAAGACAATTCACTTAAAATGGAGAGCAGTTCAGAGTCATTTTGATATTGATGTAGTTCAATTTTTGTTCTCACATGTTTATAGCACATAATGCACTGACTTGCTCACTGTTGCTCAGGTTATTTGTTGGAAAATGTTGCACAAAAAGGCTGTTTGTGTCATGATCCTGGGTCTGCGACTCTGTGCTTCTTAATTGAATGGACTTTAAGTTAATCTGCCCTTGTAGTCACTGGTTCACTTTATTATTGATATTGTTTCCTGTGTTCCCCTTATGTATTCTTAGTTTAGTTCCCAGTGGCTTTAGACTTTAGTTCTCCCCGTGTTTTTCCCTTCCCCATTGTGTGGAGTCTTTTGTGTCTGTTTTCTTTGGCGTGTCTGTCTCCCCGTGTTGTGTCTAGTCTGCGTTTCTGTGTCCTCTCACTTCCTGTTTTATTTTGCCATCCCCTGACCCATGTGCCTTATGTTTTGCTTTACTTCTCTGAGTCTCATTAGTGTCATTTTGTTCACCTGGTCTCCCCTCGTTCCCTCTGTGTATTTATCTTCCCCTTGTCTCTTTGTTGTTGTCGTCGTGGCTGTGTTCTGTTCCTGTGCTCTCTGTGTTCCTCCTGTTCCCTGGTTAGTTATTCCTCCCAGTTTAGGTTTGCTTAGTTTCTGTACTCGCCTTGGTTTGTTTTATTAGTTTGTTTAATCTGCCACAATAAAGGCTGCCTTTTGTTAATTCACCACTGCCTGCGCCTGAGTCCACACACGCCACACAGTCTGCACACACACACTGTAACAGTTTGTCTTTTAATGGATATAAAACTTCTGTCCTGTTTTAATGAGGATAAATCAGGTCAACATACAGTCATGGAAGGTGGAATCTGCTCTCAGCTGTTTTTGTGGCTTTAATAAAGGTGAGATTATTTCAGCACCTTAAATTCCTTCATTTTGCTGCTCATAGATAGAATAATTCATGCAAATCATCACTGGTTCAAAGTCAAGGTTTAAATACAAAAAGGACATTAATGAGGTCTCATTAGTGTCATAGCTTTTGTTGAGTTATTAGTCCCATATTAGTCCCATCCGCCTGTATGATGTTCCTCTGTATTCAGCTTGTATTTGTGTGCGTGTGTGTGTGTGTGTA
>JAVDPK010001612.1:238595-268143 GCA_034780415.1 Cichlasoma orientale | reverse complement strand
TATATATATAGTGTGTGTGTCTCTATAGATGGATAAATAGATAGATAGATAGATGATAGATATTTGTGTCTCCAGATGAGAATAAATGTGATGATGGTGCATTTAATCAAGAAATAAAGACCTGGGATGGAGAAGTAGAAACTAAGACAGAATTAATGATATAATCAAAGCATGGGCAGCATGACCCTAGTAGCATGCACCCCTTAATCTGGGATTATAGTTGATTTAGGGCAGACATGAGCAATGCCATCTTAAAGAATCATGCACGTGGAGCTCATTTCACTCACATGTGACCCCACAGCTGGTAGACAGCTGGGAAGTGACATCTCATCTGTGCCCTCTAGAGGTCACCATCTTTCAAAATATGTAAAGAGCCAGCAAGTGAGTTTTATTCATAAACAGGCATTTATGTTGGATACTTCGTGTTTACGGAAAAGCAACAAAATAAAATTAATATTGAAAACATTTTTGAAAACAAAAGATTTTGCAATCAAGTTTCAACCAATAAAATGCACATTTTCTTTGAGTGATTGAATCCTGTTTGGGACAAAGTTTAGGTGCATAAAAACTTTTCCCCAGTTTAATAGAATGGATGAAGCTGATATTTTCTTTCTGTTATGTCTTAATGTGACACGGCTGTGCTGCTTGACAAAAGGACAGTATAATTATTATGTGTTATTTCAGGATAGGATTCTTGTTACTTTTGAACAAAAAGACAGCCATGCTTTTAGGTTGGAAAAATAATTCTGTGTTGTCTCATTTTATTGACACAACATCACACACAAACACTTTCCCCTTCCTTTTTGACTTACAGGCACGCATCCTTTTAAGATGAAATCACTTTTTTTGTATGTAGAGACAATATGAAAAGAGAGGCATGTTTTATTCGAGGCATTCGAGTGGAGGTGTTGTGGAGCATTCACAGGGAAGCTGGTTAAACTTTTACCTGCATGGTTAATTAATCAGAGTTTCATTAGTGTCAGGAAGTGGAATTACACAGAAACAGCTCACCGCACACCAATGTGCTTTCATGCACATGCAAGTCAAATAGTGTTGCAGGTTCACCATCCTGATGCAGGTCGTCTGACATGGCACAGACGCATGGACTCGTGTTTATGCTGATCTTGCTTTTGGATAAACTGTCGTCAATAAACTCAAAAGGTATCGTAATATTTGATGTCTCTTTGTACAGATTATATGCATTTGTAATTTATTCTGATTAAAGGGATTTAAAAAAGAGAGACCTATAGATCTCAGTTTCTTTAATCATAAAGTAAAAGTCCATTTAAAAAGTTAACTTAATTAAGAGGTGAGCTTTTTCAGTAGTAAGAAATAAGCAATTCATTGTACTTGTTAAAATAATAATGCTACACTGTGTCATTGGTGTTGTGTTTGATGTGCAGCTTTTAATGATAACATTATTTTTGCCTTCATATTTCCACATGCAGCTGTTTACAGTGGAGGGGGTGTGAATAGAAGAAGAAAAAAAATATTGATTTTTAGTAAAACAAACAGCTTACATCTTTATCATTAATAAAAAAAAAATAAGGTCAGAAATGGTTTAAGCTCTTTTGATAGAAAATTGGATGTTCCTTCAACCCAGTTTTATGCTGTTGTGAAAAATAACATCACATGTATGAATGGGTGAAGGTCACAGCGGCAGACGTGTAATCATGTTTTTTTTTGTTTGTTTTAGGTTTTTTTTTACTGTTCAGCTTCAAATAATTTGAACTGATATGAACCTTCAAAATAATTATAATGCATTTCTTTAATTAAATAAAATTTAGTCTTCATTACTGATTCATTCAATAACTTTATTATCTCAAAGTCTTACTAACAGATGCCAATGTCACCTGTATCATCCACGATGACTGTATCCTGCCCTGTAGCTTCAGACCCACGGGCACCGTGGTAATCCACTGGTACAAGCAGCAAATCCCTGTTCACAGTTACTACTACAACAAGGACCAGTTTGGACTCCAGAACAAGCACTTCAGTGGAAGGACCGGCCTGTTCAACTCACAAATCCCTCATGGCAATGCCTCCCTGCACCTCAGGAGGGTCAAAGTTCAAGACAAGGGCAGATACAAATGCTACACGAGCACACGAAAGGGCAACCAGGAGATGTTTGTGAACCTGGAGGTGAAAGGTCAGTACAGCATAGCACAATTATAACATTTATAATGTAGAATATCACACTTTTGATCCACCCGTCTATGATGTTTCTGGCTTTCTTCACTAATAAAGCTTCGAATGGGAACGTGGTGGTAAGTGTATTCATTCATGAATTACCCTCGGGGTCATGACTACAAAGTGGAACATTTGTTCTACTTTTTTCCACTACTACCCAGCAGACTGGCTTTTGCATGTGTCTTGATGGAAAGCTATTACGAAGGTGTTGAGGTCAAGGTGCAACTCTGTGAACTTATTCGAGGATATGTAGCCAGATGCGCTGTTGCAGTTGACCTTTTAAATAAATGGTAAATATTGGTACTTATATAGCACCTTTCTACTCAGCTGAGTACTGGAAGCGCTTTCTACTACAAACCTCATTCACCCAGACACAAATTCATGCAGCGCTTTCTAACATTCAAACACGCTCACATTTTAACGGATGCATCGGGAGTAATCTGGGGTTCAGTATCTTGCCCAAGGATACTTCGGCATGCAGACTGGAGGAGTCAGGGATCGAGCCACTGACCTTCCGACTGGTAGACGATGCGCTCAACCACCTGAGCCACTGCCGCCCCTGAAAGTGACATTTTGTCCTTTTTATCAGCGAACTATTGAAATGTTCTGGCATGAGGATGTGAAGAGGAGATTTGTAGGACTGCTTCATTTTAACGGCATTTCTAACAAATCCTTACATGAAACTGATGCCAGAAGCACAATGTCAAATTTCTGCATTATTACATCTCTCGTATACCAACATGTATAATGAATCCATGTGTGCGTTCTAGCTGCTTCACAGTCTGTTGTTATACACAGTCTATGGTCTGGCCTACTAGTGAGTCACAGCATTGAAATGCAGCAGAAAAGCACCACCTGCAGGAGACTTGTTTGAAAGATCACCTCTACTAAATGCCAGTACTGCTGCAGAGGAAGTGCACATCGCCAAGTGCGAACATGAACGACACTTGTTTTTGTCAGCTCTCTGAGCTGAGTGTTTCATTTCTGTTTTTTTAAGTCCACAAACTGAATCAGAGCCCCATTAAAGCCACACTGTTATCTTTTTCTCCTTTTCTTCTAGCTCTCATCCAATCTGTGATCATGGAGATGACCGACGAGATGGTCACTTGCTCCTCTCACAATATCTACCCCATCCCTCAGGTAACATGGGCCACAGACCCGCCGTCTGCACAAGAAGCCCTAGAAAGTTCCACCACCAAAACCACAGACCACAAGGGTCTGTTCACTGTGGAGAGCATGCTAAGGATTCTGGGTAATGTTGCCAACTACACCTACTTCTGCTCTGTCATATCAGCTGACAAAACTCAGATTTGGACTGCCTCTCGGAAAAACCAAGGTGCATTTTGGTTGTATATTAATGCAGATTTAATAACCAGGATGATTTATGACAGAAAATACTATAAAAATGTGTGCAAACTATATTTCAGAGGATATAACACAGGAAGAGGGTTATGCTCTATCCATCCCATGCATCGCTCCTCACAGTCTCCAGAATTTCTCCCTCACCTGGACCTTCGAGTCATCCAATGACCCCATAGTTATCTTGAGATATGACAACAGAACCAGACACACCGTTAACCTGTGGGAAGGCCAAGCTGAGCTGGACCAGGACCTACTTCTTCTGGGGGATGGATCTCTTCTGCTTCTAAAACCAGACAGGGAAGAACACTCTGGGATGTATACCTGCACCTTCTCAGGCCTGCAGAGCAGACACATTGTTCAGACCAGAGTAAACATCACTGTAGAATCAATAAGTGAGTATTCTTTTTTTTTTTTTACTTGTTTCCAAGAGAAAAAGAAAACAGTTCTCTAAAAGAAATGTGCATTGCAGGTTTGGATGAACGGAGTGTGCAGAGGTCCTGGTGGTGCACTGTAGCTTCTGCAACTTTTGTCTTGATCACCATTATTGTTGCTCTCCCACAGTGTGTAAGGCAAAAAGGTACGTGAGTTATGCAATCTTTAAGATGTTCAAAAAGGTTTAATTTGCATTAACAAATACTTCACATGAGACATAATTCTGTGGTTTAAGGCTGTTAATTATTTTTATTTATTACAGTTGTTTATATTAGGAAAAATATTAGATACTATAAAACCCCACCGACACTAAAGCCACACAAAATTATTTTGAATTTTTATTGGTTAAAAAGCTGTTCGCCAGTAAAATGGACCTTCATCTCAGTCTTCGTGTGTGTGATATCATAGATATTATGAGAAAGATACAAAACACACAGAGTGCTGAATTGAAATCAGTGGGAGAATTTCCTGAGAGCAAAGATGGTGGTGGATGTACAACCTCCTGCTTTATAACAACATTCACAACCTCATGTGGTCTCTCACATATTTCTATTTCTGATGCATTTTTTTCCTGGTGCAGCAATGGAGACCAGAACAGACTCACACAGATATAATGGAACAGGACTTGCTGAAGGTGGACACCACAAAGATCTGAACACTTCTTCTTCATGCATAATTGGACATCATGGTGCTGAATGCAACAGACAACCACCACAATCTGATGCACAGGATGAACTTTTAAGGAGCGTGCCAAATACAGAAGAAGAGTGCGCTGTGATTTCACTGCCAGACACTAAAGAAGAAGAAGAAGAAAATACTTGTGGAAGGGAATGATGGGCTTCAACTCAGTAGCCTGGAGAGAGGTGGATTTGAAAATACTGAGCCTGTGCTTTATATACCATCAAAGTCAAGTGCATTTACCAACTGTGATCCATGCTAGTGTTTGGGAATCAATGAGCAACAAGCACAACACACACAAACACACACACACACACACACAAAGAGGGTGATTCAGATCAAACAGATGACATCTGGTAAAATACAGCATGTGACTAGCCATGATATCATCTTCATATAGTACCTGCATCATTAACGTTTGAGTTTGCGCTTTCCCCCTCTGACTTTAAAATAAATTACCTGTACTGGGCTCTCCTTTGCCAAATTTTTCCATGGCTTTTGATTTATTCCATATGTTATTGTTGTGGAAAAAATAAATTGACTGTTGAAGCTGAACTGATTTTCTGAGATTTATTGAAAGAAACCTTTGCAAAGGGATCTATCTCACACTGGAAAAACTCTTTTTTTTTTTTTTTTTAGAAACTCTTGTTCATCTATCCACGCATTTTATTGTAGCAATATTTCCTCACCATGTTTCTTTTTCATAAATTGGACATGTTGACTGTTTTAGGTTGTACTTAATTTGAACCGGATTTTTGTTTTGAATTTTGAGCTCCCCATGTTAGTTCCTGATGGAGAGAGAGAGACAATCTCTAGATTCTTAATGACGAGTTGGTCATTAAGAATATTTGTGAATCCAGCCCCAGTAAGTTGTCACTGATGTAGTTAACCCTCGGCGATCAGCCAAAATCAGCTACGTTTACAGAACTTTTTCTCTAAATGGCAGACCTTAAATAATTTAAATAATAAAAGCTAAAATACAATCAAATTCAAGTTGGTCTCGCCCCTCGCCGCTCTGGGTTCTTTATCAGTTGAGATTTCAGCGGTGACTCCGTCCCCTCTCAGTTGTCAGGCACTCGTCTCCTCAATAATTTACTCAGAGGTAAGTGCTCTTTCAGACTCATTGAGCCTACTTGCAGGTTTTTTGGATCAATATCAAAGCAGAAAAGAAACCACTTGAGAAATCTCATCTCTCGCCTCCAAAGTTGTTGTAGAAAAAAAATAAATTGAGCATTGAATCCAAACTGAAACCTTTGCAAAGGGATCAATACAGCACAGTCTTCACACCAGCACTGATCCTGAAAAGGAAAAAAGTAACACCTCATTTATACGCAGGTGCGGAATCTTTGCTTAATGAGCTGTGGGGAGTTTTCCTCCCACCGCCATGCAGGCACCTGCCTGATAACGATGACACTCCAGCTCTTTTTTTTCTATCTTCGCACACACACACACACACACACACACACACACACACACACACACACACACACACACACACACACACACACACACACTCTTTTCATACAAAGTAGCTTCTTACAAGACACAGAGGTTAAATTTTCCACTACAGTTATTACCAAAATGTACAACCAAATGGGACGAAATGGAAAATGTAAATAAAACAGAATGCAGCGATTTTCAAATCTCATCAACCCATATTTTTTTCACAATAGAACCTAGAAAACATTAAATGTTTAAATTGAGACATTTCACAGTTTCAGGGCAAAATATTAGCTCGTTTTGAATTTGATGGCGGCAACACACTCTCAATAAAGTTGGGCAGGTGCAATAAAAGGCTGGAAAGGTAAGCGGTGCTAAAAAGAAACAGCTGGAGGAACATTTTGCAACTAATTAATTGGCAACAGGTCAGTAACACGACTGGGTGTAAAAGGAGAAGCAGAATTGTTTAGGAGTAGGGCAGAGGTTCACCAATCTGCAAGGAACTGTGTTAAAGCTCCATCATGCAAAGAAGAAGCCATATGTGAGCATGATCCTCTGGGCCAACGCTCATTTAAAATGGACGGAGGCAAAGGGGAATGCTGTTCTGGGGTCAGATGAATTGAAATGTGAATTTTTTTTTTGGAAAACATGGATGCTTTGTCCTCTGGACTATAGAGCAACATATGCTTCCATCCAGATGGCACATCTTTTTTTTCAGAGAAGACATATTTCAGCAAAACAATGCTATTGCAGCATAATCTGTTACAGCAACGTGGCTTTGCTGAACTGGCCTGCCTGCAGTCCAGACCTTCCACCAACTGAATGAAATGTAAAATAAGACAAAGAAACCCCAGAACTGATAAGCAGACGCTTACAGACTGTTGTTAAAAGAAGAGGGGATGCTACACAGCGGTAAACATGGCCCTGTCCCGACTTTTTTTCAGAATCAAACCAGAAAAGGTCTGTGCAGACAGTGGGCTCAAGTTTGATTTGTGTTACCGACATATTGCAGCATTGACATGGACATGCTTTAATTGTTTGTACAAACATGACACTGCCTAAAGACGTCCAGACAACCCGCCTTCATTACACCACGGCCACATAATTATAAGCTTGGTGGCATAACAAAGACTCAGGCATCTTGTTTTGCGGTTTCGATCGGACCTTAAACAAATTTTCAAATTAAACTGACGTTTGCCATCTAGATAAGTTCTGCAAACAACTGTGATGTGGGTCATTTTACGGCCCACATCCTGCTGCTTTAATTAAGTTTCCTTGGGTCACTCCACAGGATGGCTGTGGGACTGATTCTTTTCTTTTTTTTAATTAGCGGTTACACAAACTCCTCTGAGTAAATATACATCTTTCAGTTTTAGCATGTGGAGTGTGTGATGGATGAGATGGGGGCTGATGTGTGTCACCAGGCCAAATGAATGAGATTGATTAATTTACGAGGACAATAGGTGTCCAAAGGTGCAGTGTATTTAGAGAAGTTTCGGTCTTAATGAATGTTTCCATTTATTTATTTATTTGTTCTATATTTGTTAAAGTAGAACAAAACAGATGATAAGTTGTGCCGAGGGATATTTTTAAGGAAACAAACTGAAGTGAATCTCATCGTCTCTTCTCATTGGGTGAAACATGTGAGGCTTTTCACTTTATGACTCAGACCTCCCAAAAATTACCACAGATGATCATACACCCACTCCCACAATCTGACACCAATTTCTTCCCTACTCTTTCCACAGCCTCCACTCCACAGAATGCCTTCATGTATGATTTCAATCTATAGTTAGAAAAAAATCCTTATGAACACACACACCCGCGTACGCACGCACACACACACACACACACGTATGAGTGTGCTGCAAGTCTTTGTGTGGTTACTTTAAAATCATACCTTTCTTTTGGACAGGAAGTGCTTTGTCATTCCAGCGCTCTGCAGCAATAACATTTTTGTGTAGGCAATAAATATGAAGGTTTTCTAATGAGGCCCCTCTAAGATTTATGTGCCATCGCACTTTCCTGAAACCTTCAAGAATCCAAGCGAGAGAAAGAGGCAGACAGACTCGTGAGTGTGCGTGTGTACTTTTTAGACAAAGACCCCGCCACAGTATCTGGAAGTAATCATCTCGTCCCGGCTGCGCTACACTCGCAGCCCCCTCCCTATGATGTAACCCGAGTTTTTGTGCATGATGGTTCAGGATGGTTTTCAGTGGGTTTTAGGGGATTTTTCAAAAACGAACCTTTCATTCATTCGACTTCCCGGAATTGCTAATTCTCTCTTTAGCCTACATTTCTCATTATACCAGGATAATAATGTATGGAAGCTGTTCTCTCTGCCAGGGATGAGATTATACAAACAGCAATTAAATCAGTAGGTATGCTCTGTGTTGCAGAATGGGTTTGTACCCATTGCCTGCTCAGTTAGTTGTGGAGGGGGAGTGAGGTTGGCCCCGTTTCAAGCATAGCAATGGGGCCTCCTCCCGCCTCCACATACTGCTGAAACAACAATCTAAGAGTCAACATTTTTTTCTTTGCAACTGTGAGCCCTAATGCCTGCTTTTGCATTTTCTTTTATAGAAAACACACACTGTGGAAAACCTCGTCTGTCTGAAAACCAAGTCTAATTTTCTGGACTGCCAGAGACTGCTGGCAGTACATTTAATTAGTTTTACTTTGAAAGTGGAGAATCAGCACTGTCACATGACAGTTACAGCCTTGCAGTAATTCACTCAGAGTCCATGCTGAACTAATGATAACATGATATTAATTAGTGTGAGGTCAGAGGTCAGAAACAGCTAGAGTCACCTTCAGTCTTGCTTTGTTCCCCTTTCCGTCAGCGCACATAAGCAATTCTCTATGTAACCAGAGGGGGCAGCAACTCTCCCTCTCTCTGAGGAGGATCTCTACGGAGAGTTGATGGTGGGAGGGGAGAGGGTCTCCAGTCTGTTCCTTTGTCATGGAAAGACTTTACTCTGCTGTTTCAGAGGGAGAGGGAGAGAGGGGGCTTCAGCTTCATCACCGACAGATCTTAAAGCTATGTAACTGGGACAGAAAACAAAGGTTAGTCGCTTTTCTTATCTTCCAAAATTCCCTTCACGAGTTCCCAAATGTAGCTAGTCGATCCAAAGAGTGATGCTCCGGGAAAGTCAAGCGGCTGTGTCAGACTTCACGTTGTTTCTAATTGTTATACATCCCCGTATGTTTTTACATCGTTCGTTATATATGTTTATTTTTTTTGGGGGGGGGGGGTTTCTGACTTTGAAAAGAGACTGAAAAAAAGGGTTTATCTCCATTAACTTAACATTGCCAGAAAGTGTTACAGCTGTTCAAAGAAAGTAGATGACAAGAACAACAGCGGTTATCAGCAAGTTTCCAGACTGCTCACTACAATCCTGTAGTTACAGGACATTGTTTTTTCAAGCAAAAAAAAAAAATTCTTTTTTTTTTTTAGTTTCTGTTTATATCACCTTGAACTCAGTGTTAAGCTCTGTGTTGGTGGTCGGACAGCAGAAGACTTGAAGATTTCTTATGTGTTGAAACACATTCTTCGCTCTACTTTGGCTCTTTATAGATCCTCTAATTAAAAACAAGTGAAAATAATTGTTAGCTGCATGTCTGATTGATTTCTTTGACATCTTTTTGTAAACTTTCAGATTTTCCCTTCACTTTTTTTCTTTGCATGGGAATAAAAATGAGGCATAAGGCCACAGCAATTTCAGCACATTAAGGCCTTAAAGCAATGTGAAAGTATTTCTCTCCGTGTTGCCACACATCAAATGAAAGGCAGCTTATCAGCGATCATTCTTCAAACTGTTTACATCTCCTTGTGTGTTTATGATCTCCCCCTCCCCGTGGGCCTCCAGCCTGAGTGATGCAGTAAGAACTCCTGCTCTTGACATGAGGCTGTTTTTTTTTTCAGGCGGTCTGGAGAATGAACTCATGCTGATTGATTGTGTCACTGTGTAAAAGGATACCCTGTTTCCTGTAGGCTCTCTCTCTCTCGCTCTCCCTCCAGACAGCAGGAGCAGAAAATCTTGGATCAGCCATCTCTGCCTTACTCTGTGCTGTGTGTGTGTCTGTGTGTGTGGATTCAGGAAACGTCTGACTCTTAAAATCCCTCGATAGTATCACCAGAACCAATAACATCTTTACTCTCTGTGATCTTTGTGAGTTATGACCTGGAGTAAGGGGATTTGAAGATGGATTTATTTCTTTTATTTAATGTATTTATTTCTTTTACTGTCTTTTTTTTTCTCAGAGCAGAGGGAACATCTGCTGTTTTTTTTTTTCTTTCCACTGGAAAAGCCTGGGATTGGAGTCTGTGTGATTATGTTTATATAATAATCCAATCTACTCATTAATTAACCAATGAAATATTTATTCAAAACCTATAATTAAATTTTTTACATTCATCCTTTTAAATTCTGTGAGTTCAGCAGGAAGTGAGTCTGAATTTCTAAGTCTGGCTGCTGAACTCGGAGTGCGTCTGGGCCTCTGAATGACTCGTCATGAGTCTCAGGCTAGAACACAGATTAAGGCGCAGGGGCTGCTTTTCAGATTCGATTTTTATTAGTGACAGAGGGCCAGACATACAAACTTTCCTCTCTACCTGTTTTAATGCTTAAGTCTTTAGGAAAGTTTTTATTAGGCCTTATTTTATGGAGTTCTGAAGGATAAGTCAGGCAGCTCTGTGTAGTATTTTGTGTAGTATTTTGTAGTGCTAGGTTTTGGTGTGAGCCACTTAGTTTTGGAGATATCAGTTGTAAAAAATAAATTAAAAGTCTGTATGCAGCAATGACAAGAAATTAAAGAAAAAAATCCACACACCTTGTGAGCAGGAACTGCTTTCTTTTTTTTTACCAAACTACAGCCACCACCCATATCACGCAGCAGAAGAAAGCACCTACATATCTATGATAAGGTGCCGTGGTGTCGCCATTCAGCCAAACTTTCCTTTTAGTGAGCAGATGAGAAGTCACAGGTTAATGTATTGTTTGGAGTCCAGAAAGAAGGTGGTAAGTTTTGTTGTTATTGCACAAACTAATGGGAAGTCAAGGCGGCTCCCAAACAGTCGCATCCAGGACAAATGAATCATGTTGCACTAAAATCTGACCAATACTCTCAGTGGAGCAGTGATTCTTGTGAATTGTGGAGAGACAGATAGACGCCATCGCGTAAGCCTGATGGTAACGAAAAGTAAATAACTCAATAAATATAAATAATATTAATGCACGCATGAAACTGCTCACGTCAAGGTTTCTGGAGCTTTTTGAGTAACTGGGTCGTGATTTCGGGAATCTTCTGTGAGCTCCACAAGAATCGAGCCATTTAGTTCCATTATATTTAAGAGAAAAATGACATTTTTACAGCCAACATCTCCAAAACTGGCAGCTCACACCAGAACAATCGTGATTAATAAATATCACCACAGGCCAGAGAAAAATATGTAAAATAAGATAAGTAAGCATCAGTTTTATGCAGCATTAAAAGAGAACACATATTGTAAATTCCTGATTTTCTTTTTTTTTTTTTCATTGATGTGCATCGATTCTCTCTCTTTTCATGCAGAGGGCTCAGCTAAATCCTGCATCCACAGACTAAAGAAAGGAAGAGCAAATGAAGAGCATGCTTCCTCAAAGGAGTGCTGTCGCCACACTGGGCTACAGCTCAGGTAAAACAACTGTACTATATTACTCATCGCTTTTATTACGTTATTCGGAAGCAAATCTAACAGGAAACTACATCATGCAATTACATTAAATATTTGTTCCACACCGTTTGAACGGAATCTGTTTTCCACCTGTATGGAAAGTACAGAGTGGGCTGAATCGGTATGAAGAAGGATTATTGCGTTGTCTGGAAGGCTTTTCTTTACCTGGAACCCGGAGCAGTTCCGTGTCTGTTCAGTCAATCTTCAAAGGTTTCGGCTTTTACTTAAAATGATATCTGAGTAAATTTGTATTGCAGAGCAGATGTCTGGACTATAAGTCACACACTGATCTGCTAAAAAAAAAAAAAAAAAAATGCCGAACATGCTGAGAATTTTATCTCAGTCTGAAGAGCACAGCCGTACTGCAGCTATTTATACAGCGAGAGCTCCGAAGAGAGGGAATACTTTTCACCATTTATTTCATTTTGAAGGAGTTGTGGGTATTCTTTCATCTCAGGCAAACTTGCTAATATTTTGCATATTTAACTTCTAGCCACCCATGACTCAAGAGCCACGCTGCTGGCACAGATATTTTGGGTGTCCTCTTGCAGCCGAGACTATGATGTATTCGCAGTGGTCTTGGTCCACCAGCATTCTTCCATTTTTAGAAGAAACGTAACCACTGATTGAGCCAGTGTTTGTGTTGGGCTCCGAACTGTATGAGAGTACATTCTTTGCCCCCCCCCCCCCCCCAAACTTACTCAGCACATATGTGATAGCCCTTCTTTCAAGCTAAGCTGCTGCTTGTTGTATTAAAGGAGTTAAACTAACCTGACTGCTTTATGTGGGCCAAAAATAGACAGGCTTTCATGATTTCATGGTCTCTCCACTTTCTCTTTTCTGCAGACTGTGTGAAGATTGAGCACAGCGGCAGCGGCTCAGTGGCTGGGACGATGCTGAGGGGCTCCCGCTCAAAAGCCGAGCTACAGGAACTGATGGAGACGCTGCAGCGCAGGAAGAGTGCTCTGGAGGCTAGTCTGAGGGCAGCAGAGTGCAGCCGCAAGTATCTCAGCACATCTGTAGGAACCCAGTCCACCAGGCCGCTGTCAATCCTCAGTAACACAGAGCGCCCTCCTTCTGCCTCTAGAAACTTCTCTTACATGACGAGCAGCAGTGTGCCTCCATCGCCTCGTCAGGGCGATCGCCAGCTAAGCTCTAATGGCTTGCTCCGTCATTCCCAGGCTCGCCACCAATCACAAGACAGCCTGCTTCTCTCAGATGGAAGCTCTGTGCTCTCTTCTTATGGGGAGCCCATACCACGTTCTCCCAGGGTCAAAAGCGGAGCAGCCAGTGTGCCATCCAGCCCCCGAATGGGCCGCAGGCTCTACTCTCAGGGTAAAGTTGCAGGAGAGTCCCGCCAGAGGAAATACTCCACTGGTTCCCTCAACAGCCTGGGTCTGCACAGCCGTTCTCTTCCGCGGCTCCACAATGCTGCAGACCCCCCTGCTCTGTCGCTGCCTTTACGCCACTCAGTAGGTTCCCACAGAGTGGTCTCCGCAGGAAACCGGCGCAGTCTCTCTTCTCTGGAGCAGCCTCCGGATGTGACAGTGCCAGCCAGCATGCCCAGCACACCCAGGAGGGCTAGTCTGGCCTCTCTGAGCTCTATGGGAGTAGAGATTGATGGGACAGGGTTAGATCTGGGCATCGGAGAGAGGAGGCTTTCCTTTGGGAAGAGCGGTTTGAGTCCAGGACAACGGGTGGGCAGCATCACCTCTTTGAATGGCAAAGAGGAGCTCAAAGACTACCACCAGCACCAGAGAGATGAGCGACTCAGGGAGCAGAAAGTGCAGCGATTGGTGAGTTCTTTTTGCCCCAATTTGTGCACTTTAAAATCACTTTAACAGTTTATTAATTCACTATCTGAAAATGACATCAGTTAAATCTTTTGGATAATGAATTTTGATCAAATATTAATCAATTGTCTGCAGGAATGCCAGCGTCTAGAGACCATCTTAAACCTGTGCACGGAGTTGGGACAGGTAGCGCGAGAGCCAGCGGGCTCAGCTGTTTCTGACCTGCAGAAGATCAATAAGGAGTTGGAGAAGCTGCAGGTGTCAGATGATGACTCGGTGTTCTCCGACTCGCCGAGCAGCACTGCTCAGGAGAGCTGCTTTGGAGCCAAAGCCAGAGACTTCCAACTCTCGGAGGAGCAGCAGGCCAGCCAGCGTCAGCAGAGCAGCTACAGAGAGACCAGATCACACTCGCCTGCTATCAGTCTCAACAGCAGTGCACCCTCACCTTCTACACATCACAGAGCCAAAGTAAGTTTCCAATGAACTCAAGCTCTTTTACAAGCACTGGCTTGTTTTTTTAGAAAAGGGTTGTATCAACTGAAGGAGTCAGAAAGAACAAATTTTCATTATTATTTTAGGATGAAACTTTTCATCCTTTAACCTCTTCCTTTCCCTTTCAGTGAAAGTTAAAGTGTGTATCTTTAAGTATCTTGTAGTTTGTAACAGACACAATGGAGTTTAGTGGTGTAATTTTGTACTTGTACTGTTAGTCTAGTCTAGTTAACATCATATTATGTATCATCCCTGCAGTGGATGACCAAAACTGTACTTTGCAACCAGGAAAAGCAATCAGAAATACTCCTTATTTTTGACCAAAATCACCATATTATCATATCCAGAGTTTAATGAGAAAGAGGATGAATATTCTGAAGAAAACATGATACTGATCCAGGTATAGTTACAGCTTTTGTCTATTACCATTACAACTACACACTAACAGCTTCAGTGTTAACCAGTGGTAAACACTGATGAGGTTGTAAAGTAGGACTGCATGAGAAACAGGCCAAGTTTCTCATGCAGCCTGTGGAAAAATTAATTTCCCAACTCTGCTACAAGTTGATGCAAAATTTTCACATAAATTTTCTTTCTCTAAATTACCACTACCTTTTTTAACCTCTTATGACATCGTAGTTTTGAGGGTGTTCTCTGCTGTTACGCCACAACAGCTAGTATGTGCGGTACAAGGACCCTGAGACTGTTTGTCTCTAGCCTCTTACTTCCTGAATGACTGTTACAGTAACTGAGGAGCTGTGGTGAAGATTAATGGGGCACATCACTTCTGTGGAATGCAGTTCATCTGATTGCTAATTGCTTGTTTATCTTCATCTGTTTACATACATTTTTTCCCCGTTGAAGTCCATTTGTATGTCCTGTCCCACAGTTCCCCTGAACTTTAATTAAAACTTTGTTTTTAAGGTTTCTAGAAATACCAAATGTTTGTATTTGAACTGTGTGGAAAGAGCACAGTACTTTGTAAAAAACTTGAGCCGCCCCTCATTTTTTTATATTTTGCTCCCAAGGAGCCAGACTTTCTTGTAATTTTATAAGTGGTCTTGAGGAATAGTTCCCCAGGATTTCTGGAGGTTTTTCAAATTTTTTCTTTGCATTTTGGCTGTTTCTTCCACTTATTTTCAGTCCAGTCCTCATTCCTGACCATTTTCAGAGGGCTGTTTTTTTTTTAAATTTGTTAAGCAACTTAACACTGATCTATGAATCATTCAAGCATAAAAAAGGTACTGAACGTAATTATATGTATCTATTTTGGAATTTTTGTCACTAGCAGCCTGTCACAAAGACACAGAATTTTCTCCCATTTCTTTAGTTGAATCTATGAAAAATGCCCAAGATAACACAGCTTGACAGGCATAAAATAGTATTTTTGCATGAACAAGGTGATTCCCAAAGAGCTGTTAACCAAAAGCTTGGCATATGTCAGCATATGTGCAGTGTGTCCTTAAAACAATTTGAGAAAACTGGACAAGTGGAGGACAAAGGAAGAAGCTGCAGGCTTAAAAACTATCTTTGGTTGATGAACAGTATCTTAAAGTCATGTCCTTAAAAAATATTCTATTCAGCTTTATTTATATAGTGCCAAATCAAAACAACAGTTGCCTCAAGGAACTTTGAAATAGAAAAAAAGACCTGACACAGGACCTGAGAGATGCATCTGGCCCTTCAGCTCATCACAAATGAAGGAAAGGGAGGCTGTCAAGAAGCCATTCTTGAGAAAATCTGTGGCAACAGGTCTTATGAAGTGATGAATCGAAATTTTAGTTTTTTGGTTCAAATCATTACCAGTCTGTGCAGTGCAAGTCAGGAGAGAGGCACAACAGTGAGAATCTGTAAAACACAGTCGGTTTGGGGCTGCATTTCAGCCAGTGGTGTTGGAGATCTTGTCATAGTTAATGGAATTATGAACACAGAAAAGTGTTCATAATTCATAGTTCATAAACTATTCCTGAAGCCTGAAGACTAATGAAAGAAATTACAGGAAAGCTTGCTCAATAGAGTTCAGGCTGTGCTGAAGAACCAAAATGGTCACACCAAATACCGACTTTCAAGCATGCTTCTCTCACAGCTTTCATGTTACTGCGATTTGACCCTGTCTTTTCCCTCGCCACTTTTTTATGGACGTGTTACAAACTCATAACCAACTGAACATGTTTATGGTACAAATACAAAATAATCCAAATACCGGGATTTCAGCTCCCAGCCACACCACCTCTTCTAGGCCAGTTTTTTTTTTTTTTTCCACTTAGCATTGTGTCTGGTTTTAATGAAGAAGTCCTAGTTCTGTTTCAGCACTCAGCCATTCAAACTGTTGTAGGAGAGGAGGGGTGAGGGGTGGGGGCAGGAAATGACTTTATCCCTCAGAGTATTAGTATGCACATATGTGTGTGTGTGTGCGCGCGCGTGCACAACTCTGTGCGGTTGTGTGAGTGGAAGAATGCTAGCGTATTTGCGTGGCGCGCGTTTTTCCAGATGTTTTGAACTTTCTGCTGAAGCTAAACGGATGGACGGATGTTCCAAAAAAATTCATTCTAATTAACCCAGGTAATGTAGCAGATCCAGCTATCATGTAAACAAATGGGTATAAAATCAGATTTCCAAGCTGATTGTCATTTTCTGCAATTTGTCAATCGTGACAGAGGTTTACATACTCCAAATAGCCTCTCTGCCATCTCCTGCATTCCTCAGAGCCTTGTGTGCAGTAGAGAGAGAGTGCTCACGAGCAATCTGGGAAACTATAAATCCTAGAGCTGCTGGACTGCTGGAGAATCTGACCAGAGGAAAAAAAAAGCCACCTAGCTTCTCCGAGGAAGAATACCTGATATTACAGGATGTCTTAAATACACCTACACATGAGCATGAGTGAATGTGTGTAGGGTGGTGGTCGACGGTGCAGTATGTTGGAGTGCTTTGGCACGACTGGTAGTGGAGTGCTCTGATAGAGATTTCCATTACAGCAAGCGGGAAAGAATCCGTGTTGTCCTCGATCCAGCTTGGATGAGTTAAAACAGCAGCTGCTGTCGTCTAATTCAATAAAACCTGATTCTGCACACAGGCAAAGTATATTAGCAGAATTCAAACAAGGAAAAGAGTCCTGCTTTTTTTCTGATATTATATAAAGTGCCTTTAAATTTTGAATTTACATCCTGTAAACTCGGGGCCCTTTATTTGTATGTATGTACTTAGAAAATGTGCAGCCTCCTGGAGAGCCAAGCATTTATCTGCATTCCTGGTGTCATTACAGGCTTTGGAGAGTGTGCAGCTGAAACAGGAAGTAACGCATATAGAGGAAGAAAGAATTCAAGTTTTGAACAACATAGAGGAGCTGGAGCAGAAGATCAAAGACCTGGACAACCAAATGGAGGAGTCTCTTCGAGAGGTAGACGGCGCGGTGCATCTTAAACGCAACTGGCATCTGAACAGGATGACAGTTTGGTCTTCATTTTGCAATAATTAGTTAATCCACTCTCCTACAGAATAAAGTAACATTCAGAAGAACACGATTAGCAGATAGAAGAACAACATTAAAGGGAGAAGTAGAAGAATCATTTAAAAAAAGCTTTACCTGATTATTACGTAGAAAATAAACTTAGTCACTATAGTTCAATAAGGAGAGATCATTTGGATAAAATTATTTATTGAGATCCAGAATTTGAATAGGAACTATTTGGCGATTAGACTCAGATGAACCATCACAACAGAATAGAGAGTGATTAAGAAGAGCTAATTGGAAAGTATCAATTGAAGAGTAAAGAAAAAAGAAATCATTACTGATTAGGAATAATATGTTATTAATGTATGAAATTATCCATAAAATGAACAGCAATTGACTAAGTATGTGGAATCTAGTGTGACATAACCGATGATTTCACTGTGATGAGTTTATCACTCAGGCTCGCCTGATTAAAAATTGATAAAGTGAGCAGTGTGCTGAAATACAGTGAGCGCACCGATCAGTGCATTAGTCCCAAGATTTGTACATTGTCAACCTTGTGTTGCTGTTTCCTGCAGATGGAGGTAGAGTGCGCTCTGCTGGAAGGAGAGCAGGAGTCGGAGATGGCCCAGCTGCAGAGGGATAAGGAGCTTCTGGAGGAACTCAAGGGAAAAATTCGTAATGTTGAGAAGACGGGCCACACTGAGAAGTCACAGGTAAAAACGGCAAAAAATGAGGAGCTGTGAATCATTCTCTGGGGTTAGTTCGTTTTTTTATGGCAGACTCAGAAATCTGAGATGAACCTTTTCTAGTTTGGGATTATCCCAAATGTGCTTTACAAAGCAGCTTGTCAGTGCGTCCTCGCCAAGTGGTTAACAGAAGAAAAGGTAAGACATCTCATCAAATGTTTACTTTCACATCAAGCCCTAACCTAGATGGTAGCACTATGCAGAGCAACTTAACCAACTCCGGTGAACAATTGATAGTTTTGTTCCGTATTTTCCAGAATTAGCTCACGTTGGCCGTGAACTCTTCAGTGAACACTTCAGTCTTCATTTCTTATCTTCACTGTCTGTTACTTCTTTTCTTCCCAGTTGTTTTTGGACTTTTTTTTTTATACCTTGACCTTGTTCTTGCTAATCCCGGATTTGTTATTTTACTTCCTGTCTCGCAGTCACAGCTTTTGTTACAGCCCTGCTTTCTCATTTGGAAAGATGTCCAAATGTACCGACTTTGGATTGGTTTAAACCTTCTGTCCATAAAATGTAACACTTATAGTCCATTGGCCAATGGCTTTTATTTTGTGTCACTGTGAAGCAGATGGCCAGCTGGATGCTGTAAACATAAATATTTATTAGGATTAAATAAGCTGCAGAAAACAGCAATGCGTTATATATTCATGGATTTTTGTCGAGACATGCACAATCTACCTGAAGCTCCTTTTTTTTTCTCGTTGATTCAAATGCTTTTTACTTTTTTGACATAATTTGGGGTTTCCTGGTTGCGTCTCAGGAGACGGAGGAGCAGTCAAAAAGTCTGGAGGACTTGGAGTTTCAGAAGCTGGAGAGAGAAATCAAGCAGGACGAGGAAAAAGAGAATCAGAGCCAGGAGCTGCTGCGAGAGATCGCAGAGTGTCAGCGCCTTACTGTCACACGCAAGGTACAGCGTGTGAGGTTTTAGAAGTGTGCACGTTGCATGTAGTGCATGTGTAACACAACTGGCATCGCGTCACTCTAACCTGTAATTTTCCTGCCAAAAGTGTCTGCAGTAAAAATCAGAGTGTGGGTATTTTGCAGCGCCGTAACAAAATGAAGCTTAACAGGATGTTAAACTTAACTAAGATCTTAAGTGTGTGTCTTTTTTAAGTGTAGCCTACATATGAACACAATCAAATAGCATAGCTACTTAAAAAAATATTTTGATTTTATATAATTTTTTTTCTACAGCTACTCGTATATATGCATACTGTAAGTTAAGAACACAAATAGTCACTTAATAAACTGTAAGTAAAGTAAAAAAGCACATTCTTTTTTTATTATTATTATTTCTGTTTCAATTACTACACTGTGGTTTGTTGTCATTAATCTTACTGCAGGTTATGCATGAAAATAAAGCTTCAAAATTATGAGATTTGCAGCATGAACTAATTGCAGGAAGCCAGCAATGGTAAGCATGCGATGCTGAAGACCAAATGAACAGATTTATGTAGCTGAGCATGAAACCCCAGAGAGGGCACAGATGGGTAAAGATATTATATATGATAAATGTCTGCATGAGAATTTTGCTCACTCCACTGCACCTTCTGAACATAACGCATCTCTGCATTGCTTTTTATTGTCGCGGGCTTCTCTTGCCTCATACGTTGTGAAGGTTGACATACGTTGTGTGCCGATGCTGTGCTCTTTATTTCTCACAGGAAAGGCTCATGACGCTCAAGAAACAATCGTCTCAGATTACTTTACAGGCTCAGCAGGAAAGAGAGAATTTCCAGAGAGAGAAAAACAATTTGCTTGTCATGCTTCAGAAGGTTAGACAGTTCTCTGAATGCCGAAATTGTAAACGCCGTCTTTGGTTTTATTTACTTAAAGAGTGCCTCATGTCTGCAGGAGAGAGAGAAATTGGTGTCTTTGGAGGGAAAGTATACAGAGTTGTCTGAGGGGCAGACCTTCGCTAACAATCCTGTGGCCATCAAAGAGGTAGGAGTCAGTGGTAGAAACAGTACAATAATGTTTTTATTTCCAACAGGAGCAGCTTCTGTATCTGGTTTGGGTCCTGTTGGTAAAAGGCCTGTTTTTTCCTTTTCGTTCCCCTGATTTCCGTGCAGCACTTGCATTCACTGAAGGAAAGACGAAGAAGCAGCAAGGAAAACTCATCCCACCCAAATGACAGTCTACCTCATAAGAGGAGCCAGCAGCTCCTCACCACTTACGGCAGATCCCTGGGACGCACACTTCCTCCCAAGGTCTTTACTTTTTTCAAAATCTGAACAGACAGTAAAGGTTGGCTCAATGTGGGAGTTAAAATAAGGTCAAATGTGTCCTCATTCTGCTGTATAGAGACGCACTAAACTTCAACGAGCCTTTAACATGTCTCCTATGTAAAGCGTTTGTAATACTAGTTTCAGAATGACTGTGCTCATGGAGATTCTGGCCTGCAGATGACGGGATTTTATTGCCCTAGTTATTTGTTTTCCCTTAGAGAATGATCCACCCCAGCAGGAATTCCCAGTTTCAGTCTGGGTTGCAACATCCACCCAGCTCATGAAGTACAAGTAATAAAAGTTTGCTTTTGTGTGAAGGTTGAAGGATCCACTCCTAAACAGAGTGTCTGCTATTGTTTCCCTTCTCAGGCTCACCTTCCTTTGTCCCAGAGCTCAAGCTGTGGCAGTGTCCTCCCACAAGGCTTCTGCTTCTCCCCTCGGGAGGTGACCCCTCGCCGCCTGCCCAAAAGTGAGTCAGACTGTCACGTCTCCTCTGCATCAAATCTAGTAGTAGTAGTAGCAGTCGTAGCGTGACCAGCTCTGTTCCTCAGGCTCTATGACTGTGTCAGGTCAGGTCAGGAAATGCTGTGGTGCTGCAAGAATTTGTGTTACTGCACAAAGCAAGCACAAGAGAGGAAATTGTGATTCTGAGCTGTGCTTGTTTGCACAGCACGCTCAAATTAAGAAGCAAATGCAAATATTTTTAATGAAAGTGAGAATTAGTGCTCTTATGGATTATTGCAACTGGTGACAGAAAAGCACAGTGTTAAATACTACTGCATTTGTGTTTTTATGCTTTCAGGAGAAATTTAAAAGGACTTCTACAACAAAATACTACAACAAAATACTCAGCTTTACATGCGCTACAGTCATTCTAATAAAACGGTAATAAGCTGGAGTCAGCCTGCTATCAGTTTGCGACGGGTCAAGTTGGTACTTAGGTGCAAATCTGTTACCATCTACATAGAATTTCACTTTTAACTACCTCGTAGATTTGAAAAAGAAATTCCGAAATTCCTCAACAAATAGTGACGCAATTTTCTACAAAATGACAAAGGTGCTCAGCAAGCTTGCTTTTATATAGGAATATAACCAGAACACAACCAGTTGAGCCAAGTCCATTTCTGCAAAGAGACACACGTCACAGACGAGTTGCACTCATCGGCGCAGACTGACTAAGATTGATTGCAACATGTTGGCAATTTGTCTGCATTTATAAATTAGCCTGCGATTATTTGCAAACCTTTGCCAAATGGTCTGAGAGTGATTACAGTCAGTCTGAGTATGACCGCAATCGTTTGGTGAAAGCCTCCCACTCGGCAAACTGTGTAATCGCCTATTTTTACTCCACTGTTTATTCTGTTTTTATAAGAGCTGATCTCGTTTGGCCTTGTACTTAATGAACTGCAGTTCTTTTGATGTGATTTATTGTGTTTTGATATTAGCGCGTGTGTGCTGAGGGTATTTCCAGTTTGTTATTTTAATATTTTCTTCTGTCAGCAGGCAACAGTCATGCACACATGAATGAAGACAGGCAAAGACAAAGTGATTTTTGCAACAGGATGGTCTCCGAGCCCAACGTCTTCCTGGACTCTTTCTCTTACCCGGACAACAGCCAGGCCTCAGACACCATCAGCGTGGACAGCTCTGACAGCCTGGAAACCAGCTTCTCTGCCTGCTCCCCAGACAACATCTCAAGGTTAGAGAAGGAACCACGACGACCTACAAATCAAAGGTCCTTTCTACCTTCTTTGATGACTCTAGCTCTTTTTATCGTTGACAACTTGTATTTTTCATTTCTCATCAGTGCCAGTACCTCCAATATGGCAAAGATTGAGGAGATGGAGCGTTTGCTCCGAGAGGCCCAGGCTGAGAAGCTGAGACTCCTCGAGCATCGGGTAATAAATATAACCTAAATTAAAACTGCGCATGTGGATATGTGTACATTTCATTACGTATGTAATTTACTTGCGTGTGCAGGAGCGGGAGATGGAGATGCGCAGGCATGCTCTGGAGGAGGAGAGGAGAAGAAGAGAGGAACTGGAGAAACGGCTGCAGGAGGAAACAAGCAGGAGACAGAAGCTTGTAGAGAGAGAGGTGAAGCTCAGAGAGAAGCAGAGATCACAGGTATTTACAAAAAGTCATGAGAAGATGCTGAAATCCCGGCTTTAGTTCACATTAGCTTCATGCAAGTACATTTCAGAGAAAGATTCATCATTTCTTTGCTCTTTCCCCCACAGTCCCGGCTGTTGACTCGATACCACCCTGTAAGAAAAGACGACTTCGATCTTCACGGCCATATCGAAGCAGCTGGACACAACCCCGATGCCTGCTTCCATCTGGCCATCACTGACAAAACGTGTCGAGGTTTCCTGGTCAAAATGGGAGGGAAGATCAAGACGTGGAAGAAGCGCTGGTTTGTCTTCGACCACAATCGCAGGACCCTCACATACTACGCAGGTGAGGACCTCTTTCTTTTACTGCAGGGCCGTGTTTGCATGTGCAGCTTTTAGTGTGTGACGAAGTTGCTGCAGTAACTTTGAAGCTGTGCCAGGATACTTTGGATGCCGAGAACGAGCTTTGATCACAGCTCTGTTTGTATTCTCGGCTGCAGACAAACACGAGACCAAGATGAAAGGCGTCATTTACTTCCAGGCCATAGAGGAGGTGTACTATGACCATTTAAAGAACGCACACAAAGTGAGTCCGTTTATACGCATGTGTCTGTGCATCTGTGATATTTAGCATGCGGCATCGTCCACACGTTTTATTAAATTCTGACACCTGTTTGTCATCTGCTTTCCCCTCCCCCCCTTACACATATCTCCCCCTCCTCCCCTTCTCATTTACTCTCTATTGTTTCACTTTTTTCTCAAACATTATATTCACTTGCACACACAAGAGCCCCAACCCCTCGCTGACCTTCAGTGTGAAGACCCACGATCGAGTGTACTACATGGTGGCGCCGTCCCCCGAAGCCATGCGTATCTGGATGGATGTTATTGTAACGGGTGCTGAAGGACACATGCACTTCATGGTGTAACAGAGCTAAGATGGTTGTTCGTTGGGTTAATGAAAAATTAGCTTCAGTTTACACTTGTAGTCGTCCACACATGAGCTTGAGCATAACTTCTGCTCAAATACAGACTGTGTGATGTAATCTCGTATAAACAGATCAAAAGAAATGGCGTACAGGTTTCATAATTAAGCTGTTTACTTCTTTCCACACTTAAAATTGTAGCTGTCGCATTTTCCTGTTTAATCAGGGAAACTCAACATCAGCTACACCTCTAAACTGACGCTGCTTCACTACAGATCTACAGCTGTCCAACAGCTTTCTGTAAACTGTGGCCTTTTGTAATGCATATATTTGACATGTTCAGACCAGAGTTCACCTCTGTGTGGTTGCCTTCTTCCCTCCTGCAGTCTGATGGACTCTGCCTTTTTAGTGTTTCTAAATCTCAGTCAGACTGAAATGTATTTCCTTTGAATGTCAGCTCTGATGTATTACTTTGATATTGTCACCGATATTCCAATATTAGTATACTACATTTTAAAGTCAGTCACTTTGAACGCTGCTGACAGACTACCAGCATAAGCTCATGTGCATCACTTCCATGTAAACAAACGAGTCATTTTCCCTTCACACATGTAATGTAAATTTGTGAAGGATTATCATAGGCACTTTCTTACTGTATCGTTATAAGTTATTAGTAATTGTGGGCAAATATTCTGCTTCTAGAAGCAGAAAATTACCATTGTGCAGTTATGGCCCTCCGCAGGCCTGACGTGAATGAAGCCATGTTGTAAAACATCGATGCTGCATGTACTGCTGCATCACCCACGTTTCTCACGCCAAAGCATTTCACCAGCAGAGGCCCTCAGCGCGCTCATTTCACTGGAATGACGTAATGGTCTGCTCTGGCCACTTAGTATCTATGAGCAATTATTGAAAGCATTAGAGCTTTAAAACATTCACATAAAATCTGTTTACTTATAAACTTATAAAGCTTTTTTTTTTTTTTTTATCTTTTGTGAGATTTGCTTCCTGGAAGCAAAAAGAAATGATCAAGAAACCAAAAAGAGTTAAATGATTTTTTTTTAAAAATATGTTTTTAAGAGTTTGCATGTTCTCCCCGTGTCTGCGTGGGTTTCCTCCGGGCACTCCGGTTCCCTCCCACAGTCCAAAGACATGCACTTACTGGGGTTAGCTTAATTGGCCAATCTAAATCGCCCATAGGTGGGAATGAGAGCATGAATGTGAGTGCGAATGCTTGTCTGTGTCTCTGTGTTAGCCCTGCGACAGACTGGCGACCTGTCCAGGGTGTACCCTGGTACACTGCCTCTCGCCCTATGTCAGCTGGGATAGGCTCCAGCCCACCCCGCAACCCTGAAAAGGATAAGCGGAAGCGAATGGATGGATGGATGTTTTTAATATTTGATGTATTCTCTGACTGTGTTTGATAATCAAAGATGACCTTTACACCAGGTGACGAGCTGTCGGGTTACAGACTGCAGGGCTCGCTGTAGAGCGCAGATCAGGCTGCAGAGTTGACAGTGTTGCGGAAGAAGTTGTTGCTTGTTTGGTTGGTGAGAGGTATTTGTCAGGTAAACATCTCATCCTTATGCTGTTGTGCACTGTATGAAACACAAGCCTTGAAACCAAACAAATTACTGCACTTATATATATTTTTTTGAATACACTTAATATTTTATATTTTGTTTATAAACATTATAAAACACTATGCTACAGATTTTTATACTCAACCGTGTGTCATAAATAAATATTTCTGATCATGAATCACATTGTCAGAGACACGTTATTTCTTAATGTGAACACGAGAAAACAAAAAGGTGAACGCTTTATAAACACAAAGGAGAAACAAGTGAAACGTGTATCGCTGTTAGCACTGGCAAATAGAGGCGAGGCGGGAAAATATAAATGCATAAAAGGAGAAAAATTAAATTACAGCTGTTGCAGATATACTGCTAATAACGCCACTTGAAGTTCATGATGTTTGGCATAAATTCTCTTAAGCTGCAAAAACAAATGCATCAGGTGTGTAATTCAGCGAGCGGCTGATGTTCCATCCGAATTTAGCTGTGAAATGGAAACACAGTAGCTTTTGATTTCTGTTTTCAAAAGATTAGCTTTGGCAGTAACAACTGAATGCCCACACTGTGTTACTGGTTGTAAAAGCCTGATCAGGTTACAGCACAGGGATAGGCAAACTTTGCATTTCTTTAAAAGTTTTACATAATGTATCAGTGCAGGAAATATTGCTAATACTGCATAATGCTAAACCGATGTTTGACCTGATATTTTCATCAAAATATCCTTCAAATTGTTTTATTTTTGTTATTATATAACTCGATGAGTTAATACTGCTGTTATTGTGCCAATTTTATTTTTAACCAAGTCAGAAAATTTATTAAAATAATCTGAGTTAAAAAGAAACTGGCAATAGTCTTGAAAATATGCTTTAAGATTACAGTAAAAATTATAACATTGCAGTAAATAACTTAGTGTAATTAAATTTTAAACCCTGTAGTATCTAATAACCGCTCTTATGTGCTGTACATGTGCTCATTAAGGCACTTATGTTTTAAGCCCCGCCTCCTGACACCGCAGCCTTTTATTGGTTGACCTAGTAGGGTTGGCATGGAAACAAAGAATGAAGCATGCTAAATTAGGTTCTAAAGAGGTACGTAGTCTCTCCAGAGGCAGAAACAGAGTCAAACACAGACGCGCTACAGAAAGCCAGGCTGGCCTCAGTGCATCATGGCTGCTGTAGATCGTGTAAAATAATTGGGGCGCGGGGAAAGGGGGGGGGGTAGTCTTCAAAGATAGTGAGACTGCGTGTGCATGGAAACACACAAGTAGCCTGTATAAACAAACGCACTGTGAGACAGATCATGCCACACAGCTTAAAAGTATTTTCCACACGCACCGTGGTTTCGACGCACTCTCGGCTGTTATCTTCATCACTTACAGTATGAAGGCCGGATGGCTGGGAAATCATGTGAGTGGATGCTGACACAAAGCAGCGCTCACTGAAACAGGAATCATATTCACACCAGTGTTTCCTGTGATGGAGAGCATAATGTAGTATGCGTCGCCCCGCGGCGCAGTGTGAGTCCTTAACTCCGCTCAGATGTGTTTATAAATCTACAAACATTTTAAGTCCATTTTTAAACGCTTAAATCTCAAGTTGCAGGTGTTGTGCCAGGAGGCAAACATGCGTTGCGTCAGAGCCCAAGGGAGCAACTGTGCTCAGTAGTCTGCATCAACACCTGATGTGGTGAAATCCTCGTGTTTTTCTCTTCTCGGCTTGCAGCCTCCGGCTTTCTAACTCAGACAGAGGCCTTTTTGTGTCACCTCTGCGATCCTTATTTTGCAAATCAAAAGAACATTCAGCCTTCGTTCCCTGCTTGCAACGCATCAGTCCTCTAAACATTATCCCATGACTCAGATCAGCTTCCCATCCTTAACCTGAGGTTTTACTCTCATCACTTATTAGCCATTAAAAATTCCTCATGCGTTTTCTCTCTTCATGCAAATAGTCTTAGTAGTTCATTCCACCTTTTTCTGTTAAAATAATTACCAGCTTGTTTTTTTCTGCAGTGGTAAACTCCAAAGCAACTGATCGACCCGGTCAGAGTGGAATTATTCAGCACTTCCATCAGCTACATTTTTACACTAAGAATAGCAATGACACACATTCCCAGACCCTTTTCCCTTTGATAATAAGGTAGGCTATGCATGTTAAGCGTTTTCCCTCGCAGCTGATTGGCCTGGCTCTGCTGGCATTCATGTGCTCACTATTCAGGTCAGTGAGCTTGGAGTGTGGATGATGTTGGAATGATGTGTCTGTGAGGACAAGCTGAGTCTTGACTGTAGTAAGATGGTGAGAAACTGAGGATGAGCCAGGGGAAATGTATTTCTCATTCTGCCTGCTCTGATTCTTAACCTTTACCTATATTTCACATTTACATGTTTCTTCCATATAATCCAACTTATTTCCTATTTCCTATAACCTATTTCCTTGTATTAAAACCACGGCAGTACGACAAACGGTATACAGTTCACAGCTTAAACAGATCCCACGTACTCATATTGTTTTATTGATTAAATAGGAAACAGGACAACATAGATGAGTCTCTACACAGAGATATTCTTCTCATCCAAGTATAATTGGGATAGGAATAAAGATGTGCCAGTTTATGAGCTGGAGATCTCATCCCTCCATCCTTTCTGTCTTGCTCAAATGTCCATTATGCCATTTTTAATGGCTGCTCTCCACTGTCAATTTCATTACGAGGAGTTATTTCCAGTCTTTCCTCAAAACCGCAGTCCCTCCCATAGTTCACAGTGAGATCTGAGTATGTTACATATGAGCAGGCGGACACCCGGGCGCTGTACAGTTCAACATGTTGTGCAAAACGTCATGGCACGTTTTCTGCTACATACATCCAGAGAAAGGTGTGGAATGTAAATTTGGTTGTTGCATTTATTTATAGAGCTCCTGTGGTTCATCTCCTGGCATAAATAAAAAGTAAAGGGACTGGCTATTATCAAAGAGACTTGCTGGAAAGAAAGACAAAAAAGACTTGAAGGTTCCTACAAAAAGTGGGAGTAACAAAAGTTAAAAGTACTGTAGAAAAGACTGAAAAAATTTCTGACAGTCTGTAGGAAAAGCACCCTTAAAAAGGCACTCGCCCAGTGTTGTGTGAATGGCTGTGTGTGCGCGTGTGTGCGTGTGTGTGTGTGTGTGAGGCTGTGTTCCCAGATGACCTTTTATCTCGCTTATCCTTTGTTACTGATGCTGCTTTGTGTTCAGGTGTGACCCCGAACCTTTCCTGAGTGCGTGTCCAGGTGGCTCGGCACCGAAGAGCCAGGCTTGTCGCTTCGGCTGCCCGTGGAGATGTTTGTGCTTGAGTGCTGTCGGCCTCCTTGACTCTGTTCCTGTTCTTTATAGAGTAGTGAAGCCAAGAGATGACAGAAAGACCAGCCAGGAATTACATTATAGAATGCAAAGTTAAAAATGGGTAGTGTTGGAAAAAAGTTGCTGTCAGAGCATTAATCTATAGTTGATCGATTGATTCAGTCCACAGTCTTATTTCCTTATCTGGGCGCTGCCACCTGTAGCTGCAGGTTTATTACCAACTCTGCGGACAGGAACCTTGGACACAGGTATCTTAGTGCGAGGGGGTTCTTTAGTCTGAGGGATTTGGGAGGCACTGTGAGGCTGTGCGCCATGCTTCACAGGGATCTTTGAGTCACGCGCTGAACTGACGAGAACTTTCGGATGTTGAGGCTGCTGACTGTCCTCCTGGGTGTGTTTTGAGGTGGCTTCCACGGCACTGATTTTATCTTTGTTTCCTGCATCATGTGAGTTGAAATTGGGTCTTTCATCTTCTAACACGGGTGTAGGTGGGCTTCTGTTTGGTTCCTCATCAACATGTTGCTGGCTGTCCCGGACAGGTAGCCTGCCCACTCTGCTTCCGCCAACTACAGGGATTTTGCTAAGCCCTGATGCTTTGACTTGTGTCCTCTTTTCTCTGGGGGGCTCTTGGAAGCTTGTTCGTGACTCCTTATGTGGTTCTTCTGTTTTAGATGGCACAGTCTGCACTCCCGGCCCACTTATACTATTTGGACTGGCCACTTGGCTATCCACTGTCGCTAGTCCACTTCCCCTAGGCTTAGCAGAGGCTGGAGCTTCACTTTGCTGAGGTGAAGGGGTAGAAGTAAGAGAAGTGACAGGGCAAGGAGCGGTGGGAGATGCAGGATGGGCTTTTGGTTGAGAAACAGGGGTCTGACCAGAAGCAAAAAGGGGTTTGGATACAGGAATTGGGGCAGGAGAGTCCTTCAATATAGAAACTGGAATCTGAGCCAGGGCAGGGGGTGCTTTAGATTGAGGAGCCTCCTTCTGAGCTGGAGCAGGCAGATCTTTACATACAGAAGCTGGAACTTGAACAGGTGTGGGAGGGGGTTTAGATTGAGGAGCCTCCTT